>JBBBDQ010000880.1:1375000-1958148 GCA_037127315.1 Ascarosepion bandense
AGATACAGAGCACATTTTTCAATTTTTTATTTTTTTTTTATTTCATTTATTTACTTTTTTTACATCGTCACCAAACATCATTTTTCAATGCGCTTTTTCATTTCATCACCGCAGAAAAATGAATTTATCGGCCGTTCACATTCACGAATTGGTGCCATCGTTACCAACCTCCATTTTCTGTGTTTTTCATTAAGTCGTTGCAATTTCATGTCAGACACCATTTAACCACAATGCCGCTCAGACGCTATCGGTAACAAAACAAAATCTTCTGGGAGGGAAGGTCAAGGCTCTACTGTTCTACCATCAACCCTGACGTGACATAATAAAAATAGGAGTCATTACAGTCAATGTTTATGTGTTGTTTTCTACTACATGAGTTATTAAGAATCTCTATTTCACACCACCTTTTTATTATAGAAAACTTATAGAAGTGCCTGTTTTAAATATCATAGCATTTGTCTTGGTGATTGAAAACAAAAGAAAAAAATAGAACAGAAAACTGCCATTTCGAAACTAATTTTAATGATACTTAATTCCATAGAAGCGACAACAGACATAGAGCGAAAATCGAACAAGTTTTTCAGCTGTTTTTTTTTTAGGTTGTTTTTTCATTTCGTCACCGCAGGAAAAAAAATCCACCACCTTGCTGTGCTCACATTCACTGTTTGATCTCCTTAAGTTAGCGTCGATAAATGAAAATAGTGAATTTCATTCCTCATAGAGGAATTCGGTTTACGCAAGACCGCCGCTTAGTAACAAGTCACAAAATAATAGGTTATTGGCGCGAAATTTGAATCTCTGCTATCCTCTGATGTGACACAATAAAAATAGGAGGCATTAATTTCTGAGTGATCTTCATGTCTTCTACGTTGTCTCTTGCTTCAGTCAGTTAAGTGCCATACGTGATACACGCTTGGGCGATCATGTCTCGAAAGAGACATGACTGACGGGGTAGAAGATTATATTTCCCAGTAGGTTGCCATTCAATGCTTTCTGCGGTAGAGGGATTGCCAGTCAAAATTATAGAACACAATCTGTCCTATTATTTAACCCATAACAGGAGGGAAGAGACGGATTACTTTTCCCAAAAGGTATTTGTGCGTAAGTGAATGCAAGGAGTTCAACTAGAATTCGAACTCGGTTCCCCGATTTATCGTTTCGAGTCGATATCCATTGCACCACAACCTTCTCTTAAATACAAAAGAAAAAAAGATATTGACAAGATTGGTATTTTTATTCAATTTTCATTGATAATAGTTTAAAAAAAAAAAACTTTTATACAGCGGTTCATTGGTGAAACTGACTTTCTCTTCGGATGAAAATAATCGGTAGTCAGTGCCTTTCACACGCAACACAAAGCGGCGGGTATAGAACACCCAACGAGGATCGAACTTCTCACTCACTTGTAATTGATCTCTAGCATGACAAGGTTGTTAACCATTACACCACGTCGAATTGTCCTGCTTTTACTCCTAATACCTATTTACTAAACGTAGTACAGATGCGACACGAAGACCTCTAAGCCTGGAGCAACAAGCAAGAAACGGACTTCCCACTCAGTAGTGAGATATTAACCATTAACACCAGGACGAAGTTCCTTCCCTAATATTTACCTGGCCTCTCTCCTAAGGTCTTTCTTTTTTATGTGCTGAGTCCATAATAAAAAGTGTGAGAGGCCGTGAATGTTTTGTTTAAAGTATATTTATTGTTGTTGTTATACATGTTATGATATTAAGTGTCCATAATGGTATTTGTGAGGCTACACGTGTTTCGAGTCTAAAGTTGACTCTCTTCAGGCGAATAAACTTGTGACTTTACGTATCGAGTTCCTTTTGTTTATGATGTTTATTCTATACCAATTTCTCTCGTTGGAACAACCCTATTTCTGTTTTTAATATATATATATATATATATATATATATATATATATATATATATATATATATATATATTAATTCAGATACTTCAATCCAAGGGAAAAAAGCAGGAAGGTAAATTCCAAAAAACCCGAACCTAATTAATATTAAAAATTTATTTTAATATTAAAAAATGATACAGGAAGAGAGCTCCATGTAATAAAATATTACACAGCAAATATATCTTAAAAAAGGATTAATTCAAAGATGTTGAATGGCCATTTCGATATGAAGATCCCCACGGGGGATAACACATCACCTCAGCAACAGAAAAAACCTTTCAATATTTAAAAAGAAATTTTTCTTTAGTTTCTTTCTTTTTCCCTCCCTTCCTTCTTTTATCTCTCTTACCACCTTTTTTCCGTGTTGCTTAAACTTACGTCGATTTAACACGGCTGTCTGTTAATTTTTAGTTACATTCTCCCTTTTTTTTGCGAACCCAGACGATGTCAATTTTTTTTCTTTTCTTATTTATTTGATTTTATTCTATCTTTTTCTTTTTCTTTTTCTTTTTCTTTCCTTTTATTTTTATTTTTATTTTATTTTATTATTTATTTTTTAATTTCTTTGCAATCTATTTAAAAAGGAAAAGTAGACTAATTTTTTTCCAGTTTCTGAAAGGTTTTTTCTGTTGCTGAGGTGATGTGTCGTCCCCCATGGGGATCTTGATATCGAAATGGCCATTCAACATCTTTGAATTAATCCTTTTTTAATATATATATATATATATATATATATATATATATATATATATATATATATATATAGTCACTTATAATCAAAGATGAAAATTTGTTTTATACGTGATAACGATTGACTAATCCTAGGTTAGGTGTGGTACAAGGCCACAGGTATTGAAAAACCTGTGAGGATCGAATTCAGTACTCAGTCTTAAGAGATATTGCGTGACATTGAACCTAATAAATTATTTACCATTTTCCGTCATTAAGGCAATATGGGGCGCACTCTTTTTCTCTGTGTGGAGCTAATTGGCGTCTACTCTGTTCTGAGCACACCTCTCTTCCTGGGTGGATACCAGGACTCTGTCATAGTCGCCTGCTCAATTCACAGAACAAAACTGTTTGTTTAATGTCTTATGGGTCATTTACTGTCAAAATTCATGAGAGCTTGGGAATATTTTTTTTATTTAAAACGTGTATATAGCTGGTAATATTTTTCTCCCTGAAAAGATGTATTAATGGTATTTTTCCTTACAAAAATGTGTTACTGGTAATAACAAAATGTATTGCTAGTAATATTTTTCCGTACAAAAATGTATTACTGATTTTTCCTTAATGTGTTGGTCATACATTTCCTTTTAAAAATGTATTGCTGGTAATAATTTTCTCCCTACAAGATTGTATTGCATGTAATTTTTTTCCTTTCAAAAATATTTTTTCCGACTGAATCCATCCTGCATATATACAAGTCAACCATCCGTCCGTGCATGGAGTACTGCAGCCGTTTATGGTCAGGTGCCCCTGCCGTTCTCCTCAGTGTTCTTGACAGGCTCCAAAGGAGAGTCTGTAATGTGATAGGTACTGACTTGGCAGCTCGACTGCAGCCACTTCCCCATCGTCGAGATGTGGCCTCCCTTTGTCTGTTTTATAAATATTTTCATGGCTTCTGCTCGGACGAGCTTAAGTCACTGATGCCTCCTCAACAGGTGTTTACTCGTGCAACCCATTCACAGCCAGGTTAGCCAAATGCAGACGACAATTCTACTCCTGCAGCTTCTTCTCTCGCACTTCCCGCCTGTGGAACTCGCTCCCGTATTCTTGCTTTCCTGACGACTACAACCTCCAGAAATTTAAATGCAAAGTCAATACTCATCTACTAACCACTGGACTCTAGCTCTCTCCCCACCACTGTTTAACCCTCCCTTTCTCTCCACCTATGTATCTGTCATCGCACCTGCTTTCTATTGTTCCTTTCTAACTAGTTTGTACTCCTCACTCTTTTCTAATGAATCTTTTTACATTTATGTAACCCCCTGCACATCAGTGGCGTTTCCGCCTTGCTCAGGGTGAAATGATTAAAAAAAAAAAAAAAAAAAAAAAATTACTGTAAATATTTTTCTTACAAATATGTATTACTGATATTTTTTTTTTCCAAAATGTATTGCTGGTAATAAATTTTCGCTACAAAAATGTATTGCTGACAGTATTTTTTCCTTACAAAAGTGTATTGCTAGTTAGTGATAATTTTTCCTTACAAAAATATATTGTTGGTAATAGTTTTTCCCTATAAAATTGTACTGCTGTTTATTTTTTACGTGCAAAAATGTATTGCTTTATCTTTTCCCTAAAAACTGTATTGCTTGTATTTTTGCTTTCAATATATAGTCCTACTTATATTTTCCCTACAAAAATATTTGTTTGGTCATATCTTTTTTTTACAAAAATGTATTGCTGAAAATATTTTTTTCCCAGCATAAATGTATTGCAGATAATGTTTTCCTTTCAAAAATAGACATATATATCCTAACAAAAATGTATTGCAGGGTATTATTTTTTTTCACAACAGAAACTGTATTGCATGTAATTACTTTTTCTTCGTATTTTTCCTTAGAAAAATTTATTACTCGTGTCTTTTCGCTACAATAATACATTGTTGGTCATATTTTTTCTTTACAAAAATGTATTGCTAGTCATAAATTTTTCCTACAAAAATATATTTCTGTTACATTTTTTCTTTACAAAAATCTCTATTGCTGGTAATATTTTTACTTGCAAAAATGTATTGTAATAATTTTTTTCTACAAATATATGTTACTGGTGATGTATCTTTACAAAAAAATTATTGCTGGTAATATTTTTCTCTGTAAATATGTATTACTGATAATATTTTTCTCTGTAAATATGTATTACTGATAATATTTTTCTCTGTAAATATGTATTACTGACAATATTTTTCACTTGTTAGCAATATTTTTAATCCTACAATTTTTGTATTGCATATTTTTTCTTTCCTTTCAACAATGTGTATCTGGTAATATTTTTTCCTACGAAAATCTATTGCTGGTAATTCTTTTTCCCTACCCAAATTGGTAATATTTTTGTTGGTAATATTTTGTAAATACCAAAATTTAATATTGGTAATTCTTTTTTTTCCTCAAAAATGTAATGCTGGTCATATTTTTTCAACCAGAAAAAGCATTTCTGGTAATATTTTTCTCTACCAGAATGTATTGAATGTAATTTGTTTTGCTTAAAAATGTATTGAAGGTATTATATTCCATACAATTTTTTTTCTTTAAAAAATGTAATGTTAGCAATATTTTTTCACTAGCAAAAATGTATTGCTTCTAATATTTTTCACAACAAATATGTATTACTGGTCATATTTTTTTCCTTACTAAAATGTATTGCTGGTAATATTTTTCTTCCTAACAAAATCGTATTGTATGTAATTATTTAATTATTTTTCCATACAAAAATGTATTGCTCGTATTTTTTTCCTTTCAAATATGTATTGCTGTTATTTTCCCTACAAAAATTTTTTGCTGGTAATATTTTTTCTTACAAAAATATACTACAGATAATTTTTTTCCTTATGTTGCCAGTTATATTTTTCCCGACAAAAATGTGTTACTCGTATTTTTTTCACCTGCAAAATGTATTGCATGTAAATATTTTCCCCAGAAAAATGTATTGCTGGTCATATTTTTCCCTACGAAAATGTATTACTCGTAATATTTTTTCCTTACAAAAGCGTAGTGCTGGTAATTTTTTTACTTTTAAAATATATTACTGGTACCTTTAAAGTTTAGTATAAACATGTATTTCTACACTTTCATTCATACTTTTTTCTGCTAAGCTGGCGTTTCTCTTGATGGAAGAAAAGAATAAAAAAAATCAAAACTACTTTGTAAAAAATTTAATTTTTATCTCCTATCTTTTCTTTACATATTTTTTTAGTTCTTGCTTAAATCTCTCAGATTTTTGCACCGAATTTAAGGTAAATTCTCATCCTATTTTTGATGTGATTCGAAGGCAATTGATTCATAAAGACTTTTTTCAAATAAATTTAAAGTAAATTCTTATGTAAAGATTGAAAGTGAAAGATGATCATGTCTGTAAGACTTTCTACATTTTTTCTTTATTGCAATATTTCCATAAAATAGAATGAAGTCCAAACCAACTTCGAAAAATATATAGGATACAAAAATCCTATCTCAACCAACTGAAACACAAGAAGTAAAATTGCACACCCGCAAAATCGGATCAGAATGACTGAAAAAAAAAAAAAAAAATTGGAAAAACCAGACCAAGGCAAATTTCACAAGCCGGTGTGAAAATGAAGATTCTGAATTCTGATTGGATAGGAAACAGCAAATTGAACTATGACTCCTGTCAAATTTTCTAGAAAATGGGTATGCGGTTCGAGCCGATCACGTGACTAAATTTCACTACTTATTCACGTCTTTTGACCGGCCAAAGACAGTCCGATGGGAGTAGAGATCTGATTAGGACCTCGTCACAATGTAAGGGATAAATTTCATGACGCTGACTCTCTCATGTCTCGTCAACATACATTCGTTCTTCATCTCATTCCGATTTTCTTTTCTTCGTCTTCACTGACTCGTCGTCAAAGAAACAACAACAAAAAGATATCTTCAACTGACTCCTAAAGATTAACTTCGATAAGTACAATTTCCTTCATTGCTTCGCCTTCCTTTTCACTTTCTCGCCAGCTATAAAAAGGAAAGGAGAACAAACTTTATTAGTAACCTGTTAATCTTTCTACATACACGCATTCTGCTTCTTACTACTATTTAACTTCGTACATGTTTTTCTTTGAACATTTAACTATTACAAATTAATTAACTACTTACATTTTCTATGTGAACATTATACTTCTTAGAATTTTTTATTCTGTTCAGTTAATAAAATTTCACTTATTTTACAAACGAAACACTTTTATTCTTTTAACGATCTAAATGCGGGAATTGTCGGCTATGTTTTGAAAAGACCTTGTACCCGGCATGGCCAACCGTCCCTACAAATATGACAAATGGATAACTGTTTCATTGAAATAAATATTAACAAAAATTCCAAAACATATTTAAACAAATACCCATATCTGCAAATAACATATGTTTAACAAATTCTATGAGGACTGTAGAGGATTTTTGTCCTTTACGATTCATATTATGATTCGTCCAACATATGATTCAAGAAAAATAAAGACAACAACTCCAATTTGTAACCAATAAATTAAAATATATCCAATAAACAAACAAAACATGTAATAGCAGTATACATAGAGTAAGAGGAAAGAGTTGTTCCCCTTTAGGTGTTTGTTGACCAAAGTAAAATGAAGGAAGTTTTTTTTTTTGTGCTGAAAAGGTTTGTTACAATTGTTAGCAAGATTTTCATGTAAGAACAAATAACATGATAAATACAATTATTTTGAATGTAACTGTAAGTGATACAAATTTTGGTCAAGAGTTCAAAGTTCAAAAGTTCTTGATGAAAATGTTCAGACAGAAGACAAAGTTCTGTGTCTGTGTGTGTGTTAGGTATGAATAGTGAGAGACTTACGTGTAGTGTAGTCCTTTAGCCAGCCTGTTGGTCTACTGACAAGCTTGCTGAAAGTCACCGCTAAAGAGAGGAGAGCGGATCAAACAGCAAGCACGGGAAAAACTTTGTTTATACAAGAAAAATATGTGATTGGCTAAAAATTAACCAATCACCACCACACACATGAAAGTGTTGCTTCAGAGCCGAAAGATTAAAGGCGACTGCGATTGCTAAATTGTTCTACACAAGAACAGTAGTGATTTATTGCCCAATCGCAGACGAGTAAATGACATGGACCGAATGTGGGTAAGAAAAACATAGCAACCGCTATAAGGACCTTGAATAAGTTCTCATTGATTTTTCATGTAAACTAGTAATTTATTTACAAAAGTTAGTAAGAAATATGTCATGAAAAGTATTGTCCGTCGCTAGCCACAATTTTTCCCATCTTCTGGCAGCATTTGAATTCCACGTCGCTAAAAAGACGACAACCACAACTCGACCCATTTTTTGGCATCTTCATAAGAATGAAAGTGCTGCTCAGCCAAGACATCGATTAAAACAAGTGATAATCGAATGGGGTAATGTCTGCTGAATACGGCGGGTGGAGTAGGACTTCGCATCTAAGCGTTTCCAAGTAGGTTTTTTTTCATCCGTTTGCAACATGTGGCCTAGCGTTGTCATGTTGCAAAATCACTTTGTCGTGTCACTGCTTGTACAGTGACAGTCTTTTCTTCAATGCTCAACTCAAACGCATCAATTGTAGTTGATATAGCGATCTCCCGTGATGGTTTCAGTTGGTTTCAAACAGCTCATAATAAACTTACGCCCAGCTTATCTTACCAAAAATGCAAAGCAAAAGCTTCGAACCATGGATATTCAGTTTTACCACTGATGTTTATGCATGTCCAGACTTACCACACGATCTTCTACCCTTAGGGCTATCATAGGATATCCAATTTTCATCGCCGGTCACGATACGATGCAAAAAAAATTTCCCTTTCTGCTGGTCAAACGGCTGTTCACACATGACAAGACGCTCGGCTTCAAATCGTACGGCACCCAATGCCCTTGCTTTTGAATCATTCCTAATGCTAATCAACTCTTAATGATTCTGCAAATTCAGCTTGCACTTGACATAAGTCTTCATGAAGTAATGCCCCCAAGTCTTAGTCTTCAAACTTTTTCAGTGTGCCAGAGTATTCTTTACCTTCAACATCAAAATCATTATTTTTGAAGCGTCTAAACCATCTATAAGGAAGCATAGCGAAAAAAAAGATCTAGATTTAAAATTCAAATGCTAAGCACTGGCTCATTGATTTTGTTAGAAATAAAAAAAGACTTGAATTTACAAACCTTGCTTAGCATACACGCAAAATTCTTCTTCACTCACTTTTTCATTATTTGCTTTTTCCAAAGCCCTCTTAAAAGTAGCCACAAACGGATCAGCTTGTCTATTTGATCTTGGCTAATACAGCAGGGTTGTAATATGTTCAATCAAGAACATTTTACAAAATTATTTATATTTGTAAGCAGTGACTTGTGTACTGTTAACTGAGACTATGGCATCTGGAATGCCATATCTTGCAAATAGTTCATGTAAAAAAAAAAAAAAAAAAAAAAATCACTGTAACTATGAAAATTGTTTTTTTTGCACTTACAAATTTCAGGCTACTTAGTAAAGCTATCCACTACCATTAGATAATGTGATATGTTTATTATACCTGCAAAATCTATGTGAAGTCTTGACCATGCAGTATCTGTCTTTGAGTTAGTTTGTAATTTTGTGGTAGGTGATTTTGCTGCCAGATCATATCATCTGCAGGCTTTTGCTAATTTTTCAATATTTTGATCCATTTTAATCCAATATACATGACTTCTCATAAGAATTTCATCCTTGAAATTCCTGGATGTCCATGATGAAATTTATTTAATATCTACTTTTGTAATATGATAGGTATAACTATTCTTTACATAGACATCAGTACAAAATCACATAGTGAGAAATCATTCAAGTCTGGATTTCATTCTAAAAATAGTCTTTCATACTTTCTTTTAGTCATTCTATTATTTTCAAAATAAATATGTCTTGTTATGCTTTTACTTTTATTTCTTCCATGGTTATTTGCAATTTTGTACTACATTGAATAATATAGTTTTAATTTCTATTTCACATTTAATGCTGCAATAGCAGTGTCCTGAAAAAGTTCAGCATTTTTTTTTATATCAATCTTGATAAACCATCAGCATATCCTAATTTTTTGGACAGTTGGGTCATTATATCGATCCAGGATGTTTTTTCCACCTGAATCCATCCTGCATATATACAAGTCAACTATCCGTCCGTGCATGGAGTACTGCTGCCATTTATGGTCAGGTGCCCATGCCGTTCACCTCAGTGTTCTTAACAAGCTCCAAAGGAGAGTCTGTAATGTGATAGGTACTGACTTGGCAGCTCGACTGCAGCCACTTCCCCACCGACGAAATGTGGCCTCCCTTTGTCTGTTCTATAAATACTTTCATGGCTTCTGCTCCAACGAACTTAAGTCACTGGTGCCTTCTCAACAGGTGTTTACTCGTGCAACCAGACTGGCAACTGGGTCCTACCCATGCAGATGACAATTCTATTCCTGCAGCTTCTTCTCTCGCACTTCCCGCCTGTGGAACTCGCTCCCATATTCTTGCTTTCCTGATGGCTACAACTTCCAAGAATTTAAATGCAATGTCAATACTCATCTATTAACCACTGGACTCTAGCTCTCTCCCCACTCCGTATATCCTTCACTTTCTCTCCACCTATGTACCTGTCATCACACCTGCATTCTCATATTTCCATTGCTCCTTTCTAACTGGTTTGTACTCCGCACTCTCTTCTAATGAATCTTTTTACAGTTATGTAGTCCCCCACACATCAGTGGCATTTCCGCCTTGCTTGGGGTGAAGCGATTAAAAAAAAAAAATTAAAAAAAATGGTGAAATTTCATTTTGAAATGGTAATTTAATAAGATGGTACCCCAGTGTTGTAATCTATTTTCTGTAGGCATAGGAATTCTTTTTTTAACCATAAATTATAATAGAGAATTGTGATCTGTCTGTAAACAAAACTCCTTACTTGTATAAATTTGTGATATTTTTCACTACAAATATTATTTATGCCTCTTTTTCACTCAAGTTTTTTTTCTGCCAGCAGTAACGAACACGAAAGGTGTGCGATAACTTTCATTTTACTGTTATCATATTTTTGTGGAATTCAGTCAGTCTGTTAAGTGCCACATGTATAAAAGGATGTTATTTCAATAAACATGAATCGCTCTAAGCTAATTCGCTGAAAAACAACATAGCATGATGTTAAGAGGTCCCAAGCTTAATAAAAAAAAGTTTTATCATCAAAATGTTTGTTATTAAAAGAAAAGATCACAGTGTATTTTTCATTATTTTTTTTAATTTTTAATCCTTTCTAACACCTTCGAAATTTTGGTTAAATTTTTTTTTTGTCAGTGATTGACCTGTGTTTACTAGAGTTTACTACTATGGCAAGAATAATATTACACAACTCATTTTTTGGCATTGAAAGACACATCAATTAGGAAATTCTTGTATAATTCAAATAATTGTCTGATTTTAATGAATCTTTCAGAACTTATTCATAAATAAATGAAGTTATTTTTGCAATTATTATTTTTAGAAAATCTTGGTAAAATATGTATATATATGTTACATCTGTTACCTGTCTCTAATTAATTTTATGAAATTTCTAGAAATTCTATACTGCGCACAAATCTTGCTTTATTAGTTAAATGCAGGACTCCTTCAAGAATGTAAATCATCTAATTTTTTATTCAAAAAGAAGCTGTGTATCCAAAAATCTGTTCTGAATACTAAAATAAAAGAAGACATTAAAACTACACTATTTTTTTTAATTTAGATAAGCTTTTAATTGCTTATATAAATAATATACATTAAAGATAACATATTCAGAAGAAAAAAATTTTTGACGAATAATGAATTTTCATAAGAATTGTTTTCATTTTGTCTTTGTTAATTATGGTGATTTATAAAATTTCAAACATCTTTTAAATTTCTTTCAGTCACTGTCTGTATTTGGTTATAAAGTAAAGGCTATATTTACTAATCAAAAATTGATAGGCTTAATACAAATCATTTCACATTAAGATTTTTAAAATAATTTTTAATTTTTTTATGCTAAATCATAGATTTTTTAAATTATGAGATGTTATAAGACACATATCATTAACAGGTCATGTTTTTGTTCCCCTTATGAAACATTCACTTAGGTTTCATAAATTTACGTCAGTTCTGGTCAACCATACTTAGCTTATCACCACATCTGGCTGTCATCACTTACTTCAAAGGTTAGAAATATCAGAGATCTATGATGAAGAAATATTTTTATTCTTAATTTCATGCTATAAACAAGTAATATTTATTTCAAATCAGATTAATTTAACTTTAAACTTGCTAATTTTTCAAAAATAACATATTTACAAGATTTTTAAAACCAAGAATTAACTTTTGTTTACATATGTGTCAATCGTTCAAAAATGGCTGAAAAACTAAAAAATTTTAAATGCTAATCAGTATAATTTCTGTTTGAAATTTACCAGAGAATTTTGTTTTCAGTAAATAGTAAATTTAATCATTTAGCTTTCAATTAAAGCTAAAATTAAAGCTTCGAGAAAACCTTTTCATTTTTAAAAAATCACTTTAAAACTTAGGTGTTGAAAATGAGTGGAGGTACCTAAACACAATAATATTTTTTAAATATTTGGTTTCCATTTACAATTAGTATATCAGTCAGTCAGTTAAGTGCCATACGTGAAACACGCTTCTGCGATCATGTCTCGAAAGAGACATAACTGACTGGGCAGAAGATTATAGAAGTAGAAGGTTGCCATTGCTTTCTGCAGTAGATTGGTTGCCAGCCAAGGCTATAGAACCCAATCTGTCCTGTTATTTAACCCATAACTGGAAGGAAGATATGGATTAATACCTTTCCTAAGGGTATTTGTACGTAAGTGAATGCAATGAATTCAACTGGAATTTGAACTCGTTCCGAGCCGATATCCAATGCACCACAACGCACATCCAATAACACTGTCACCTAACTGCTATAAATTCATACAGAATTTTAAAATATTTAAAACATTACAAATTATTATAATTAAAATTAAAGTTTTTCTAGTTGACTTGTTCACCTATACTGTATATGATTCATTCAGTTAAGTGGCATGCGTGATACACTCTTAGGCGATCATGTCTTGAAAGAAACATGACTGATTAGGCAGAAGATTTTCCCGCATTATTGTGCATAATTAGATTAAAATAGAATTTGTATTTTATATGATTACTACCTTATAAAAATTGAGATGTCTCATAGATTCGGTGCAGGCTCACAAGACCCTCTCAGTGTTACAGCAATGTAATAAATCCCAACCTGGTCCCTCGATTCAAGTCACTTTCTCAATGGTGTGATGTGGCTTTCTTCTGTCTCTTTTCCATATACTTTCATAGCCTCTGATCTGACAATGAAATGATTATAAAAAAAAAAAGAAGAAATACAGCAATTTTCACAAACAACATCACTGCAACAAATATTCCTCAGTTTAATTGACTACTACCAAAATTTTATTCCAGGCTGTGTCATTATTATAAATTCCACTTATTAAATTATGGTAGCACCAAAAGCACAAAAAACAAAACAATATGCTTAAAAGAATCTAGCTTTCCCTAACATTAATAAAGTGCTTGCAGATTTTATTAAATTCTCATGTATCAGTGAAAATGAGAGATCAACTCTGACCCTGTCGACCAGTGCTTCATCCTGAATTCACCAAACTAATTTTTTGGTAAAAGTCTAAAATCAGAGTAAAAAAAAATAAGGGCCATAATCAGCAGATGCAAAAATGAAAGTCATTTTGTGAATACACTTATGGGCTAAAATTGCTACAATCTCCAAAAAATTAAATGCAATGTCAATTACCATCTTCTATTTTCTTGAATCCTGTTTATATCCTTTCCTCAATATCCTCTGTATCCAATCTTTTTTCTCATTGAAACCCCCTGTGCATTAGTGGCAGTCCTACCTTACATGGAGTGAAATGATTAAAGAAAAACCAATCCAGAATCACAATTCTTGAAAATGGTTTTGGAAGTTGTTCTTTCCAAAGAATGCCCTTTGGTTTAGATATATTCTCATATAGAATGGGCACAATTTTAGAAAAATGTAATGATACCATTGGACTTATAGACAATGTAATACGTTATGACAGAACAAATAAAAGACATGACCAGAACATGCAGTCTTATGAAGACAGTAGAGAAGAGTTAAATTTGGCTGGAACTTATCTATGTATGCAAAAGAATGAGCTCATCAAATCTTTCTCTGTTGTTGCACAGGTTTTGCAAATCAACTTGTAGACTGACAATTGAAAATAACCTTTTCTTCATAAGAAGAGTTGAAGCAAAACATGAGAGTCAATTGTCTCAGAAGCAGTCCATTGGTGAAGAGAGACCTACTTCCATCTGACTAGCATTAACTCTGCTAGACTGTTTTGTGTCAAATGTCAAGGAAGAATTTATATAAAATCTTTGGTTAATTTGAAAGTGTTAAGCAAAGTTGAAATAAATAGATAGAGAGAGAAAGTCAACTGCCCCAGAATCAGTCCATCAATGAAGAAAGACCACCATTTCACTTAAGAACATATGACCATCTGATTAATCATTCACTCAGCTCAATTGTTTTATGCCACATGTCAAGGAAGAACTCAGATATAATCTCTGGTTGATTTGTGAAAATCAAATGATGATGAACTCACCTTGTAAAAGTTATTTACTTTCATTAAGATCACAGGACAAGTAGAAAAGATACATCAGCTGTTGTAGTGTCACTGTTTTTACATACATAGACAACTTGACTCTGTAAAAAGCTTCACTTTGAAGGAGTTTTGACTGATCACATTCCATGAGAGTATTGTGGTCAGCCTGTGAACCTTTCTGCTGACCCTTGTATTTTGGAAGAAGTTTGACCTTCAAAGAATGAGAATGCAAGAGGAACAAACATGAATCACAGTGATGAAAATCTACTCTAGTAGTAAATGGCAAGATGAAAGTTACCAAGATTCCAGGCCTTACCAAAAAAGAACAAATATCTACAATATCTTAAGAGAGGAGATGGGGCAAATTTTAAAAACTGAGATATAAGCTTGGAAATTTTAATAGAATATCTGTCAAGGCAATTTGGAGAGCAGGAAAGTGCAACAGACATGTTCATCAGAGAGAGGCAAAGTGATAGCAAGATCTGAGCAAACATGTTATGGTTTCCTATTCTATAGGAATGGACTCTTCTTCCGTCAATATAATACTATCTACGTGACTTCCAGGGATGCAGCTGTGAGGCTGTCAGAAGACAGTTGTAAGGCAGTCAACTATACTGTTCGGACTTACACTTCTATTTGCTGATTATTAATACTTATTGTATATATTGATCTGTTATTCTAATACATGGTTTGAACTTACCTTCTTGTTTCCATGTCTTTCTTTCTGGCCCAAACAGGTCACAACTTGGCAACAAAGATTTTGCCACAACAACTCCAAAACAAATCATAAGAGACAAAATTTTGGAGCTGGAGAAAGTAAAATTTAAAAATGTGAAGTAGAAAGATTGTACAATTATCCAAATACGACTGGCTGAATACTTCACAGATGCATCAAAGAGTGAACAGAACCATATAGGACGTTGCCACAGTGGTATTGACCATTTAGGAGAAAGCTTACAGTGAACTTAGAGAAACTAGGAAATAATGACTTGACAAAAAAGAAACCAAGGGAAAGGTGGATCCAATTTGATAGCGGAAAGCTAGGATATCAACAAACATATTGTAATATTGGGCAGGTAGGGAACTTGGCAAAAGTACCTGAAGATAGAGAATGGTCCCTTTGGGATGGATTTTACAAACATCTGCAGGAGATATAGGTTGGTCTATTATGGATATAAAAAGGAATGTGCCTAAGGAGAGGTACTTCCCTTTCTGACTGGAATGATTGGCTAAAGTATATTAAGTGTAACTGAATGAGAAATTGGGTTAAGTAATATCTACATTCACTACTGGATAGGAAGAAGGCACTCCACTAAGTAAAAAGAGTAACGCCTACAGAACATCTAGTAAGAATTCAAACTCATTTGGGTCATCCACTACTACAAAAAATAAAAACATTTCAGGTGGCCTAAACTAATCAACTGAGATTTCTGAAGGATTGTGTAAGAGGTTGGTGAAGAAAGGAAGCAAGCTTAGAAAAGATCTTTTAATTGTTGGGCATGTGGTTGGTCAGGTTATTATGAAGGATAGGATAGTTGTTAGGCATGTCGTGGGTCAGTTCACTGTGGAGGATAGAATAGCTGTTGGGCATGTGATGGATCAGTTCACTATGGAGGATAGAATAGCTGTTGGGCATGTGATGGATCAGTTCACTATGGAGGATAGAATAGCTGTTGGGCATGTGATGGATCAGTTCACTATGGAGGATAGAATAGCTGTTGGGCATGTGATGGATCAGTTCACTATGGAGGATCGGACAGTTGTTGGGCATGTGGTGGGTCAGATCACTGTGGAGGATAGGATAGTCGTTGGTGATGTGGTGGATCAGTTCACTATGGAGGATCGGACAGTTGTTGGGCATGTGGTGGGTCAGATCACTGTGGAGGATAGGATAGTTGTTGGTGATGTGATGGATCAGTTCACTATGGAGGATCGGACAGTTGTTGGGCATGTGGTGGGTCAGATCACTGTGGAGGATAGGATAGTTGTTGGTGATGTGGTGGATCAGTTCACCATAGCTGGATTACTTGTTGGAAGTGTGGCAAAATGGGGAAAATTACAGCACACTTGCTTCACAAGAGGTTAAAGAAAGGATGACGGCATTAGGGAATACTGAATCAACGGACATATAGAAATGTCTTGTGAAGGATATGAATGAAATGTTAGGCAGGGTTAGGGTTATGGGTCATTTTAGTGGAAACTGAACGAGTAAAGTCACATGCTATAGACGTTAAGCAAATGAGCGACAACAAACTAAGTCAGGGAAAAAATGTCATGATTACTAGTAGTGAAACGATGAAGACAAGCAAGAAGCATTGTGTTCTTTACTAAAAGCCAAGTCATAGTGCAACTCAAAACTAAACCAGTGAAATAATGCAAATCAAAACTAAAAGTCATTGTTTACAACAGTGTTGAAAGAATTTAATATTGTTGAAGTATCGATGCTATTAATATTTCTAAGTGAAAAGTGGTAAAAAGTTTAATGAAATTGCTTACATATTTAAAAAGAAGCTGATGCAAATAAAGTTTTGTTTTATTTAAACATAATTAAAAGAGAACAGAAATAAGAATTTTGCAAAGGGTTTTATTTCATACTTATAAAAATAAGGGGTAGCTATATATCCATATTTACAGAAATTAACTGATGATAAATGCCAAAAATAAATTTTGGTCTTCTGTTTACAGCTGAAAAATGTTAGGAAAATAAATAACAAAGTAGAAAAATTCTTTTTAGTATGTTTCAGAAGGACTTAATCAGACCAAAGTAATGTTTTTGTTGATGGTATTATATATTTGTAGGAAGGAGAGTGGGGGCACACAGACATTTTCCACTTTGTCATTCAATTGCATATCTTTGAAAATATTGATCTTATTTCATTCATGTATAAAAAAAATACATTCCAAAATTATAAATACAATTTCATGTATTAATTACTGCTACTTGAATTAGTATGCAGAAATTTTGACCTGATCAACTAGAAATTAGCATACATTATATAAGTTGTCCACAACCTTTTTCTATTTATGGACCCCCTTTTGAATGGTGACTTTTATGCAGTGAATAAACAGTGATATTTCTCTATATAAACTTCAAACTGATTGTTTTAAAAACCAGACAAGTTAAATGAAAAACTTTTATTTTGGCAAAAATAGTTCTGCACATAAATGTAGACAAATTTATAAAGTTCTGCATAAAAATGCACACTACTGACATAAAATACCCATGAAAATTACTTTATTGCATAATATATGTTTATTAGAAATAAAATATACAGGACAACAGGGTTGTAGCACTGTAGCCCCTTTCATTGAATTTGTGCCCCTATCCAAACTCCATAATTTTTCTGCATCCTTCATAAAATTTTCTTGGACCCCCTTATGGCAATGTGACACCCAGTTAAGAACCACAGCATTATATTTTCTCATATTGCAGTCTTCTAGCTTTATAGTTTAAATGCATATTTCCATGAAAATGCAGATTCTTATATTTCAGTTGTTACTTGACAGATGTTTAATCATATTCACTGAATATGCTGATATAAAAACTTGACAATGTGATTTGTGTGCACACTTATTTTTAAATGAGATATTTGTAAAAAAATATTGATTCACATGATTGAAGTTACAGAGAGAGTAAGCTTTCAGCTATGAATTCTTTGAAAATTCACATTCACATATTTCACAATAATATAGTTTCTCGCCAATGTGCAGCTGTACTTATCAATTCAAACTTGAAGCATATGAAAAGGATGTGTTACACAAGAATATAATTTCTCTCCTGTGTGAATTCACATATAGTACACTAAATTGAGCTACATGAAACTACATATGCAAGAGAATTTCACAAGAATATGGTAAATCTCCAGGACATCTATCAATGTTGGCTTCTGTGAAAATGCAGATGAATAAACATCACAAGAATATCTTTCATCCACAATGTGTGTTCATGTATGCACCAAATATGACTTGACTGAAAATGCTAAGTCACAAACTTTCCCAAAATATTTTTTCTCCAGTGTATATGGTCATGAAATATAACTTCAGTGAAAATACAGGTCTACAAACTTTATAATATGGTTACTCGCAAATGTGAAATCACATACGACTGACTTGCACATAAACTGAAAATGTAAGTCTGCAAACTCAAGAATATGGTTCCGTGATAGTTTGTTAGAAAATCATGCACTAAACTTGATTCTTCTAGAAATGCAGATGCATGTACTTCACAAGGATATGACTTTTCTCCAGTATGTGATCACATATGGCACACCAAACATGACTTTTGTGAAAATGCAGACCCACAAATTTCACAAGATTATGGTTTTTCTCTAGTGTGTGTTCGCATATGACGCCCCAGACTTGATTTGATTGAAAATGCAGATCCACATACTTCACAAGAATACGGTTTCTCACCAGTGTGTGATCGTATATGGCGTTCCAAATGAGACTTAACTGAAAAAGCAGTTCCACAAATTTCACAAGAATATGGTTTCTCTCCAGTGTGTGTTCGCATATGACGCAACAAACGTGACTTCACTGAAAATGCAGATCCACACACTTCACAAGAATATGGCTTTTCCCCAGTGTGTGTATGCATATGGTACACTAAACCTAATTTCTGAGAAAATGCAGATCCACAGATTTCACAAGAATATGGTTTCTCTCCAGTGTGTATCTGCATATGTCGCACCAAATTGGACTTAACTGAAAATGCAGATTCACAAAATTCACAAGAAAACGGTTTCTCTCCTGTGTGTTTTCGCCTATGGCACACCAAATGGGACTTGATTGAAAAAGCAGATCCACAAATTTCACAAGAATATGGTTTCTCTCCAGTGTGAGTTCGAATATGGCACACCAAATGAGACCTAACTGAAAATGCTGATCCACATACTTCACAAGAAAATGGCTTTTCTCCAGTGTGTGTTCGCATATGGTTCACCAAATCTGATTTGTTTGAAAATGCTGATCCACAAACTTCACAAGAAAATGGTTTTTCTACAGTGCGTGTTCCCATATGGTGCACTGAATATGACTTGGCTGAAAATGCAGTTGCACAATCTTCATGAGAATATGCTTTTTCTACAGTGTATGTTTCCATATAGCTCACTGAATCTCAATTCACTACAAATTTGAAAACCTCAAAACAATATTTTTCCTTCAACATTTACTAGTGAATAATACTGTTTTATACAACAGACGAAGCACACATAATTTCTTGCAAGTTAATTTTCAGTTATGTTTTGTAGATGTCATTCTTGAGCTTTTACATGAAAATTGTAGCATGTATTTCTCTGTTCTTGAGGAATCTTGATTTCTTCCATGGAAATTCACAATGGCAAATTTTACGTATTTCAAAATTTTTGCAGATTCACAACATCTGTGAACAAAAGACAATGAAGATTATGTTAACAAACAACAAGTAAAATATGAAATCAGTGAAAGATACATGTAGTTATATATTAACACTAATTTACTGTTTATAAACAATTTATTTATGTTGGATATAAAATAATATTCCTTGTATCCATTAAATGTTGAAACATTTCTTTCTTCAAGAATAATTAGCTACTGTGAATAAATGAACCAAATATTTTCAGTAGCATGAAGTGAAAAGTTCTACATATCTACAGTAAAACCATTTTCCCAAAGGTCTAGTTTTAGATGGAAAGCTGACCTCATAGAATAATATTTCTTCATTTTTCATAAAAATGCAATGTAATTCAGAGCAGACAAGTTAGAGAATCTAGGGGTATAATTTAAAAAGCATAAAAACAATTTTCATGTTTTTTTTAAAATTTCATACAGGCTGATAATTTTATAATTGAAAGTCAATGAATATGTATGTGCTTTTTGTTTGACAGTAACACAGAAATAAGAGAAAAATGAAAATAATAGTAACACATAAATGAAAATAATAGTAACACATAAATGAAAATAATAGTAACACATAAATGAAAATAATAGTAACACATAAAATACAGTAACATATAGTTTTGTAGATTAATTGTTGAAGCAAAAATAGATATTTTAGTTTTGAGAAGCATTATAAATTTGTAACGGAAAATTAATGTTTAACTACATCTTGTTTGATAGTAACACTGGAATGAGATAAAAGTAATTTGAAGTGAAAATAAAAATAATTAATAAAGTACAAAGTAATGTACTGTTTTGTAGAATGCTTGACCAAATGAAGATTTGGTATTTATTTTAAAGAAGAGAGAAAGTGGAATAAATCCAGTGCTATCATATATAATTGCTTATCAAACATAAAAGCAGCATGCAGTTTTGTAAAATGTGTATAGGCTGATAATTCTATAACAGGAAGTGAATGAATGTGTAACTGCTTTTGTTTGATAACTGAAATGAGAGAAAAAAATTAATATGAAGTGAAAATAAAGTGAATAAAGTAGTGTAACATCTTGATTCACAATAATTTTCTATTCTATAAAATATTCTATTCAATATTCAATATTCAATTCTATAAAATATTCTATTCTATAAAATATTCTATTCAATATTCAATTCTATAAAATATTCTATTCTATAAAATATTCTATTCAATATTCAATATTCAATTCTATAAAATATTCTATTCTATAAAATATTCTATTCAATATTCAATATTCAATTCTATAAAATATTCTATTCAATATTCAATATTCAATTCTATAAAATATTCTATTCTATAAAATATTCTATTCAATATTCAATATTCAATTCTATAAAATATTCTATTCAATATTCAATTCTATAAAATATTCTATTCTATAAAATATTCTATTCAATATTCAATATTCAATTCTATAAAATATTCTATTCTATAAAATATTCTATTCAATATTCAATTCTATAAAATATTCTATTCAATATTCAATTCTATAAAATATTCTATTCTATAAAATATTCTATTCAATATTCAATTCTATAAAATATTCTATTCTATAAAATATTCTATTCAATATTCAATATTCAATTCTATAAAATATTCTATTCAATATTCAATTCTATAAAATATTCTATTCTATAAAATATTCTATTCAATATTCAATATTCAATTCTATAAAATATTCTATTCTATAAAATATTCTATTCAATATTCAATATTCAATTCTATAAAATATTCTATTCTATAAAATATTCTATTCAATATTCAATATTCAATTCTATAAAATATTCTATTCAATATTCAATTCTATAAAATATTCTATTCTATAAAATATTCTATTCAATATTCAATATTCAATTCTATAAAATATTCTATTCAATATTCAATTCTATAAAATATTCTATTCTATAAAATATTCTATTCAATATTCAATATTAAATTCTATAAAATATTCTATTCAATATTCAATATTCAATTCTATAAAATATTCTATTCTATAAAATCTATGTTTAACCTTCAAAAATGTGCTAAACAGAACAGGAAGATCAATAAGTTTATTTTAAATAATTTCCATTTGAGTTCAAAAGAATAATACACAATATATAAGTATTCTAAATTTCCCTAATTTTCATTGGAAAAAACAAGTCAAAATACTGACAGTTTCACCATTTTCAATTTGTTTCATGTTTCATAGTAGTGTTTTTAACTTTTGTCCTAAAGGTTTTATGTATTTATGCCACCAGAGACTTTTTAAATACCCACCAAAATGTATTTTAAATAACTTAAAAGCCTCCCAGGAAATGTTGATTCTATTTGAAATTTCCATATAAGATTAAACTTTAGAAGCATTTTTAAAACACTAGCAGCTTACGGCCATATCACATTGAATACACCAGTTCTTGCTTGATCACTGAAGTTAAGCAACATTGAGCCTGGTCAGTACTTAGATGGGTGACCACTTGGGAATACCAGGTGCTGTAAGCATTGACTGCTTGGGAATACCAGGTGCTGTAAGCATTGACCGCTTGGGAATACCAGGTGTTGTAAGCGTTTATGGACGGATGTGTGTTGTGGTGCGGTGGATATGGACTCGGAAAAAGAAATCAGTGAGCCAAGTTTGAATTCCAGTTAAATACCCTGCATTCACTTAAGCACAGGTACTCTTGGGAAAGGTATTAATCTGTCCCTTCCCTCCAGTTATGGGTTAAATAACAAAGATAGGACTTGGGGACCCTGCTCTTAAAAAAAAAATCCCAATGAATCTTGATACTTGAAAAAGAAAAATGTAAAAATAAATAACCTTACCCCAAAATCATTGGTTATGACCTTAAATGATCCCATAAGGATTGATAGGTCGTTAAACCTCGAAACAAACAAAACACTAGCATGTTTTTCATCACACATTGAACTGCCATTCTAAGCTAAAAATGTAAACAATTGCAAAATCTATTTAAAATCCAATATTTATCAAGGTGATGTGCTTTCTGAAAATTTATTTGAGGAATATTAGCTGATTTAAAGTATATTTAATCTGATTTAAAGCAAATATTGTTTATTTTAAATGTATATTTATTTATTGTTTATTTATTGTTTATTATTTATTTATTGTTTATTATTATTATTTATTGTTTATTTTAAATGTATTATTTCATTGTTAAAGCAAATATTGTTTATTTTAAATGTATATTTATTTATTGTTTATTATTTTTTTATTGTTTATTATTATTATTTATTTATTGTTTATTTTAAATGTATTGTTTATTTCATTGTTAAAGCAAATATTGTTTATTTTAAATGTATATTTATTTATTGTTTATTTATTTATTGTTTATTATTATTTATTTATTATTTATTTATTGTTTATTTTAAATGTATTGTTTATTTCATTGTTAAAGCAAATATTGTTTATTTTAAATGTTTATTTATTTATTGTTTATTATTTATTTATTGTTTATTATTATTATTTATTTATTATTTATTTATTGTTTATTTTAAATGTATTGTTTATTTCATTGTTAAAGCAAATATTGTTTATTTTAAATGTATATTTATTTATTGTTTATTTATTGTTTATTATTTATTTATTATTTATTTATTGTTTATTTTAAATGTATTGTTTATTTCATTGTTAAAGCAAATATTGTTTATTTTAAATGTATATTTATTTATTGTTCATTATTTATTTGTTTATTATTATTATTTATTATTTATTTATTGTTTATTTTAAATGTATTGTTTATTTCATTGTTAAAGCAAATATTGTTTATTTTAAATGTATATTTATTTATTGTTTATTTATTTATTTTTTATTATTTATTTATTGTTTATTATTATTATTTATTTATTGTTTATTTTAAATGTATTGTTTATTTCATTGTTAAAGCAAATATTGTTTATTTTAAATGTATATTTATTTATTGTTTATTTATTTATTGTTTATTATTATTTATTTATTATTTATTTATTGTTTATTTTAAATGTATTGTTTATTTCATTGTTAAAGCAAATATTGTTTATTTTAAATGTTTATTTATTTATTGTTTATTATTTATTGTTTATTATTATTATTTATTTATTATTTATTTATTGTTTATTTTAAATGTATTGTTTATTTCATTGTAAAAGCAAATATTGTTTATTTTAAATGTATATTTATTTATTGTTTATTTATTGTTTATTATTTATTTATTATTTATTTATTGTTTATTTTAAATGTATTGTTTATTTCATTGTTAAAGCAAATATTGTTTATTTTAAATGTATATTTATTTATTGTTTATTTATTGTTCATTATTTATTTGTTTATTATTATTATTTATTTATTTATTGTTTATTTTAAATGTATTGTTTATTTCATTGTTAAAGCAAATATTGTTTATTTTAAATGTATATTTATTTATTGTTTATTATTTATTTATTGTTTATTATTATTATTTATTTATTGTTTATTTTAAATGTATTGTTTATTTCATTGTTAAAGCAAATATTGTTTATTTTAAATGTATATTTTTAACACAGCAGTAGCAGTTTATTTAATCTGTTGACATGTTTGATGAGATTGATGTTTATCTAATGTTGATGTATAGAGGCTTTAACCATAAAAATAATTGGATATATTGAGTACCATTTATAAATAATTTTAAAGTCCTCAGTAATCATAAAAATCTAAGAAAAAAATATTATCTATTTTATTGAACTTTAGATTTGTTCTGAGTATGATAATGAACTTCAAGCAGCAACAAGGCATCTGTATGGATTTTTAAGGTTCTTGAGGAGAATGGAGCCACCTCTTAACTGTTGAGTCAGAATTATAGCACCAGTTAGGGTCTCAGCTCTAGACAAATAGTGAATCCATAAACTGGGGGTCAAAACACTATGAAAGTATATAAAAATATATGTTTAATGTAAAAGTACCAGCAATGAATTTTTGCGAAAAAATCTTTTACAAAGATCCCCACCAAAAATTAAATTTTGACATTAAATGACCCATAAGGAGTTGATATGCCATAACAAACAAACAATTTCTGATACGTTATGGCTCTTAGTGATTGCTCTTATTTTTTTACTAATGTCATATGTCATCAGTATCTAGAAAAATCTGCATGTTTTTATGTTGTGGTGGATAGGAAATTAAAAATTAAAACCAACCTTCTCTTTCACTTCTTTTTATAAAAATCTCGTGAGTAGATGTTAAATTGATTTTCTGACCAATGGAAGCAATTTGCAAGACCAAAAAAGACTTAGCAATCCAGTGCGAAAAATCTAAATGACTATAAAAGGCTAAAGGAAGGCCAGCCAGACAGTCAGATGGGAGCAGAGAGACGGTACACTAAAATGTAACAAGAGAAACTTCAACCAGGATCTGGATGTAAGGTCAAGTTGCACATTGTCTTCCTTCTTTCTCGTGTGCTGATTCCTTTTACTTCTTCATTCTCAATATTCCTACTCAATGATAACATACCCACGTCTATTGAACAGGTTAAGAGGCTCTTGTTCCCTGTTTAAGATGTGGTTTCTGGCTTTTCTCTTTTCCAATCTTCTCACTTTCGTTTCTTTTCTTTTTTTTTTCAGTTGGAGTAGATAGATCTATCTATCGCCCGGTTCACACTCCACCCACGTCTATTGAACAGGTTAAGAGGCTCATCCCTTGTTCCCTGTTTAGGATGTGGTTTCTGGCTTTTCTCTTTTCCAATCTTCTCACTATTACGTAGCCCCCTGCACATCAGTGGCGTTACCGCCTTGCTCGGGGTGATACGATTAAAAAAAAAAAATCGGGGAGCCGAGTTCGAGTTCCAGTTGAATTCATTGCATTCACTTACACGCGAATACCCTTGGGAAAGGTATTTAATCCTCTTCCTTCCAGTTATGGGTTAAATAACAGGTCAGATTGGGTTCTATAGCCTTGGCTGGCAACCAATCTACCGCAGAAAGCAATGGCAACCTACTGCGGGATAATCTTCATGTCTCTTTCGAGACACAATCGCCCAAGCGTGTTTCACGTATGGCACTTAACTGACTGACTGAAGTGAAACTGAATTTATCAACTTTTTTTTTTTATTTCGTCGTAATTTTTCCTGTTTTAGTCTTTATTCTAATTTTTTAAAAGAGTATTCAATGTTTTCAATTTTAAACCAAAAAAAATTAATTTTACGTGGTCGAATATTTGTACTTTTTTGAGTTTTTCGTTTATATTCGAACTGAATAAAATTTAGTAAAAAGTAAATAGAAACTAAGAAAATCTTTTAAAAAAAATGGAATCTAGGTTCCTTAAAAATTAAAATTTAAAGATGTTTTTTCAATAATTTAACGTGCGGGATAAAAAAAAAAGGGAATTCTTCTGTGGTTTTATGTTCGGAAAATTTAAAAAATAAATAAAAATTACAAAACACTTAAAAATGGAAAGAGGAATCAGTAGATAATTTTTTTTCCTGTATAATTTGGAATTGGATTTTGGAATAAAAAATAAACGTGTTTGAAAAATCACACAAGCATAAATTCTCTGAATGAAAAAAAAAAAAACTTTTGCTCGAGTCTTAAATTGTTTTTGCTTTTTTGGTTATACAGGTTGAATTTTTCGTACGTTCGCACTTGATATTGGATAAATTTTTACTAAAATATCTTCCTTCCTTTTTCAAGGATTTTTTTTTAACACTCACGAAAAACGTACACGAACGAGGGGGTTGTGTGAAAAATACACAAAATTATTTCCTTTAGCGTATAACTTTATACATTAATGAATAAGTCCTGAAAATTATTTTCGGCAAATGTTTTTTAAACATTTTGGTAGCGAGCATTTGCTTTCATTGCGGAAAAAAATTTACTAATTACCAATAAATTTAATTTATTTCGACATATTTCTTTTTTAGGTTAACAAGGTAAACGCAACATAATGCTAACAACAGCAAAAAATATGCAACAATTTCAGCAAATAACTAAAGTTAGGAGAGAGAAGTCAGTAAATAAGGATTTATTTATTTTTTGTCAAAATTGTTTTTCTTCCACTTACCTTTTTCAGACTAGAAAATGCAACGAGAAAAACAACAAAAAAGGGACGATTTCCTTGTGTTCAAATAATTTTGCTAGTCAACCTTAGCAATTTTTGTTCGTTCAGTTCATATAAAATGTTAAAGTTGAAACACATGCCGAGAAGAAAGAACTAAAAAAAGAAAAAACGCGATACAAACGTAAAATTATTTTTGAAATAATATTTAAAATTTAAGCTGAAAATAATTATACGGTGTAAACAAGACTTCATTCCTTGTGTTTAAATCCTCCGATTCCTTGACATGTACAGAGCATATTTACTCAAATCAGTTTCAAAGTATGACGTTTCTTCACTGTCAGCAATTTGTTGACAAGTTGCACTCGAGGTAAAAATGTTTCTCATTATTAAGAGGAAAGTCCAAGATGAGGATGAATTGATTTCATTCCAGTCGATTGAATTTATGAAGGCATGAGAATGATAGAAGACAGAAAAAAGAAAGTAAGTAACACTTTTGAATTGGTAAATTTTCGTTTTAAGTACCGACGGCTTTTCGCCTTCAAATTTATCCAAAATAGCATTGATCTCTGTGTAAAATATATATGCTGAACTCAAATCAACAATTAGCTATTGAAGAAATTTACCTTTCTTATCTAAATGTCCATAAAAAAAATACGAACTATATCTTGCACTTTTTCTCTCCCGTAACTCTCACGAAGTCATGTAATTAACTGCAGAATGACGTACTGCGTATGTGAATGAATTTCGGCAGATTTTTGGTCGATTTTTCTTCATTTATTGATACTTCCGGCGATGTACTTCCGGTAATGAAAGTAATGCGCTATTGTATTTCTACGCTTATTACTTTCATTACAGGAAGTATATCGCCGGAAGTTTCAGTAAAGGAAGAAAATCGACCAAAAATTGACAGAAAATTGCTTGCTACGTAGAACGTCATTCTGCAGTTAATTACATGACTACGTGAGAGTTACGGGAGAGAAAAATTGCGAGATATAGTTCGTTTTTTTTATGGACTTTCAAAGCAAAAAAGGTAAGTTTCTTCAATAATTAACAGTTGATTTGAGTTTAGCATATACATTTGCACAGAAATAATGCTATTTTGGATAAATTTGAAGGGGAAAAGACGTCGATACTTTTTTTTATTTTTTAAATCATATCTCCCCGAGCAAGGCGATAACGCCACTGATGCGCAGGAGGCTACGTAAGAGTGAAAATATTGGAAAAGAGAAAGCCGGAAACCACATCCTAAACAGGAAACAAAGGATGAGTCTCTTCACCTGTTCAATAGACATGAGTGGCGTGTGAACCGGGCGATAGTTTAGTCTATCTACTCCAATTGAAAAAAAAAGAAAGAAAAGAGTGAAAATATTGGAAAAGAGAAAACCGGAAACCACATCCTAAACAGGAAACAAGGAATGAGCCTCTTCACCTGTTAAATAGACATGGGTGGAGTGTGAACCGGGCGATAGTTTAGTCTATTTACTCCAATTGAAAAAAAATAAAATAAAATAAAGAGTGAAAAGATTGGAAAAGAGAAAACCGGAAACCGCATCCTAAACAGGAAACACGGGATGAGCCTCTTCACCTGTTCAATAGACGTGGGTGGAGTGTGAACCGGGTGATAGTTTAGTCTATCTACTCCAATTGAAAAAAAAATAAAATAAAATAAAGAGTGAAAAGATTGGAAAAGAGAAAACCGGAAACAGCATCCTAAACAGGAAACAAGGGATGAGCCTCTGCACCTGTTCAATAGACGTGGGTGGAGTGTGAACCGGGTGATAATTTAGTCTATCTACTCCAATTGAAAAAAAATTAAAATAAAATAAAGAGTGAAAAGATTGGAAAAGAGAAAACCGGAAACCGCATTCTAAACAGGAAACAAGGGATGAGCTTCTTCGCCTGTTCAATAGACATGGGTGTTTGGAGTGTGAACCGGGCGATAGTTTAGTCTATCTACTCCAATTACTTAAAACGAAAATTTGCCGAATAATTTGCCTCTAACTGAATGGAAGTTATACAAAAGAAAATAATTCTACTGAGGACAATGTTGAAATATACAGAAAAAAGGCACCACAGAAATGCAAATAGCGTAAATATGAGCATGAAACTGACAGAAAAAAAACGCCCTGTTTTTTGGAACTGCTGAAGAAAAAATAATTTTTTTCCAATTTTCTATCTAAAGTTAATTAAGAAAGTTTCAGAGTTATCTATACCTACTAGTAACAAAGAATTAGAATTATTTTTAGGATTGGGATACAAACGACAAAATCGGGTTGTCGAGTTCGAATTTCAGTTGAATTCCTTGCATTCGCTTATGCACAAATAATCTTTGGGAAAGGTATTAATCCATCTCTTCTCTCCAATTAGGGGTTAAATTGTTTAACCCATAATTGGAGGGAAGAGACGGATCTGTACTGTTATTTAACTTAAATAACAGGACAGATTGGTTTCTATAGCCTTGGCTGGCAACCAGTCTACCGCAGAAATCAATGGCAACCTACTGCGGGATAATCTTCTGCCCACTCAGTCATGTCTCTTTCGAGACATGATCGCCCAAGCGTGTATGTGTGACACTTGACTGACTGATATATATATTTTTTTTATAAAAGATAACTACCAAAAAGTATGAGTTCAGTTAGTTAAGTCCCATCTGTGACACATTCGAATCATGGCAGAATATTTTCCCGCAGTAGGTTGGCGTTATTTTCTGCATTAGACTGATTGCCAACCAAGGCTGTAGAATCCAACCCGTTCTACTGTTTAACCCATAGCTGGAAGGAGAAGAGATAGATTAATACCTTTCCCAAAGGTTATGCGTCAGTGAATACAAGTTCAATTGGTATTCGAAATCAGCTCCCAGATTTCTCGTTCCGAGCCAATGTCCGCTGCACTACAACGCACACCCTCTCTACCAAAACACATTGATTTAATCATAAGCTACAATACCACATGTTGATGCTCTGTCAAAGGTTACGTGGTCTACCTATGACTCTAATGGGTTAGAGGAAAACTTAATTGTTAAATATATTGTTTAACAATTTTTACTGAAAAACCAGGAGACTGCACAAAACCACAAAAAAAACAAACAAAAAAACAAAACAAGCAAAATTTTATAAAGTCATTAAATACGATATTTATTCGTAGAAATACAAAATGTGGCACATAGCCAAAAAAGGGGGTTGGTCAACACTGTCTATCCTATACCTAGTTAAACACTTCCACGCCCCTAGTCCTCATTAACAATTTGCCCTTTCGCCACAATAACCCCTCCATCACCTCTCAATCCTTTACACACCACAATACCACATAGGACACCTAAAAAGGGGGAAACAAACCCATGACATAAAAATATGCTACTATATACAATAATATATACAATAATATAAAATATATTTAAAAGACTTAATGAAAATGAAATGAGGGGAGGAGAATGAAATGCTCAAAACGAACTAAAATACAACAAAATCTTCAAACTAAAATAAACACATGTTAGTATGACCCATTCACCCCACAACAGAAAGTCATGAAATACGGTTTACCAAAAAAATCCTTCCAGTATAATAACTAAATAACAGTGAACGCCTAGATGGGTGACTGGTTGGAAATATCGGGTACTATGATGTCGGGTGGTGTTGTGGATAACGGCTCTGAATTCTTAATCAAAGAGACCTGTCAGTTTTATTATATTCACTTACAGGCAAACAACTGCGAGGAAGGTATAAATCCACCTTTTCACCTACGGATATGCCATTATTACCTCCCTCCAACCCGGCCACTAATAAAATTCTTACTTTTTTTTTTTTAATCATATCACCCCGAGCAAGGCGGCAACGCCACTGATGTGCAGGGGGCTACGTGAGAGTGAACAGATTGGAAAAGAGAAAAGAGATAACCGGAAACCACATCCTAAACAGGGAACAAGGTATAAGCCTCTTCATCTCTTCAATAGACGTGGGAGGAGTATGAACCGGGCGATAGGTTAGTCTATCTACTCCAATTGAAAAAGGAAAAGGAGTGAGAAAGATTGGAAAAGAGAAAGCCGGAAACCACATCCTAAACAGGGAACAAGGGATGAGCCTCTTCACCTCTTCAATAGACGTGGGTGGAGTGTGAACCGGGCGATAGGTTAGTCTATCTACTCCAATTACTTACAATCTAAAAATATTTTTGAGACTTTAAATAACCTGCAAAGGGTTGATAAGCTGTAAAAAGTAAATGAATCAATCAATCCTTTCAAATATCTTCGCCTTCCGGAAACAGTAGCACGAGTTACCTCCTGATGACGGCCTTGACATTATTAATTAGAGTCAAATAACAATTTAGAATAAATTACTTAATTTAAATATACATCTCTTCTAGTCAACAGAACGAAGACATTTTCTAATAGTTGTATATTTTTTAATTAGTGATGAGGATTTGAGATATCCTTTTCTGGAATTTTCTTTCGAATCACAAATCACGAGTCAAACATACCCTGCGGCAGTGAATTGACGGCAGACATACATAAAACTAGTGTTTGGGGGCATAAAAAGTATACTTACCTTGTTTTGAAATTATTTTTGTTTTGGGGATTTTTCGTTTCGTCATAACCCCTTCCCATCATGTCATTTCATGCAATATTTTTAAAGCTATTTTTGTATATTTATTGTACATACCACGAATTTTTACGTGCATTTGGGGCGTTTTTGTAGGTCCCCGGTATGTTTTTGCGGTATTTTGGTGCATGATAAGTATGAACGTTGATGGACAAACCTTTATGGTGAATGAGAACTATTGTAACGTATGCATGGGTCGCGAATCGGTTTAGCTAGGCGTAGGATAGAGTACTGAAGACCAACCCGAGTTTTGTTCCCCCTCCCTTCTTTCGGCTTTAAGCCATAATCCTTGTACAAAGGATAAATAAAACTTACCTTGTTTAGGAGTTAACGGTGATCACTAAGGCCGTTCTCCCAGAGTGAGACCCTTCCATTGCACTCCGGTAGGATTGACCTCTGCGATCGTTCCAAATGTGGACGAGTCGGAAACGCTATTTCTAAGTGTGGGGTCTGCGTTCGCGCTCACCCTGATGTTCAATCAAAAACAGATTGCTTAAATCATTCAAAGGAAAAGTTTGCATAATCACCGGGCCGTTTCAGCACAGAGGAAGAGGAGACTGGTCCCCAGGATGCTTTGTGGTTTTTTGGTTGAAAGTTGATGGACATGTTTTTATGGAGGTTGGAAAAATTGTAAAGTATGTCTGGGTTAAGAGTCAGATTAGCTAGGTATAGTCTAGAGTAGTTGAAAACCAACCCAAGTTTTTGTTCCCCCCTCTCTTTCGGCCTTGTGCCAAAAACAATGTAAAAATTGTTAAATAAAGAGGAGACTGTGGTTTCACATCAGGATACATTGATGGCAAAATTGTAACAGTGAATGAAAGTTTAAACATTGCTAACGAAGAGAAATTGTGGCAAACTATTACTAATGTTGTCTTGAGGCAGATTCTAGACAGAAGTGTTGATGCAATCAAGAGAAAATGTCTAAACATCAAATGTAAAAAGAAATTACAATGAAACTTGTTTACAGTCAATAAAATGCAGTTGAAGCTTTGAGAAGTAAATGAGGAAAGAATGCTTGAAGAATTTAATACACATGACACACACCAAAGATGCCAGTATTTATACCTTCGGCAGCAACTTGTCAACAAAATTATAGCTGATAAAAATTTCAGTGGCCCATGAAGAAACATCATGCTTTTGCATAGGTACCTCCAAAAAAATGTGATACCTAAATTTTAAAAAGACAGAAAAATATTTCTTTAAACTTTTATTTTCATTTTAACTCTAATAGATTAAATATTTCCAATAAGCAAATTATTTGGCCATATTTCAAACCCAAAATAAATTGATTGGAATCTTTTTTTTTAATTATCAGTAAAATCAGATATATTGACAAATCTGTCAACACAAGAAAATTCAGTTTATTTTTAGATAAAATAATCTCTCCTAAATCAAATGTAATTTTCTGAAATGTTGAGATAAATCTGCTGATTTAAAGTTGAATTAATGTCAACTGAAGCAAGTACTATTAACTTTAAGTTTAAAATATCACAGAAATGCATTTTTAGCATGAAAATGAGTATTCTATGGGGTCTTGACAGATCTTTCATCAACCTGTTGTTTGAAAATTTTAATTAATGAGCAGATAAATAGAATTATGCAACAACTACAACTTAAATGTCTTATTCTAAAAGATTTTAACTACTAAATATTCTTTAATATTTTAAGCACTCTAATATTTTATTGGATTTTAGATACTTTGCCTTTATATCATTATGTACAGAAATGTTTGTTGAAGAAATGTTAGAAAATTCTCAAAATGTTTAAAATTTAATATACTTAGCACTTTAATTTCCTAATGAAGTTGTGTGGTCACCAAAATTTACAAAGTTTAACATATTTATACACCCATTAATTCAAAATTCTTTTTACAATACTGATGTTCAGTTGCCAGAATCTTTTCCATTTTTTATTGGTAAATATCATTTGTTATTTAATTTTAATATTTATTGGTAAATATAATTTGTTATTTAATAACAATATCACTTGACTGCTATAAATTAATACAGAATTTTGAAAGTTTAGAAATTATTCTTATGAAAATGAAAAACATTTTTTCTGTTTTTTTTACCAAAAAAAATTTATGATTTAATTAATGCTTTTTTTTTTTTTAATCATATCACCCCGAGCAAGGCAGTAATGCCACTGATGTGCAGAGGGCTACGTAAGAGTGAAAAGATTGGAAAAGAGAAAGCCGGAGACCAAATCCTAAACAGGAAACAAGGGATGAGCCTCTTCACCTGTTCAATAGATGTGGGTGGAATGTGAACCGGGTGATAGTTTAGTCTATCTACTCCAATTGAAAAAAAGAAAAAGGAGTGAAAATATTGGAAAAGATAAAACCGGAAACAAGGGATGAGCCTCTTCACCTGTTCAATAGACGTGAACCGGGCGATAGTTTAGTCTATCTACTCCAATTATACTTTTCCTTTATAACTATTATAAAGAATGAGCAAAATGCAAAAAAGGAAATTCTCAAAATTTCATGAAATTAAATGAGTGGTGGGAAACAGATATGAAAAAAAATATAATTACAATTTCTAATAAAATGAACTTTTCAAATATAATTTAATTAATTTAAGAATAAGTTTTGTATGTTTCATTAAAATCCAACAATTATCTGATTTTTGTTAGAATTTCTAAATCAACATATTTTTTTACTGCAAAAATTTCTCAAAGTTCCCATACTACGGTTCCATGTTGACACAAGAAAACCAAAATTCTGAAGATTTTCAAAAAGATTAAAAAAATAAATATTATATAAAAAAATCCTTTGATCTTTCCTCTTGAAATGAATACATTTTGTCATTATAATTATGTGTAGCATATATTTATTCTTATGTACCAATTCATTTTTTTTTTTTTTGTTGCAAATGTTTATGGGTGTAGAAAATTCAGTTGTCCAGGATCTGAATGTCTAAATTCCAAATGGTAATAAAATAAAAATAAAGAAAACATGGGTTTTGCCTTTTAAATAAAGCATTTTTATTTTAAACATAGATACATTAATTCAAAATAGCCAAAAAGGTGTAAAAATAGTCTTTATTCAAGTTAGTCGATTGATTAGAAAAGAGTTTTAGTAAAAATAAAAAAAGTAATATAAAATTTTTAGTAAAAGAGTTTTAGTGAAAGTTGTAATGTTTAGAGGGTTTACAGTAAAAGAAAAGTGGTTTGTCAGTGAAAATTCACTCACCATCCCTGCTGTTATTGTTGGAGATAATCTGTTTGAAGTCATCAACACATTTCTTTCTGCATGTACTGGGAGGGGGAGTGGGGGAGCTATATAGCCACATCTTGTGTTTGAATGGCTTGGAGACAGTCACATCTTTACTGCTGAAAATCAAAATCTGTGGATCTTTTCAGAAATTTTTCCTGATTTCAGAAAAATAGGGTTTTAGTTTTCTCTGATTGGTGAAATTATAATAATAACTTCTGTATTGTATAATCTTTTTTTGGTATATTTGTCAATATTGTTTTACTGTGTAGAAAATAAAGATTAGGCATATTTATATCGTACTGCTGTCATATATGGTCAGGTGCCTATGTTGTTCATCTCAGTGTTCTCGACAGGCTCCAAAGGCAAATCTGTAATGTGATAGGTTCCGACTTGGCAGCTCGAATCCAGCCATTTTCTCACCGACAGAATGTAGCTTCCCTCTGTCTATTCTACAAATATTTTCATGGTTTCTGCTCCAATGAATTAAGTCACTTGTGCCCCTACCACAAGAATTTACTTGTGCAACCTGACTGGCAACAAGGTCCTGCCCATTTACAGTTAAATCAACCGAATGCAGCCAACAATTCTACTCTATCAGCTTCTTTTCTCACACTTCCTGCCAGTGGAACTCCCTTTCATTTACTTACTTTCCTGACAGCTACAACCTTCAGGAATTTAAATGCAATGCCAATACTCATCTCTTATTCAATTGACTACAGTTCTTTCTACATCACCCCGTATATCTTGTTCTTTTCCTTTCTCTCTACCTTCACAACTGTCTTCACACCTGTGTTCCCATCCTTCTCTGACATCCCTGTGACTGGTTCATCTTTCTCTTCACTCTCCTCCTGTCTAAACTTTTACTCTTATGTATCCCCCTGTGTATCGGTGGTGATACCACCTTGTTTGGGATGAAGTGATTAAAAAAAAAAATGTGTATGTAATTGTGTTGGAAATAAAGTTTATTTCCTCAGCTAAATTTGTTCTTGTCTATATTTCTGAGATGAGGTAGTATTTACATTATTCAGACGATTGTTCTCATCTTTGTTGCCATTTGTACAATGTTTCGGTTATTGCACGCTCAGACCTTCTTCAAGTGCTAGGATGATATACCCCAGTGATTGTAATAAAGGGTTTGGTTCAAAATTCCTAATTAAGACTTTTCTAAGTTTTTGTCTTCCAGAGACTTCCTTAGTTCAACAAACAGTGCCACTGGAAATTGTTTGATGTGTATGGGAGCCAGTAATATGGAATGCTAGTGAAAAACTGTTAGAAACAACAAAATTATACAGTATTTACATTATTCGGAACTATTGTCCTCATCTTTGTTACCATTTGTACGATGAAGAAGGCCAGAGCGTACAACGGCTGAAATGTCACACAAATGGCAACAAAGATGAGGACAATAGTCCAAATAATGTAAATACTGTATAATTTTGTTGTTTATAATTGTTTTTCACTAGCCTTTCATGTTATTGGTTCCCATGTTGTATTCATTTACATGCTTGGCCACTTAGGAGATTTTTGTGGCTTAGCACAGAGGTCAACTACATCACGTATACCACATGTGGCATGTCAAACTATTTCCAGTGGCACAATTTGTTGAACTAAGGAAGTCTCTGGAAGACAAAAACTTAAAAAATTCTCCTGCAACTTTCAACTGTTGGACATCCCTTTCCCCGAGATCTTTCATTTGTTTGAAAAAAATTGCTTTTGCTCTTCTTTCAGCTTTTGCTTCAACTTATTCCTGTGAGCAAATTTTCTCTCACAAGAAAGCAGTGTTAAGTCCACAACAAAGTTACCTAACACCTGAACATTTAGAAAATTGTGTAAAGCTCAAAGTATTTTGCCAATATTGAGCAATTGACTAAGATCATGCAAGGCCAAGGCTCCCATTAAAAATAAAAATTTAAAGAAAATTTTTAAAAACAGTTTATTTCTATTAATGTTGTAGAAAATAAAGATTAGGCATATTTATATCGCAGTATTTACATTATTCGGACTATTGTCCTCATCTTTGTTGCCATCTGTACATTTCAGCCATTGTACAATTCGGCCTTCTTCAGGTGCTAAGAATTTCAAACAAAACCTTTTATCACAATCACTGGGGTATATCATCCTCATTCTTTGCGTAAAGCCTTGATTAAAAATCATGAGTGATCTCCCTCTAACACTGCAAGTTACTTGTAGCATGGTATTGAACTTCAACTTTTTGGGTCAAGTCACAGGAACTAACTAATGTTTATATCCACTGGGCCATGTGTCCTTAAACAGGTAAAATATATTCTAGAACAGATATACTGACCTTGACTTGTATAAAAATATGTATGCTGTTGGCATACTGAATGATTTTAAAACATTAAGTTGGCACATAATTAGGAGAAGGTTGCTGACTCTTGGCTGAGCATATGCACTAATTCCTTAAGTTTTCATATTTTCCGAGGGAGATACTAATTACACTCGTCTCTCTCGAGTCTGTCGATGCTTTCTGTATCGGCTTTTTATTTCGTCTTTTTGGATCGCAGCAGATCATTTGGGAATTCACATCCGTATTTGATTCTGGGCTTCCCATTGGCCGATAAATAAAGTTCACGTAGGCTCGCTAACTGGAATTTAATATTTAATTAATTTTTTAGTTTTCTACCGGAACATCTGCATGGAGTTGGGGTGTGCACTGATGAGTTTTGGTCATTTGCTTTCTGGTCGTGAGAGTGAAAACATCCAGTCCTTCACTTTGCTCGGGATCACCACAATCTCTCTTTTTCCTCCTGGTGTTTTTTCCTCTCATGTTATGGCCTTGCAGTATTCTTGCTGAAGAACGTTGAAGTGTACAATGGCCAAAACATCATGAATATGTCAAAGATGAGGACAGCAGTTCAAACAATGTAAATAGTATATATAATTACAATACCTCATCTCATAAATATAGACAAATATTGTTCTGCACATGCCAAAAAAACATGGAACCAAATAGTATATATAATTACAATACCTCATCTCACACACATGCAAAAGCGTATCCAAAACAAAACTGATAAAGTTTCACACCTCACTGCAATGTTTTTTGGCCAAGAGAAAACTAGGAAACATCTAAAAACAAAATTCAAATAATCTTCAAACATCAGAAACAAATTATTTTACATACCCTTTTTGCGAGCGAATGCGAAGTTTATTCATCGTCCAATGGAAAGGCCAGAATCACAGTCGGGAGTGTGATTCCCAAATGACCTTTTCGAGCCCCACAAATGAAATAAAAGACAGAGCAAGCTTGACTGTCACCAGAGAGAAGAATACGAGCATAATTAACACGTCCCTCGACAAACGTCAAGCGATCATTATTATTATCATCTCTATCTTTCTCCCTAACCTCTTTATTCTCACGGTTTAGCCGTCTGCCTTTTCTTATACTTGTTAACCCTTTAAGACTGAGTGAATACTTCAAAGACACTCCTACCCAACAAACGCTCATACATATATACACATATACGTTCCTGCCTACATACACACAAACTCATTCTTGCAAGGACTACTACTATCATTTTAATGACCTTGTATCAACCAAAATACATTACTTTTATTTGTAAAAACCTTAATTGATTTACATGTATATACATTGTTGTTTCTATTTTACAATTTGATTTTCTTGTTTTATACCCCTCGTATAGTGGGCTATCTAACAAGGCTAAATCAAACTCTGTTTCCATAACACATACACTTCATTATAACAGATAACCTAATGAAAATTTATCAATGCTTTAAGTCTTTCCAAGTTCATGCTCTCATCCAGTTTTTTTGTAAATTGTTGGCAAACTGTCCAGGTATTGGTAGATGCAAGTGTTCTGAAGACATTCTACTAATTACATCATCGATTGTTGTCACTTTCACATTGCACAGTAACTTTTACATTCTCTAGTTTTTTCAACAATATAGGCGTATCCCTCAAATGAAAATTTTCTGCCTCCTCATACTGTTTTGACAAACTCCATGATGATGACTTGAATTGTCCTGTCTGTGAACTGTCTGTCAGTGAATTGCCTTTTGTCGAATTGTCCAGCTACCAACAGAACATCTAGTAAGGCTTCAAACATATCTGATTCCCCCTCACCAAAATAAGAACACAAGTGTTCTAAACTAATCAACTGAGATTTCTGAAGGTGCAAGCTTGGAAGATATTTTTGAGTTATTGGACCTGTGTTGGGTGAGAGGTCATTACGGTGAAAATTACAATTGGCTTACTTGTTGGAACTGTAGCAAAGTCAGCCACAAACAAATGTTTTACAGAAAAGAGGGATAATGACAAGCATGATGATATTAAGGAACAGTAAATCAACTGGGCTTAGTTAAGAGATGGAGATTACCAGGGATGGATATTAAGGAATTAAGTATTAGATGTCCAGAGTTAATGGACATTTTAGAGAAAATTGCTTCCATGAGGCTTGAATGAGAAAAGTAATTTGTGAAGCAAATCAGTGGTAACACACTAAGGCAGAGAAAGAATGCAGATTCACAAACTTCATGGTTATGAATAGTGAAACCATGAGAGAAAGCAAGAAGCATGACTTTACTAAAGGCCAAGTCATAGTGCAACTCTTGTCCTGGACTACATCATTGAACTACTGCAAACCAAAACTAAAAATCCTCATTGATATTCCAATAAAAGATTGAAAGAATTTAATATCTTTGTATAATCTGAAAGTTATAGGTAAATGAAAGGTGACAAAAAAATATTAACTAGAATTACTTACATATTTAAAAAGAAGTTTATGCAAGTAAGGATTTCTCATTATTTAACAAAAAACAAAAAGAACAGAGCAAGAATTTTGCAAATCATTTTATTTCATATTTATAAAAATAAAAGGCAATTCAATATCAACAGTTACAGAAATTAACTGATGAATGATAAATGCCCAAAATAATTTTTTGGCTCATAATATAAAGCAAATGAATGAGAGCGGAAAAATTCTGTGTAATGTGTTTTATCTTCTAGAAGGACTTATTTGGACTAAAGTGATGTTTTTGTTGATAGTATTATGTGTAGGATGATGAGACAGAAATGCACTTTTAAATTTGTAGATTGTGATAACAAACAATCTGTCAAGGAAAGTAATTCCTCTCACTATGTAATATTATGTATGTGTTTTTATATCCTCTCACTATGTAATATTATGTATGTGTTTTTATATCCTCTCACTATGTAATATTATGTATGTGTTTTTATATCCTCTCACTATGTAATATTATGTATGTGTTTTTATATCCTCTCACTATGTAATATTATGTATGTGTTTTTATATCCTCTCACTATGTAATATTATGTATGTGTTTTTATATCCTCTCACTATGTAATATTATGTATGTGTTTTTATATCCTCTCACTATGTAATATTATGTATGTGTTTTTATATCCTCTCACTATGTAATATTATGTATGTGTTTTTATATCCTCTCACTATGTAATATTATGTATGTGTTTTTATATCCTCTCACTATGTAATATTATGTATGTGTTTTTATATCCTCTCACTATGTAATATTATGTATGTGTTTTTATATCCTCTCACTATGTAATATTATGTATGTGTTTTTATATTCCTCTCACTATGTAATATTATGTATGTGTTTTTATATCCTCTCACTATGTAATATTATGTATGTGTTTTTATATCCTCTCACTATGTAATATTATGTATGTGTTTTTATATCCTCTCACTATGTAATATTATGTATGTGTTTTTATATCCTCTCACTATGTAATATTATGTATGTGTTTTTATATTCCTCTCACTATGTAATATTATGTATGTGTTTTTATATTCCTCTCACTATGTAATATTATGTATGTGTTTTTATATTCCTCTCACTATGTAATATTATGTATGTGTTTTTATATTCCTCTCACTATGTAATATTATGTATGTGTTTTTATATCCTCTCACTATGTAATATTATGTATGTGTTTTTATATCCTCTCACTATGTAATATTATGTATGTGTTTTTATATTCCTCTCACTATGTAATATTATGCATGTGTTTTTATATCTGTCACTCCTCTTCCTCCAGCAAAGTAGTTACTTCAGCCCAGCAAAGTCCTTCTCGAGATCAGAATATGTTACACTAATTTTTTTTATTTTGGTATTCAATTGCACATTTTTGAAAATATTGATTTTATGTCATTCAAAAAATCCAAAAATGAACATCCCAAAACTTTCGTATTTAGTCCTATCTGAATTTGTATGCAGACACTTTTGACTGACCCCTTGCAATTAACATGCATTATATTTTTTCATCTTTATAGTTTCAAAGCATATTTCAGTGAAAAGGCATATTCTTACATTTTCATTGTGATTTAATAGATGCCTTTTTTATTTATATTCATTGAAAGTGTTGACAGAAACAAAATGTGCTTTGTATGTTCATATTTATTTTTAAATATTGGTTCAAAGGATTATGTTTTTTAATGGGAGTGAGCTTGCATGTAGATTTTCAGCTCTGAATTCTTTGAAAATGCAGATTCATATATTTCACAAGAATATAATTTATTAATTGTGCAGTTGTACATATCTATTCAAACTTGAAATATATGAAAAAGAAAGGTTTCAGAAGAATAGAGATTCTCCCCTGTGTGAATTCATATATGGGACACTGAATCTAAATTTCATAATAGGGCATATGCAAAAAATTCACAAAAATACGGTTTATGTGCCAGTGTATGTTTGCATGTGGCTCATCAATACTGATGATCTGTGAGAAAGCTGATCCACAAAATTCATAATACATCAAATGTGACTTGACTAAAAATGCTGAGACACAAGTTTTCCCAACATATTTTTTTCTTCAGTATACAGTCCACAAAATATGACATCTGTAAAAATGCAGATTCACAAACTTAAGAATATGGTTTTTCAGTCAAATGAATTCACCTATGACACATTAAACATGGCTTTTCTGAAAAACTTGAATCAACAAATGTCACAAGAATGTCAGCTTGAAAATGATACATTAATTTGATTTTTGTACAAATGCAGATCTACATACTTCCCAAAGAATGTTTTTGACAAGTTTTTTTATCAATGAAAATATAAATCCACAAACTTCACAGGAATATAGCTTTTACCTAGGATGTGAGTGCATGTGACGCATAAGATGTGAAGTTTTTGAAAATGCTGATCCACATATTTCACAAGAATATGGTTTCTCTCCAGTGTGTGTTCGCATATGGCACACCAAATTAGACTTTATTGAAAATGCAGAACTACAAACTTCACAAGAATATGGTTTCTCACCAGTGTGTGTTCGCATATGACGCACCAAACTTGATTTCATTGAAAATGCAGCTCCACAAGTTTCACAAGAATATGGTTTCTCACCAGTATGTGTTCGCATATGGCACAATAAAAATGACTTCATTGAAAATGCTGATCCACAAATTTCACAAGAATATGGTTTTTCTCCAGTATGTTTATGCATATGGATCACCAGACCTGACTTCTGTGAAAATGCTGATCCACAAATTTCACAAGAATATGGTTTCTCTCCAGTGTGTATTCGCATATGGCGCACCAAATATGACTTGACTGAAAATGAAGATTCACATATTTCACACGTATGTAGTTTTTCTCTAGTGTGTGTTCGCATATGGCGCAACAAATAGGACTTGACTGAAAATGCAGATCCACATACTTCACAAGAATATGGTTTTTCTCCAGTATGTGTTTGCATATGGCGCTCCAAATTTGACTTAATTGAAAATGCAGATCCACAAACTTCACAAGAATATGGTTTCTCTCCAGTATGCACCTTCATATGGCACATCAAGTAAGATTTGATTGAAAATGCAGATCCACATACTTCACAAGAATATGGTTTTTCTCCAGAGTGTTTATGTACATGGTTCATCAAATCTGACTTCACTGAAAATGCTGATTCACGTTCTACACCAGAATATGGTTTCTTTACAGAGTGCGTCTTCATATGGCGCAACATACTGGACTTGATTGAAAATGCACATCCACAAACTTCACAAGAATATGGTTTTTCTCCAGTATGTGTTTTCATATGGCGCTCCAAATTTGACTTAACTGAAAATGCAGATCCACAAACTTCACAAGAATATGGTTTCTCTCCAGTGTGCATCTTCATATGGCACATCAAATAAGATTTGATTGAAAATGCAGTTCCACAAACTTCACAAGAATATGGTTTTTCTCTAGTGTGTGTCTGCATGTGACACACCAAATCAGACTTGATTGAAAATGCAGATCCACAAACGTCACATGAATATGGTTTTTCTCTGTTGTGTATATGCATATGACGCACCAAGTTGCACTTAATTGAAAATGCAGATCCACATACTTCACAAGAATATGGTTTCTCTCCAGTGTGTGTTCGTATATGGCACACCAGATGAGACTTAACTGAAAATTCAGATCCACATACTTCACAAGAATAAGGTTTTCCTCTAGTGTGTTTTTGCATATGATTTAGCAAATGTGACTTCTGTGAAAATGCTGATTTACAAACTTCACAAGAATATTGTTTCTTTCTGGGGTGTGCTTGCATATGGTTCACAAAATCTGACATGTCTGAAAATTTTGATTCCCAAACTTTACAAGAATATGGTTTCACTGCAATGTGTGTTTCATATGGTGTGCCAAATATGACTTGACTGAAAATAGAGATCCACAATCTTCATGAGAATAAGGTTTTTCTCCAGTGTGTGAATTTACACAACAAAGCAAACATGATATCCTGCTAATTAATGTTCATTGCTATGCTTTAAAGATGCCATTGCTGGGAGTTTTACATAAATATTGTAGTATGTATTTCTTTGTACTTGATAGAAAATCGAAGACTCTAGATTTCTTTCATTGAAATTCCAAATAATGATAGTTTTTATGTATATCACAATTTTTGCAGTGTTATAATATCTGTGAACAAAAACAATAAAAGGTATATTAACAGAGATAAATAAATAAGATATTAAATTAGTTTATATGCCAGGACTAAATTAGACATGTACAGGTACACAATACAGCAGCCAATGAAGATCAAAACATATTGCTGTAGGCAACAGTCTTTTAGAAAAGAATTGCTTACCCTTTGACTTATGTTCAGTATATAAATGATTATATTTGCATGAAGACATATGAGAATAAATGTAAAAATCTTTGCATTTATGAATAATTTATTTTTTATTTTATTTTGTATAATCATATTGCCCCAAGCAAGGCATTTTACTACCACTGTTTCGCAGGGGGTTACATAGGAGGAAAGTTATGAGAAAGAGTGACGGGAAGTGGGTAAGAGAATGATGAGAATACTGATGAGAGTGGAGTGGACGGAGAAAGGAGCAGGAGAGAGAGGATGCAGATTAGTGAGATAGGAGATAACTTGACTTTACATTTAAATTCTTGGAGATTGTAGCTATTGATGAAGCAAGTAAATGGAAGGGAATTCCATAGGTGGGAAGTATAAGAGAAGAAACTGCTGGAGTAGAATTTGCATTTATATTTTATTGGTTTTACAGTAAAAGGGTGGGGACCTAGTTTTTAATCTTTTGGCTCAAATTAATTCATATATATATATATATATATATATATATATATATATATATATAAACATATTTATGATGGATATCAAAATATGTTTTCTGTTTACACTAAAAATTGAAACATTTCTTTCATCAAGGATGCATAGATACTGAGAATAAATGAAAAGTTCTATACATCTACACAAACGCCAATTTCCCAAAGGTTTACGTTTAGAAGACAAGTTTCCTTTATTAAACAAAAAAAAAAATTATTTCGCCACTTTTTCAAAAAAATTCAATGTGATTCAGAGCATACAGCTTAGAGAATCCAGTGGTATAATTTATCATTAGTCATAAAATCAATGTTTTTATTTAATTTCTTTAAATTTCATATAGGCTTATAAATTTATAATAGGAAATCAATGAATGTGTATCTGCTTCTTCTTTGATAATAACAATGAAATGAGAGAGAAGTAATATAAAGTGAAAATAAAGGAAATGAATAAAGTGCCGAGTAATATATTTTTTAAGGAATCCTGACCAAGTGAATATTTTATATTTACTGCAAATAAGAGAGAATGAGGAATGAATCCAGTAGTATAATTTGTTGTTGGTAATAAAGCATAAAATGAATTTGGTAAAATAAGCATGTAAAGTAAAATGTAATCTTTTCTCTTTATAAAAATATAATTCTTGTGTTTTTATTAAATGTCTCTTTAAATATGATCACTATTTCAACAATGGAACCTTTTATTCTGCATTTCTGAAAGTGAAGATTCCATAGCAATGTTTTTCAAAATTTTACACTCAGAATTTTGTATCCCTATACAAAGTCTCACCAAAGACTTTCTAAAAAAAAAAACAAAAATGCATTTTAAATAATTTAATTGCTTTCTTTGAACTTAATTATCTGATTTATTTTAAAGAGTGAAATCAATAACCTGAATTAAAAGTAAAATTAATTTCTGCATATAAATCAACTTCTGAGGAAATTTTTTAAAAATGGAATATTTTTTTCATCACCTATCAAAACTGCTGTACTGTTAAGAAATTTAAAAATCTCTATAAAAAAACAAAAAATACAATATATGTCCTAAAGATATTTCAGATTTTATTAGTAAATTTTAAATTAATTTCTAAAAGTGATGTATATCTTTTACTTAAAACTAGTTACTTACAAATATAAGCTAAAAATGAATATACATGATGAAAAAATGACCCATATGTAATTACATAGAAAATGTACACATGAAAAGTAATGTCCTTAAGATTATATTAGACCTGGAAAAGAACAGGACAAGATATTGAACCTGAAAAAGCAATGAATAAGATATTCTAGTGAAGTTAAAAATAAAAAATTTCTTATTTAAAACATTGCATTCAAATTTTAATTTTAGCTGCAATATTTTAAGTAAGAAATTTCTTATTTTTTACTTCACTAGAATATCTTGTCCTTTACTTTTCCAGGTTTAATAACTTTTCCTGTTCTTTTCCAGGTTTAATATAATCTTAAGAATATTACTTTTTATGCATGCATTTTTCCATGTAATCCATGATTTTTCCAGGCATTGCTATTAATATAGATTAATTGCTGCAAACCACATTCAAGAATATTAAAATATATATATATATATATATATATATATATATATATATATAGGTTCACACTCCACCCACATCTATTGAACAGGTGAAGAGGCTCATCCCTTGTTTCCTGTTTAGGATGTGGTTTCCGGTTTTCTCTTTTCCATTCTTTTCACTCTTACGTAGCACCCTGCGCATCAGTGGCGTTTTCGCCTTGCTTGGGGTGATATGATTAAAAAAAAAATAAACAATTTGATTAATTATAAACAATTCTGATAAAATGATAAGTGATAAGCAAAGTTTGATTGACAAAAATGATAAAAGATATCAGAATGTAAATGTTGAAAATCGCATGCACAAATATTAAACAGAAAAAGTTATAAAGAATATGATTTCTTATTAGAAGTGTTAGTCACTCACTCACTTAAGTACTTATATAGTTAGTCTCCCTTTTTGGACTTCACATATTTTGATGTAACTTTTTTCTACTGAAACAAAATTTAAAAACTTGTTTTCAAACTGTAGCTAAGGAGGTATCCTATCAAACTCTGTAAACTGTTTGAAATTTGGTTGAGAACTGAATTAGTGATGAAGCTTGAAAGCTGCCTAGATTCACTCATATATTGATATATTCAACCATTATCATGATTGAATGACAGAAATTAAGTTTTATGCATTATTAAGAGGAAAGAGAAAATAATTCTTTGATTATTGTTATAAATGAGCAAATGGTTGCAAGAAGAATTATGACAAAGGCAGATGTAACTTTATCTTGTTTATTGGATAAATACAGACAAGTGGTTTACAAATTTGGTTGTCCTTAATTTTTAGCCAGTTGGCATCAGATGTTGGTATGAATTTCTTTTAAGCTAGCCATTTGTAATTGTAATGTTCATGAGGATATGTGTGGTTTCCCATAGCAGTTGTCCTTAGAGAGGAGGAGATGGAAAGCTGAGAGAAGAAGAAAGAGAACAAATATGTGTCGTTCAGGGAGTGAGTTGGGTAGTTAGTAGCTCTGTGATGTTCTCTCTTTCATTCCATAGTAGTAATCGTGATGTTGACAGGTGTTTTTTCTTTTTTCTTTCTTCCTTGCTGACAATGTGTGAGGAAGTGAAGTTAACGTGACAATGGGTGAGAAGGTAAGGCAGGGGTGTTGCTGATCAGCCAGCCGCATAGCAGCCTGTAAGCCCTTCTGACGAGTTTAGTTTTCTCGGCAATTTATATAGCAAAATTAAATTTTGTGTAGGCCTATTAGATTTTTCAGGTTTTGTTTCTGGGTATTTTTTCCTGGTTTCTCATTTGCTGATTAATATTTGTTTTACATATATGTGTGAGGAAAGAAAAAAATTTGATCCAGCTATGCAGACAGAGGCAAGAACATAACACATTCATTTACAGACCAATCAAACAACAGTATTTAGCTTGTGAAACTCAAAGCCTGTTTTAATGGGGTTTTTGAGACAGAATATAGAAATCCAATTCAAAGCCAAAATTGTATGTGTGCTATACAGATTTTGAGTGTTTTCAGTAAGTGACTGTAAATCAGAGGAGATATGACTTTCAGTTTTATAACAAGGCTGCCCTAGATCCCATTCTGATCTATGTGTGTGTGTGTGTATTAAAGTATTTAATGCATAATAAAGTCCCTAAAACATGTGGGGGAGTTGTCTTCATGCTAGCCTTATAACCATTTGTTTTGTCTCATTTTCTTGTGGAGTTATATCGGTTGGGTTGGAGGTATTTGTTGAGTTATGTGAGTTATTTTGCATCTGACACATCGTGTCATTCATCTTGATAATTGTATAATTCCCAATCCAGAGCAGATGGGATGAGGGGGTCACAGTTGAGTGTGGCTGATGAAGCAAGACCTTGTCACCTACTTGTATTGGGTCCTTGTAGTCAGTCAGTTAAGTGCCATACGTGATACATGCTTGGGCGATCATGTCTCGAAAGAGACATGACTGACTGGGTAGAATATTATCCCGCAGTGGGTTGCCATTGCTTTCTGTGGTAGACTGGTTGCCGACCAAGGCTATAGAACCTAATCTGTCCTGCTATTTAACCCATAACTGGAAGGAAGAGATGGATTAATACCTTTCCCAAAGGGTATTTGCGCATAAGTGAATACAATGGATTCAACTGGAATTTGAACTCAGCTCTCCAATTTCTCATTCCAAGCCGATATCCACTGTACCACAACCGAACGCCCCGTGGCCCAGGGGTAGAGTCGTCGACTGGCGCCAATTCAGTCAGGTTTCAATCTGGGGTTATGTAGCAATCGGAGTCTAACCGTACTGATGAGCTGTGATACAGCAAAACAGATCCGTCCTTGTAGATGAGGCGTTTTAATCTGGTTTCCAGTTTGTGGTCAGCTTCATCGTTGGCTAGGGTGACGTGGTGGTGGACCTGTCTTAGGAGAGTATTTATTTGAATACCATAGGCCTCTGGGTCATCACTTGTGATTTCCCTTCAATGTAGTTTGGGCAGGCAAATGTTGCGATGATCGGTCAGTAATTGTGTAGTGTGGGGAAACACCAGTGGCACTGTTGATCAACAGACTCAAGGAAGTCTGTTCATTTGCAGTTTCTGTCCACACACATGTAGAGTGCATTCTTCATTGTGCGATGTTGAGGCTCAATATTTCTGAGCTTAGCAGTCACTAGGGACAGTGAAGTTCTTGTGAAAATGGACATCTAGTTGCAGAACTGTCAATAGATTTCGCTGGTAAAGTGCATGCCATGATCAGAGGACACTACACATGGAATCTCTCCGCACCGGAGAAAAAATTGGTATAATCTGCAGGCAGCATCGATTGCTCAGTCTCTTGGTGTTCAGGTGCTGGCTGAAGATGATAAGAACGTGGTGCTTTCCCTTGGAGTTGGGCATTGTGACAAAGTTTATAGAGACGACTTCGAATAGTCTTCTGCCCCGCTTACAGTAACTGATAAGCCAGTGAGTGTACCTACCATAGTTACCCTTACACTTTGCACACATATCGCAGAAAATGACGTAGGTCTGGATGTCGCGGTTTTTTAATTCCCACCAGTAACTCACATGTGGGTAACACTTGAGTGGTTCGTGTCCTCATGGGCTTGATGAAGTTTGTATGTTATAACTAGTTTGTGTTTGCTGTCTCTTATCATTAAGATGGAGGTGGCTGGTTCTAAAAAAAATTGGTGCATGTGCTTTTTGAAAAGTAACGACCGGTTGTCGTTGGGATGGTTATGAGCTTTGCCCAAGTCTGATGATTGGAGGGTGCTGATGATCTTCAACAGGGTGTCATCCTTCTGTTGTTCAGCCACAATACCAAGGTGTTTACAAATTCTGTCAGTGGGCATGCTGAAGTTGGAGTGGTGAGTGAAGAATGTGTTAGCGATGTATTTATGGTAGCGGGTGTCTTGTGGTATGTGGGGCCTGAGGATGAGCTATGAATTGTTAACCTCATCAACATGGGATGTAGATGTGAAGGTTGAAATCCTTTAACTTGAATATTTTGCTTCCTGAGCATGTCAGCCCAGACATTTGATACACCCTTGATATAGTCCAGGATGGATTTGTAGCATAAGGGCAGAGGGAGGTGAGGAGTTGCTCGAGTAAGCGTATATATTCCTCGAATGTCTTAGTGTGAACCAGGTTGTTGTCGATGTAAGAAAAAATGTTGTCACAAGATGCGACAGTGGCTAGAGCTTCTGCTACACATCGAGAGAAGATCTGTCCGGCTGATGTAAGACTGAAGGCCAGACATATGTACTGATATCATCGGTCCTTCCACAGGAATGACATTTTGTGTCAATCTTGTTTGTCAATTTCACTTTGCCAGTAGCCACTGTGTAAATCGAGAGATGCGAAGTATTTATTTCCTTTGCCGACTTTGTTGAAGAAGTGGTCGACCCTTGGTATTGGGCAGGGTTTCAGATCAACTAGGTCCTTGTTGCAAGTTCTTTTAAATTTGATGACTACACGAGTCGACCCGTTGTTCTTGCGCACAACAAATACTGGGTCATTGAAGCCTTTGGGGGTCACTGCAGTGTTCAGTGATACCCTTCCCGACCGTGCGTTAAATTTCAGCATCTAAATCTTGGGCAATTGGGTGTTGTTTTTGACAGCAAGACTGACCATTAGTCAGTATGTGAATGGGTCAGATGAAGGTGCCTTTGCTTCCATTTTCAGTGCCTATAGTGTCAGTGTAGTAAATGCGTATGTTTGTTGTGGCTTCTAACTCGTCACAGTTCAGGTATTTTGGTATCAACAGGCCCATCATTTGCTTTAGCCAGTTCAGCTTTTGATCCTGTGTCTGGAGGTTGGGCTGTGGTTTTAGGTTGGTTTTGGATGACATTGGTTTTGGGCACCATAAGCTGGGTCATAGGTTGACCATGTTGCTGGTATGATTGTAGCTGTGTGTGTAGTATACTCTAAGATGAGTGAGCGCCTGAATTCTACAGCTGTGTTTGTTGTCAATTAGATATTAATTGAGTGGGTCATGACCTAAGATATTCTGACCAATCAGGATTGGCGTAGATTGAGTTGTTACCAGCATGTTGGTCTATCTAAATATGGGTGAGGTACAACTGCTGATGGCGATGTCACATCAATTCACTGAGGGTGGTGATGCTGCTGTTGATTCCTTTCACCTGGGCATTGGAATGGGTCATGTGTTTTCTCACCTCTCTGGGCAGCCAAGCAATGCAGGTGGAGCATCCAGAGTCTAGTACTGCAGTACCAGACAAGGTAATACCCTTGACAGTTAAGGTGGCCTCAACGAGCAGTGACTGGTGTGTGGGTCCCTGGATGTTGAAGATGTGATTGCTGATGTGGGACACTGGAGGATCAATCATCACATGTTATCTTGCCTGTACTGAAAATCCTGCTCCTCGTGGTTTATAGATGGTGTGTCATCATCCATTGCTGTGATATGAGCCCATGCCATGGGTGGGTGGCAGTATGGGCAATTGTGAAAGTAAGCACGACCTCTGGTGTAGTTCCTTGCACACGGCAGATTCTATTGTTATCATGGCTTCTGTGTATCTGATGGAGCTCACGTTTGTGTGATTTAGTGGTGTTCATCTTTTGTAAGTGTGATTGCCCATTTTGACTGGAATTGTTATTTTGGTTTGGGTGGGACATTTCTTCAACTGTCACTAGGGTTTGTGCATGTAATACACCATGTTAGTGAGGTCACGGCGGCAATTTTTATGCCACGATTCTGTTATCGTTGGGCTTTGCATGCAAAGCCAAATGGTTGATCATTGCCTTGACGAGATGGAGGTAAAAGGTTTAAATTTCAAACCTTCACCTTCTCTCTCATTAGCATTGTGCCTATAATGGAAACACTTCCATCTACGGTCAATTCTGCATTTTTGTCTTTCTCATATTTGCCTTTTATGTGGATGGCTACCTCTCTGAGTGTGTTTTCAAGCCAAATGGCAAAATCTGTCAACTTTTCGCCATCACGCCATTGTAGATCTCAAGCTTGACTTAGGTGTTGGAAGTTGGTCATCTGACTGCTGTGGGTTGTTAAGAGATACGTTTTCAGTTGTTCGAAGGTGGATGTGTTCTGCTTAGAATCAACCATCTGCTGAAAGATGCCTTGGTCGAGTAAATCTTTGGCAGACTTCACTCTCCAAGCTAGGATAGGTGTCCAGTTCAGGCATGATGGGAATTGTGTAGGCTTTATTTAGGACCATGATGAACTGGTTCATGTTATTTCTGGGGTTAAACATTCTTTTTAGTTTCATAACATCATGAAGTGATTGTTGGCACATCACTAGGCCATAGTTGCTGATATTTTGGGCTGTAGATGGTGTGGTGGCCAATTTTAGAGTGGTCAACATACTGTTTATGTTGGCTATAATCTTCTCTATCATTTAATCTCCTCTATTATGCCATGAAATGGCTGAGTTGGTTCAGATTTTAGGTCAAACAGTAGCATTTTCTGTTATTATGACAAAAGCAGATGTAAATTTATCTCATTTTTTGGATAAATACAGACAAGTGGTTTATAAATTTGGTTGTCCTTAATTCTTAGCCAATTGGCATCAGATGTTGGTATGGATTTGTTTTAGGCTGCCTATAATTTTATATAATGTTCATGAGGATATATGTGGTTTCCCAAAGCAGTTGTCCTTAGAGAGAAGGGGAACGGAAGGTTAAAAGATGAGAAAAGGGAACAAATATGTGTCGCTCAGAGAGTGAGTTGGGTAGTTAGTAGCTATTTGATGGTTCGCTTTTTCATTCTGTAGTAGTAATTGTGACGTTGATGGATTCTTTCTTTCTTTCTTCCTTGCTGACAATGTGTGAGGAAGAGGAGTGAGGACTTGATGTGAGGGTGGGTGAGAAAGTAAGGCAGGGGTGTTACTAATCAGCCAGCCACATAGCAGCCTGTAAGCCCTTCTGACGAGTTTAGTTTTCTTGGCAATTTATATGGAGAAATTAAATTTCGCATAGGCTTATTACTTTTTTAAGGTTTTGTTTCCGGGTATGTTTTCCTGGTTTCTCATTCACTGATTAATATTTTCCCCATATATGTGTGAGGAAAGAAAAAAATTATCATGTTATCGGCTGTGTGGACATAGGTAAGAACATAACATTTCCATTTGCAAACCAATCAAACAACAGTATTTAGCAACTGAGCCTGTTTTAATGGGTTTCTGAGATAGAATGTAGAAATCCAATTCAAAGCCAAAATTGTATGTGTGCTAAGCAGATTTTGAGTTTTCAGTAAGTGACTGTAAATTAGAGGAGATATGACATTCAGTTTCATAACATTATTAAACCATTGAAATTTTGGTTAAGAATCTTTTTTTTTTTTTGCATTAGTGCTGAGGCCAATGATTTTGCATAAGAAATTGGAGTACATTTTTGCAGTGTAAAAGACACTGGTTTGGAAATTCTTGCAAAAATTAGAAAATTGTAGGATTTTAATGAAACTTTCAGAACATATTCACAAATATTTTTTCTACATGTACCACCCCAACGGTCCGTCCTAACAATTTTCTCCGGCGGCTGTTCTCCACGCTGTGATGTTGCCGGGAGTTTGTTGAAAATGTCGGCCGGACAGCTGGGGGTACAAGATTGACTATAAGGAATGAACTTCCACAATTTGGATGAGCTGAAAAGGATGCTTTATTCATTTAAAGTTAGCCTTGTCGGTTGGGGCAGGTGAATGTGACACACAGCTCTAACTCTAATTAATGGAGTTCAACAAACCCAAACTGAACGAAACAAGACGAACGGAGAATCTTACTTCAAGCTCGCACCCGGCGGACTCCCCTTCTCCTTAACTTCTCTCTTAACTTGTCTTAACTTAACTGACTCGGAAAAAATACCTGAATTTATTTAAAATTGACTGGAAATCTGGAAATGCTTTAGACCACCGGTGACAAACACCGGCGACTGTAAGTCTGAAATTTCAGTTATCTTTTTTTTATATCTTAATAAGGCTTCCGCCGAAAAAGGCTTAATGTGTGGTCAAGATACAGTAAAGGACAGCCTTTGACCGGGTCATTTGAAAAACGCACTTAGTGAACTTTTCTAAACTTTATCTCTTTATCACTGAGTCAAACATTTACCGGAGGACAATTTTCCTCATAAAAGAAAAAGCGTTTATTTATTTAATTTTTTTCCTCTTCTTTTTCACTTTTGTTAAATATGTTTTTAAACTATTTTCTATTCTAATCTATTTTCTATTTTAATCTATTATAATAAAATACATATATGCCTAGTTATCGTGTCACATACATCTGTTATACTACTTTCCCCACAACATATTTAGTTTTATGACATTTTGAGAAAATATATTTGTGTAGTGCTTAAAGTTTATAGTGTTTATAAAGACAAATCCTTGGAGAATTTCAATCATCAATTTTCTTTTGTCAAACTGAACAAACAGTTACAGAAATCATCCCTGAATTATAAAAGAGGAAATGCAATGAAACTATGACATTATTTAATTAGAAAAGCTTTCATGAATAATTTTTTTTTTCCTGAATAACGAATTTTTACAAGAATATTTTAATTTTAAAAAAATTTAATTTTAATAATTTATAAAGTTTTAAATTTTAAAATTCCATATTAACTTGTGGTGGTTAGGTGACATTATTATTAAGTAAAAGCTATATTTACTAATCATTAGCACCACCCACTTAAAAAAGAATTTTGAATTTTTGTTTGTATGTGTGTGCATGACATGCCTGCATGATAATTTTGGAATATAAGTGTAATAACTATTAAATAATATTAAATAATAATTAAATGTAATAACTATTAAATTATAGGCTTATTAATTTCTAACATTTTGTCAATTAGCATCTTTTTAAGACTATAAAGCCAAATTACATAAAATTCAATACAATATTTGATTACTTATTTAAGATTACAGGGTAGTAAAAAATAGTATAAAAATAGCATTCACTTTGTATTCAGTTATATAGTCCTTTACTTAAATTTGTTGAACATTAAATCATCGATAAATGTCAACACCTCATAAAATGCTTTTCTGCAATACTTTAAACTAAAAGTAATATTTGTTTCAAATCAGTTTAATTAATCTTTAAACCAGTTAATATTCCTCAAATAAAACTCCAGAAATATCTATTTTATTTTTGAAAGATTTTTTTAATAAAGAAAAATTGCTATGTTGACAGATTTGTCAATCTTTTTATATTTCTCAGATGAGGCATTGTAACTATTTTTACACTATTTACATCCTTTAGATTATTGTCCTCCTCTTTATTGCCATATTCACAATGTTTTGCCTGTTGTATGCTCTAAAATTCATCAGACAATATATGTTGGTGTAATAATAGACATAGAACATCACTGGAAAACTCAACAACTTAAGGAATCAGAGCATATGATGCACCACAAAAAACTCCCAAGCTGATAAACTATTCTGCACATATACAAATCTACCATCCGCCCGTGTATTGAATATTGCTGCCATATCTGGTCGGGTGCCCCTGCTGCTCTCCTTGGGCTTCTTGACAAAATACAAAGGAGGATCTGCAATGTGGTTGATACTGACTTGGCAGACCGGCTACAGCCGCTCTCATTCCGGCGTGATGTAGCTTCCCTGTGCCTCTTCTACAAGTACTTTCATGGCTTCTGCTCCGATGAGCTTAGATCACTAGTGCCGCCTAAGCACGAATTTACACGAGATACTAGATTAGCAACTAGGTCCCACCCTTTTACAGTTAAACAAATAAGATGTAACCGTAAATTCTACTCCAACAGCTTCTTTTCTCGCGCTTCCTGCCTGTGGAACTCCCTTCCACAAGTCTGCTTTCCCGACAGTTACAATCTCCAGGTGTTTAAATGTAGGGTCAATAGACACCTCCTATCACACTAACTCCCAACTATTCTCATAACACTCTCATCTACCCAACCCTCATTCTCGGTATCCTCACCCGCCTATCACCCACCCTCTGTTATTTCCTATATTTAATCAGCCTTTCTCCACTCTACATAGCCCCCTGCACAGTAGTGGCAGTGACATGCCTTGCTCAGGGTGAAACGCTTATAAAAAAAAAAAAAATGCATTTTGTGATATTTTAAAATTAAAGTAATATTTATTTCAAATAATATTAATTAAACTTTAAATCAGCTAATACTCCTCAAATAAAGTTTCAGAAAAATACATTTTATTTTTGAAAGATCAGAGAGAATTAGATTGTGATGACAGCTGGCTAAAAATGGTTTTAAAATCAGCAATGGTTAGTGAACTCAATACAAAAACTCCTTCCAGTTAATGATTGGGAATACAGCAAATTATTTTACTTACTGGAAATATTACAAATTACATTTATTAATCTATTAGCTTGAAATTCAAACTAAAACAAAAACTTCAAGAAAAATGTTTTTTAATTTTTAAAAATTCTTTTCAAATCTTTGGTGTTGTGAATCTGTCACCATACAGACATAAAAACATGTATTGATTGGTTATTCTATAAATATATTCAGGAAAACACGCACACACACACAAAAAAAACATCCTTAACAAATGATTGGCAAACAGTGCTTGCAAAAATGGACCGAACAAGATAAAATTAGATTACATTACAATATAAAAAGTAAAACTCTTCCAATATTGAACAGTAGTAATTTACATTATTTTCCTTCTTGTACATTCATATAAAAAACAATGTAACAGTTATGAAAAGGAAAAATAAAATGAAATTATATTTAAAAAAGAATAAAGGAAAGTTTTTAAGTATATTTTGAAAACTCACAGATCATATTATTTACATTATTCAGACTATTGTCTTCATCATTGCTGCCATGTTTATGATGTTTCGGTCATTATATACTGCAGCCTTCTTCAGGTGCTAGGAATTTCAAGCCAAATCCTTTATTATGATCACTGGGTTATATCATTCTCATTCAATAATAAAAGGTTCAGTTTGAAATTCCTAGCCCCCGAAGAAGGCTGGAGCATACAACGGCCAAAACGTCATAAACATGGCAGCATAGATGAGGACAACAGTCCAAATAACATAAATAGTGTAAATATTACCTCAGCTCAGAAGTATAGACAAATACACACAGTTCATACTTTACATTGAGGTCAGCTTACTGACTTTATTCTTTAATATCCAAACTTCACTCATTTTCATTACCTAACTTTTGAATTGAATTTTTGGAAAAGTTTTCTTGAAACTTTTATTTTAGCTTTAATTGAAAACTAAAAGATTAAATTTACCATTTCCAGTAAGTAAGATACTCTAGTGTATTTCAAATGGAAATTATATTCTTTGGAATCTAAAATTTTCCAATATTTTGGCCATTTTTGAGTGATTGACACATATGTCCAAATTTTTTCCTATAAGAGGAAGTAACTGTGAAATGTGACTTTTTAATATAGCATGAAAAATAGCATACTTAAAAAAAAATCCTATACAAAAATTAAAAATTATTTAAAAAATTTATCGGCTTAATGATTTGTATTAAACGTTTCAATTTTCGATTAGTAAATATAATCTTCACTTAACTTAATAAACTAACTTTGTAGAAATTTTAATTATTTTGTTAAAACAGAAAAATGAAAACAATTCTTGTAAAAATTCATTATTCATTGAAAAAGTTTTTTCTTTAGACTATAATGTCCTTAATATATATATATATATATATATATATATATATATATTCCAAAGCAGCTAAAAGCTTATCTTGTGGTGGATACAAAATAAAAATAACTTTTTTTTTTCAATCATTTCAATCCAAACAAGGGCTATATAAGATTAGAGTGAAAAGTTACATGAAAGGAGAGCAAAGAGAAAGAAGAACCAGTTACAGGGGGTGTCAGAAAATGGGTAAGAGAAGGATGGGAATTCTGGTGTGAAGAGAGCTGTGTTAGAGTTGAGTGAAAAGGAAGAAGTACAGGGGGTGTTGGGGAAAAGATAAGAGTAGGATAGGAGTCAAGGGGATAAGAGATGGCCATTGATATTGCATTTAAACTTTTGGAGATTGTAGCTATCAAGGAAGCAAGTATGTAGAAGGGAGTTCCACAGGCAGGAAGTACGAGAAAAGAAGCTGTAGAGTAGACGTGGAAGCTGCACCCTTCACTGTTTGCAGATTAATGAGCCGGTGTGAAATATAATTTTGACAAATAGGAAAAAGAATTGGCTGCATACTGAAGGAAAATGACCCAAGGCAAAATTCACAAGCCAGTGTGAATTATTTTCTAACCAACGAAAGTGGAGCGATTTACAAAACCGAGAGAAAGTAACAAATCAGTGTCAAAACATTATTTGATATAAATAGAGAAAAAAGTTAAATTGAACAGACAGGGACGAAGGAGTCAGAGAACGTCCAACTAGCCATGATGTAGAAGGAAAAATTTTAAAACGTTGACCGCACACAACGGTCCCAGCCACACACATTCACACTCCCTCACCTTCTCGCATTCTGTTTTCCTTTATCTGTTCTTCATTTTCGCCCACTCGCTGTGAAAAAAAAAACAAAAAAAAAACAAGACACTTCAACTGACTCCTAAAATTAAAGTCAATATACTTTATCGCTTTTTCTTCCTCTTCTTCACTTACTCGCTGGCTGCAAAAAGAAGTAAAGGAACAAACACCTTACTACACTACAGGAAATGAACTCTGGTTTCAGTTTTAACTTTTTACTACTACACAGTGTAACCCTGGACATAAGAGAGTTGTCGGGAACGGATACAAGTTCTCTTATATCAGGGTTTGGTCTATTTTATATACATTACCACAGGCTCTAATTTGGACCAAATAAAATCGCTCTTATATCCGGGTCTATTATACTCGTGTTATATTGTATTTATTTTTCTTAGAAAAGTTCCTACAAGCTGATGTTAATCTGTTCTATAAATAAATTTCCACTTATTTATTACAAGAGAACGAAACGCTAGTATCATACGCTTTCCAAGTTTCTGATATTCTTAAATTGTGGGCGGGGAGGGGGGTCAGTTATGTTTGGCACCAGGCCAATTTAAACTTCAACAAGCTCCCTATTTCATCTAAATAAATAATGTCATAGTTTATTGCATTTTTTTATTTTTAAGAGCAGATTTTCGGAAAAAACAGTCAACTGTTTCAAAAAAATAATGATTGATGATTTAAATACATTCCCCAAAGTAAGAAGGGTCCTGTTTAAGGTAAACAGTTTAACTAATAAAAATAAATTTAATTTCTTATTTACTTGGAAGTGGGGGGACAGATGTTATATATATATATATATATATATATATATATATATATTTTAAAAAAATTTTAAATAATAAATTTAAAAAATAATTTAATTTATTTGTGAATAAGTCCTGAAACTTTCATTAAAAACTGACAATTATTGGATTTTTGCAAGAATTTCCAAATTAATGTGTTCTTGACCGGAAAAAAATTAGTTACGTAATATTTTCATTCATTCATAAACTCTGGTAATTGGTTACCAATTGACAAAAAAAAAAAAACAGGATTTTTTACCAGAATTTCGAACGTGTTAGAAAGGAATAAAAAATAATTAAAAAATACTTTGATCTTTCTTAATAATAATAAATATTTTAATGAAAAAAACAAAAACAAAAAAAACAAACAAACTTCGTTTTCATTAAGTTTGAGGATTTTTTTACCTCATGCTATTTTTAGCGCATTAGTGGAGCAGGTAATTTCTTTTTGTTACCGGAACCGTTCCGAATTTTTACTATTAGTAAAAAAACAAAAAACAAACTAATAATTACACCCTGCCACCTACCGAGAGATATGCAATTTATTTATATTTCAATATATTTCTTTACAAGTTTAAACAATAAGGTATGGTAAAGTTAAAGTGAAAAAAACGAAACAAAAAACTATGGAACTATTTTTTTACGATACTAACAGCAAGAAAATTAACAGAGAGATATAAAAAAGGGATTTTTTAAAAATCAAAATGACTTTTAATCTTTTACTTACCTTTTAAATCAGAAAACGCAACGACAAAAAAAAACGGGATTTCTTCTTTTTGTTCAAGTGATTTTGTTGGGATTTTTCTTTGTCAACCTACCAACAAATAAATTGCTCGTTCCGTTGATATAATTAATAATAATATGTAAGTTTAAACGAATGACACAAAGATGAATTAAAAAAAACAAAAACACAATAAACGTTGAAATAAATTACTTTTGAAAAACTATTGCGTCTAATAATGTATCAGTAAATTATTGTAAATTTTTTTAATGTAAAAATAATTACGCGGTGTTAGCCAAAATTTTATTCCTCATGTTTAAAATTCCACGTGCTTTGACGTCGGGTAGCTGGCCGTCCAGTCCAAAGTCAAATCTTCCATAGTATCAAAGTGTATGGAATAGATTATTCAAGTTAGGGTATCAGGAAAAGCCGAAAGTGGTAGAAAGGCAAGAGTGCCACAAGTGAGTGCGTAGAGGAAAGCCCAACTAGTTTCCAGTTGGTAGACAAAAATAAATGGGAATGTAACTTAATACATAACACTTTGAAAGGCAGGCATGTGTGTATGTGAGTGGCAGTTATATATTTCACTTATAAACTGGCACTCAAACACTTATACACAGGTTTGTCATTAGTTAGCACTAGCAGTATAGCCTGGCGTTACTTGGGTGTAATGAAAGCTTTAAAACTAATCCATGGTCCTGGAGCTCAAACTCTTTGGACGTTGGCACAAAAGACTAAAAAGCAATAGTTGTTTCCAGTTGAAGCAAAACCGTAGATTGAAAGAAAAATGAATGGATGTAAGTCAAATGTTGATTTCCTGGTGTCGATATCAAATAAGTTTTTTTCGTTGTAAACTGAATTTTGAAGGCTTAAATAAGTCCTCTGAGTAAATGGTATTATGGCTGAGACTAAGAACTACAATTATACCTACTTAGAGCCAAACCCTAAGCAAAAACTAAAATAAAAAAAAAAATAGAGACATACAGGCAGATAAACAGACACACACACACACACACAAACATTTACCTTTTATATATATATATTATCAATTTTCTGTGCGATTGTAAGAACTACAACCTTGACATTTCTGAATATCGTTTCTTATGTCTTTGTCTATGAGTGTGTCAAATTTGATTAAAATTGGGCCACTCCTTCTATAACCCGATTTCTTCGATTATCGATATTTATCGGGGGTACCTCGACACAAAACCTAGCTAAGAACACTCGCAGGCACTTATATTACAACTGTGTAAGTTTTCAAGAAAATTGGTTCAGACATTTCGGAGTCTATAGGTAACACACACACACGCACACGCACACGCACACACACACACAAAGAGTTCCATTTATAAATAAGTTTAGATTTGTTATCACTGGCCCTGGTTCAACAAAAACATACGACACATATCCAAAGAGAGGGTCTTCACATAAATGGTCTAAGGCAGAAAGCTTTTCCCTCTTAATTACTCGATAAGCCACATATACTTGAAGAAAATGTTTCACAGTTGAAGGGTGTGTATTAGAAACATTTTTACAGACATTAATGAAACAACAGACGGTTTCATTTCGTTATCTATTTGAAGACTGCCTTGGTTACAAATTAATTTGAGGGATGGGATATTATGTTAACACCCAGGCATGATAATACCTTTACCAAGAAGAGTATTTGTGCATAAGTAAATGTAACAAAATCAACTGAAATTTTAAGTTAACCCACAGCTGCATGAAAAAGACATGTATGTATAACTTTTCCAAAGGTTATTTGTTTGTAATTGAATGAAATGAATTTGAGCAGATAATTTTTCTTGTTATTATTATATGGCAACCGTCCCGAATTTTTACTAATAGTATAAGTATATTAATAAAAAAAAAAACTAATAATTACACCCTGCCACCTACCTGCATTTTGATTGATTTCATTGCATTATTTTATTTTCGCATTTATTTTTTTTCTCACATTTATTTTTTGTGCTTCAAAAAAGTTTTGTAAAGAAAAAAATCAAAGAGAAATCACACTGTTCTGATCATATTGATGTTAGTATGAACTCTTTGTTTTGAAATTAACCTCAATATTGATACAAAGTGCCCACACGCAAAACAGAACATCATGTTCTTGTGAATAATTGGCCTATTTGTATTTGTCAAACCAAACACTTACAAATGACTGAACATGACTCTTTCCTTCACTGTGGTTGGGAAATTCTCATAAATGTGGTTCAGCTGGAATACCACCAGCAGATTGTGATATGTCAGATGGTGCGGTATCATTCTTCTTTGGTTTTTGAGATGAATGTCCAATAACAGTTGCAGAATATTCAACATCTAACTTAAACATTTTTGAAGATACTCCTGCTTCTTCAGTGTTGCTGTTTGTTGTTGAAGTGCATTTTTTATAATTAAAAAATTTATCCATAATGCAGTGTTGGTTTATAGTAGTGTCTTTTGTGTGTTTGTGCTGTGTTTTGTAAAAAGACGTTTGGAAATATAACTGTGATTAGCCTTAAGTAATTGAATATGAGAGAGACAAAAAGACATATGGTTCGCTTGATCATTTCAAAAAGAATAATTTCTGTGTTCAGTGGTGACCACTATAAATAGGAAAAGAAGAGGTCTAAATTTTTTTTCTACCAACCGCTTTTCTTTGATATTTTTAGCAAATGTTGGTAATTTGAGCAAATCTCAGTAGAGTGTATGAGTCTTGGTTGGAACCATTGATAAACAATTCGGGCCACCTGCTGTGTGTAGCTCTCTTTATGTGGTGGTGGATGAGCCAGTCTGCATACTTCTGAGACATAGAAATTCAATGTCTGGAAATTCAGTGCCAATTGTCTTCAGTACTGGCGAGGGATGTGCGCTGTGGTACAGTGGATATCGGCTCGGAACGAGAAGCTGGGGAGCCGAGTTCGAATTCCAGTTGAATCCATTGTATTTACTTACGCGCAAATACCCTTGGGAAAGGTATTAATCCGTCTCTTCCTTCCAGTTATGGGTTAAATAGCAGGACAGATTGGGTTCTATAGCCTTGGTCGGCAACCAGTCTACCGCAGAAAGTAATGGCAACCTACTGTGGGATAATCTTCTGCCCAGTCAGTCATGTCTCTTTCGAGACATGATCGCTCAAGCGTGTATCACGTATGGCACTTAACTGACTGACTGGCGAAAATTACTGACCAATTCTTTCACTCAGCCATAAATTCCTGCCTGCCTATGTATCTATATATCAAGGTGGAAACATTATTTCTAATGTCTTCCTTCAGATATGAAAATATGACTATTAAGTCTCTTTCCCTCCCTAACAACATGTTTGTTTCTGTCTATTGAGTTGTTTTATTTTGTTTGTTTCTCTTTAAAACTTAAATAAATAAAAAACAATACAGAGGAAAAAGTGCTGAAGATCAAATCTTATCAAAATCAGAGACTGATCAGTTTCATAAGCTTCAAAACATAGCACAAACACACAATTTTTGAAGCTTATAAAAGTTGTGGTGGTGGTGGTGGTGGAAGGAGCAACCAAAATTCTAGTGGTGGTGGTGGGTGGGCTTGACCCCTTCTGGCCCTCCCTTAGAATTGCCACTAATCTCTCACCTTTTATCTTGTCATGGTTGGGTAAACAAGATTATAGAATGAAGAGGTTGTGAATAAATAAATTAAATTTACAACCTTTCCTTTTTTTTTTTAAGAATATATATGATTTATAAGTGAAAGAAGAAAATGACATAAGACAACCACTTTCTCTCTCCCTTTTTGTTTTTTTAATTTTTCAAATCATTTCTTTTTTATAGGCGTTTTCACATCTGCCATTGAAAATAAAATAGTGAAATGATAGGATGCGAATGAAGTGATTTTAAATCACTAGGTACCATGAAAATGAAATCACTAGGTACCATGAAAATGAAATTACTAGGTACCACCAAAATGAATGCTTTTTGCAAAATGAAAGCAAAATTTCTGATTGGTCACTTTCCCCTGCAGGTGCAGAAAGACAAGAGGTCACACTAACTCATTTCGAGCCAGTCACATGACCAAGACCTTCTTCTTCAGGACAGGAATCAGACATCCTTGCATTTCCCATGTAAGAGAAAACTGTCCACTTTATTCACCATATGGTGCAAAAGAAAAATCCTTCGTGAGAATTCTGAAAATGAGGAGCAGTCATCTTGAAACCTTATACAACCATTTGCATCTCACTCTGCAAAAGATTGACAAGGTAAAATTAACAAACTTTATTCTTGATGAACAATATTACAAAACTACACAGCAAAGACTTGTAGCAAAAGAATCTTCAATATATAAAAAACAAGAAAACTATCAACAAACACAAAAATACAATTCAAGGTAAATTTTTTTCTCTATTTCTTATTGTCAAAAAAAAAACAAAAGTATGGTGAATGTTTTCAAAAATCATTCAAGAACATTTTAAAACCTTGTTTATATATTTTGTATAATAACTGTATCATTGTTAAAAACTTTTTTTAAAAATCATGTGCTGGCAGGAAATTGATAAAAACTCATAAACTACTTGCTCTTATTAGACAGCCAAACAAATATGCAATTCTTCGTCTATTACTGAACACTAAACAACAAAAAATCTTGTTTCTCACAGACTTTCCAAAAGATGTGATGTAACTCAATGTTGATTTTTTCTTCTTTTCTCTCAACTGACAAGAAGGACACCCTGAAATAAAAAAGTGTACCAGGCCAATAAATGCCAGAAATTTGCAGGAGCAGAGCCTACTTAGTCGTAACTGAAAAATAAAAATCATGGAGGCTCCACATTATAAAAATAATGAAAACAAAAGAAATGGCAAAAAGTAAAATAATTTGGGCCAATGAAAAAAATTGACACAAAGAGACTTTGATGTTAGATTAAAAAACCAATGTTCTTACCAGAAACTTGGGGCCTGGTAAAAAGTATATAAGCTGACATCTCTGGGTTAGAACCACAGTGGGGACAGAGAAGACAAAGTTGTGAGAGGCAAACTAAAGACACTATCCTGGAGAAACCAACCATGTGTAAGAAATAGTAAAGAGGTCAACTGCTAATGATATTTCTGCCCTGCTTAGGGCTGAGAAAACACATTAGATTGACACTGATCTATTTCTTAATAGCTATGACTACTATCAAATATTGATTTTATAAATTCTCGAATTCCAGGCTGAAACAGACTTTTCGCAAGTGCTGCTGGATCAGGAGAAAAATTGAAAAACATGTACATATAAAAATATAATCTTATATTTTATTCTTTGTCGATGATGGTTGTGTGAAATAGGAGGGTAGCAGAAGAGAGATCACACACATATGTGGGAGCCGTTAGTCAGTCTCTGCTTCTTCAACCAGTGGGGATCTCTCTTCAGCCAAAAATCCCAGACTTATATAACTCTAAAATTCCTACACATTTTTGCTTTTTCAGATTGTTGCTTAATTGACGTCATCTACATTTGTCAATAATCTTCACCAGCTCTCACCTTTCAAACTGATTGTTGCCTGTGTTTTGCCTTTGATGTTGCACCCCACTGCCACCATCCATAGCTGGATATATTTATCTATCATATCTTTGTCATTGAAGCTAATATATTACCAATAAGCTCAGGTCAGTAGATATGAAGAGAAAACCTTTTGACAGCATGGAAGAAGGCATGTCAACATTAAAGAAGGCATTGACATCAAAAGAACATGAAGAAGGCTCTTTTACCAGTCAGCCACAGAGACAAGAGAAATTCAAAGTTCTAGTAAAAATTCTCCTGAGGTTAGACAGCCTAAAGTGAAAGGATTTCTAAGAAATTTTCTTTGTGTAAAAAGGGACTTAAAAAAAAAAAATTACCAAGTCCAGTGGCATAATTTGCAAGTAGGTATTTTTGTTTTTTTATCAAAAGTGGTTGCACCTTTTTTTTTTTACTGCCTTTATTGCTTTCTCTTTTGGTCATTTTTAAAAATCCTTGTCTTTTTCTTGAATCGTAATTTTTTTCTATTTTTTTCATTTTTCATTCAGTGGATAAAAGGTGTTGGTTGAATCCAGTCACATGACCCTTCTGGGTCATGTGACTGGATCAAAGAGTTCAATACCAACAAATCTTGGAGTGGTTAGTTAAAGAGCGATAACTAATACTGAGACTTTTCGAAGAGGAATGGGAAAAGAAGGTTTATTGTTCCACTGAGTTTCATAATTAATGTAGTGTGAAAATTGGGAATAATAACTTAACAGAGGTGTATTCCTTTTCAAAATAAGTTTATTTTTTATTATACATGTTTCTTCCTTGCATTTATTTTAAAACACAAAATGGCAGCAAACCAGCATACATTTAATTATTTAACATTAAATCATGTGACACATATAGCTTCTTTACCTTTCAAGTAATTGTGTATAAAAAAAGTTCCAGTGTCTTGTAAATTGTATAAAAGGTTTTCTCTTCATATCTACTGACCTGAGCTTCATTTATACAGACATTTTAAGCTAATCTCTGCCCTACTATTTGGGTTGTTATTAGAGTTTGAGACCACATCTCTCATTGGTCAATTTATATGAAAAAATAATTTCATAAACTGGAAATGGATCATCACAAAATATGGTTGGTGACCTGAAAAAGATATATATTTGTAACAAATTTCACACAAATTGTCTGGCCTACATAAAAATACACTTCTCTCAAAAGAATATGCATTAAGAAAGCAATCTAGATGTTTATACATTTAAATGACTAACATTATTAAAATACATACTACATATGGCATCAGTAAAGATGAAGATAAAAAAGTTTTGTTTTTTTTTAATCATATCACCCCGAGCAAGGCGGTAATGCCACTGATGTGCAGGGGGCTACATAATAGTTTAAAGATTGGAAAAGAGAAAGCCGGAAACCACATCCTAAACAGGGAACAAGGGATGAGTCTCTTAACCTGTTCAATAGACATGGGTGGAGTGTGAACCGGGCGATAGATCTATCTACTCCAATTAAGGTCTCTCTCTAATGTGATTTTGCATGTTCCATTAAATTTCATTTATCTGAAAATGTAAATTCCTAAACATCGCAAGAACATGGTATAAATTCTACAAATGCAGATCTACAAGTGTGTTTGCAAGTGGCACACTAAACATGACTTCCATGAAAATGCAGATCCACAAATTCACAAGATTGGAATATGTGTTTGCTTATATATGCAAATTGATATAAGAATGTTCATAAAAACAAATACTTGATTTCTTCTTAAAAATACAGTAAAAAAAACAAAAAAAACGGAAAAATATACTTAGCTGGAGAATACTGTCTACTTTTAATGAAATTAGGCACTAAACTTGGCAGGAGTTCAAGGTATAATATGCCCCCAAAGTGGTTGGGATATTATGCACTGTTTGAGCAGTATTTCAAGAACATACATACAGTGTGTTTTAATATATAGATTCAGTTTCAAACAAGGAGCAGAGGGAGGGTCTCTTAATTTTCAAAATGTTAATAAGCATACTCTCCACTATTTATTCAAGAGGTAAGAGCAGAGTATGTTGATTGATTTGTATTTTATTATTTATCAACCCCTTGTAGGTTAAAGTCAGAAAATATTTTGGGGTTGTAATTTTGTGAGTAAATATTGTATAATTAATTTCTTAGTGATAATAATGATTTTCAGATACAAGTCTTACTACTTTAACTCGTAGGTGGGATGGGGAGAAGAGGTAGAGTCATACCTTTCCCAAGACTATTTGTGTGTAAATATAATGAACCTGACTGGGATTTGAACTCACTTTTCTAATGTCTCATTCCAAGTCATCATCCATTATACCAGGGGTTGGCAACCTACAGCACGCGTACTACACGTGGCATGCCCAGCAATTTCCAATGGCATGATTTGTTGAACTAAGGAAGTCTCTGGGAGATGAAAATTTAAAAACGCCTGCTGCTATTCTCACCTGTTGGACATCCCTCCTGGAGATCTTTCATTTATTTGAAGAAAATTGCTTTTGTTCTTTCAGCTCTTGGTTCAACTTCTTCCTGTGAGTAAATTTTCTCTCACATGAAAGCAGTGTTAAGTTGAGAACAAAGTTGCCTAATGTTTAGAAAATTGGGTAAAACTCAAAGTAACAAAGTATGTTGCTGATATTGAGCAATTGACTAAAACCAAGAAAGTGCAAGGCTCCCATTAATAATGGGCAAAAGAACTTTAAAAAAAGTTTTTAAAAACTGTTCTATTAATGTGGCTTACATATTATTGTATATATTACCATATAAAATCTAAACTTATTTATAAATGGAACTTTGTGAGTGTGTCCGTTACCTATAGACTCCAAAACGGCTGAATCGGTTTTCTTGAAAATTTACACAGTTGTACTATAAGCGTCTGCCAGTGTTCTTAGCTAGGTTTTGTGTCGAGGTACCCCCGATAAATGTCAAAAATCGAAAAAATCGGGTTATTAGAAGGAGTGGTCCGATTTTAATCAAATTTGATACACTCATAGACAAAGACATAAGAAACAATATTCAGAAGTTTCAAGGTTGCAGTTCTTACAATAGTGCAGAAAATTGATAATATATATATATATATATATATATATATATAAATAAAAGGCAAGATGTTTTTGTGTGTGTCTGTTTATATGTTCTTTATACAAATCCACAATTTTTATCCGATTCTCACCAAACTTCACACAAATATTCTTGAGGCTGAGTCTGAGCACCAGGACCATGGATTAGTTTTAAAGCTTTCATTACACCCGAGTAACGCCGGGCTATACTGCTAGTACATTATAGAACAGGTATATTGATCATGACTTGCATTAAAATACATATGCAGTTGGCACCCTGAATGATTTTAAAACCGTAAGTCAACATATAGTTGGCAAATGTTTCTGACATCTGCATTGCATCATTTGGACATCCAAGCTTAGAGCACCTGGTATTCTTAAGTAGTCACCCACCTATGTATGGACAAACTCAACATTGCTTAACTTCAGTGATTGGATGAGAATTAGTGTTTTAACGTGATATCACTGTAAACCAAATGAGAGTAAGAAAGGCAAAGAAAGTTGCTTGCATTAGTCTGATCACAGTCAATGATACAATATATAAGTTGGAGAGAGTGTTCTATTTCCGATCTTCCCATCATCTAAAGATTCAATATGATCAGCAATAAACAATCCTAAAGCAGGCCGGACAAGAGCAAATAAACATATTTGCATTAACATTGGCAGAATGCATATACTTATACATAATGATAGGTTAGAGCTTGTCTTGCACAGAATTTCATTTTTAAAAACACACTCTTTAGGTTAATACTAGCAGTATAGCCCGGTGTTGCCCAAGTGTAATGAAAGCTTTAAAACTAATCCATGATCCTGGAGCTCAAACTCTTTGGATGTTGGCATGAAAGACTAAAAAGCAATAGTTGTTTCCAGTTAAAGTGAAATCGTAGACTGAAAGAAAAATGAGTGGATGTAAGTCAAATTTTGATTTCCTGGTATCGAGATAAAATAGTTTTTTTTGTCGTAAACTGAATTTTGAAGGCTAAATAAGTCCTCTGAGTAAATGGTATCATGGCTGAGACTAAGAACTACAATTATACCTACTTAGAGCCAAACCCAAAGCAAAAACTAAAATAAAAGGGCTGAAAAAATAGATATCCAGGCAGATAAACAGACACACATGCATGCAAACATCTTGCCTTTTATATATAATCGATTTTCTGCACTATTGTAAGAACTGCAACCTTGAAACTTCTGAATATTGTTTCTTATGTCTTTGTTTATGAATGTATCAAATTTGATTAAAATTGAACCACTCCTTCTATAACCTGATTTTTTCGATTATCGATATTTATCGGGGTTACCTTGACACAAAACCTAGCTAAGAACACTGGCAGATGCTTATGGTACAACTGTGTAAATTTTCAAGGAAATTGGTTTAGCCATTTCGGAGTCTATCAGTAACAAACACACACAGACACACAGTTCCATTTATAAATAAGTTTAGATTTAGATTTCTATTAACGTCACAAAATGTAGAACATTTTTTTTTTATTAATACATTCAGTAGGTAATTAATGTTTTTACCAACTGACCAGTTAAGCTTAAAGGAAAATTTCATGATCAAATTATAATAAACTTTGAGGTTCAAACAAAGTACAGAGGCTGGGGCCCTTAATATTCAAAATTTTAATAAGCATATCTACAACAGAAATGCATGTACATACACATGACACTTTAGATATTGTTTGGCACAGAATTTGAATTTATTTTCAAAACACTCTTTAGGTTAATGTCTGTAATAATGTCACAACATGAAGTTCATTTTTTTTGTTTTTCTAAGCAATTTCTACATTCAAATTAAATTTTTTACCAACTGGCCTATAAAAAGTAAAGAAAAAATACATTAGCATTGAAAATGTTCATCTTTTTAAAATCGCTTTGAAATCGAAGTTTTTCCACATGAAATGAATTAGCTTGAAAAATGATATAACATGCATGAAAGAGAAAAAACAATTATAATTTCAGCTTTAAAATAATATCTTTATTAAAAGAAAAAAATACAATATCAATGTTAAGATTGAAAGAACCAATTTAATGATAGTTCTTTTGACTAATAATTTCAATACAAATTTCAGAGCATAGAATAAATAAAATATTTAAAAGAATTTTTAGGTCTCTACAGAAACTACTTTGTTTCAAATCCATGCTGCATATTTAATGGTTGTAAAAGACATTACTGTCGCAACAATAAGATTAAAATAAAATGAAAAATCAAAGACAAAAATTGGTAAATAGTGCTTGTTTCATCTGAAATTCAGACAAATAAAAGACTATTTTGTCTACCACTACACAAGAAGATGCTGAAAAATTATTGCAAATGGTTTTATTTCATACTTACACAGATAAAAAAAAAATTAGTTTGAATATTTACCAATTCAGCTGATAATTTATTTCCTGTAATATTTAAAGTTTGTAACTGTACACAACATAAAAATCACTGTAGACAAAAAAAAGGACAAGAGTTATATAAAAAAAAATGTTACAATAGTGGTGAAACTGAAAATGTCAAAAATGTATAAAGCTTGTGAAAATAAGATAAAAAATGAGATAAGTCTGATTCATTTAGACAAAAAAGTTAGCAGTTTCACGGCATTTATTACACCAAATATAGGAAGACTTTGCGACCTAGTAGTAAACAATATGAAAAACTGTATTAACTAGTAGAGTTCAATATGGAAAACTGAACCAGTGGAGAGAGTTCAAATTCTGGCTGAGTCAATTTGTGTCCACTTCGTATTACTATCTTAAATGTGTAAAATTCCTACATGTGTGTTGCAGTGCAGGGAATATTGGCTCAGAATGAGAAATCAAAGAGCCAAATTCAAATTCCTGTTGAATTCATTGCATTCACTTATGCACAAATATCCTTGGAAAAAATATTATTCCATCTCTTCTTCCTGAAGCTATCGATTAAATAGCATGACAAATTGGGTTCTATAGCCTTGGTTGCCAACCAGTCTACTGCAGAAAGCAATGTCAACCTACAGCGGAAAAATCTTCTGCTCAGTCAGTCATGTCTCTTTTAAAACATGATAGCCCAAGCATGCATCATGTATTGCACTGAAGTGTGTTAACACACGTATCATTTAAAACCTTAAAAAAAAATTTATTTGTTCTTGCTTTGTGTTTACAAATTCTTACAGTTTACTTGTGATGAAGATTATATTTCATTTAGGTATAAGAAGATACATTCACCTGTTCTGTTTGGATCTGTACACATAAATCTTTTACTGACAAGCATAAAATTAATACACATTATCTTTTTTCTTGGAAAATCTAATACTCAAAAGACAGATTGAAGGTGAGGGGGAAAGGTGAGACATAAAGAGAGGAAAGACTGAAGGTGAGAGGGAATAAGGGAATGACCAAAGGCGGGATAGAATAAGGAAACGACCAAAGGCGGGAGAGAATGACCAAAGGCGAGAGAGGAAAAGGGAATGACCAAAGGCGAGAGAGGAAAAGGGAATGACCAAAGGCGAGAGAGGAAAAGGGAATGACCAAAGGCGAGAGAGAAAATGGGAAATAACTTATAACATATTTAGTGATCTTGAGTAAAAGGATGGCAGAATAGGGTTTTTAGAGAAATAATGAAAAGACAAGATTTATTAAGAGATACAAGGGATAGGAAGTTTTTGAGAGCCGTGATCACGTATGTCCTTCATTGATACAGCACATAAAAAGAAGTTTGTCATGTGAATTTCAATTACGTTTTTTCACGAATGCTTTATACTGGAATTCTGTGAAAATGTTAACATATAAATATGATTAGGATATGATTTGTATGTTAGATATCTTTAATATTTCTCATTGATATTTAGCTGATTCTTGAAAAAACAGATTTTATTTGTTGATTAAAAAAAAAAACAACAAACAAACAAGAAAAAGACTACATTCCAAAAATTTTGATACACTGACATTTTCTGTTTGGATTTGGATGCATAACTTTTGAACTGACCAGCATTAAGTCAAAATACTTTCTCTCACAATATTAAACAGAGGAAAATTTCCGAATGTATTTTCTTAACATATTGTTTTGTGTTTGCAGATTCATATATTTTACTTATGATTCCTTTAGATGTTTTAAATACATATATCCTGTGAAAATGTAAATCTACAAACTAAAAGGTATGATATTGATATTATTGCTATTTTATATTTTTAACTAGCAGTATAGCCCGGCGTTGCTCGGGTGTAATGAAAGCTTTAAAACTAATCCATGGTCCTGGAGCTCAGACTCAGCCTAAAGAATATTTGTGTGAACTTTGGTGAGAATTGGATAAAAATTGTGTGTAAAGGACATACAGACAGATAAATAGACACACACAAACATCTGCACTATTGTAAGAACTGCAATCTTGAAACTTCTGAATATTGTTTCTTATGTCTTTGTCTATGAGTGTATCAAATTTGATTAAAATCAGACCACTCCTTCAATAACCCGATTTTTTCGATTATCGATATTTATTGGGGGGTATCTTGACACACAACCTAGCTAAGAACACTCACAGATGCTTATAGTACAACTGTGTAAATTTTCAAGAAAATCGGTTCAGCTGTTTTGGAGTCTATAGGTAACGGACACACACAAAGTTTCATTAATAAATAAGTTTAGATTTTTCGCTTATGTGTTGTTTGTAGGGGTCAATTTGGCACTCTCTGTGAGAAAACAAGCACCATGACACAATCCACTCTGCCAGAAATTTAGAAAGGTCATGATGTACTGCTTGGTATTTGCACTAGAAGCTCCAATACAAATATTTCTTGGTGTTTGGGTGTCAATCTGAAGAAGGCTGTTTGGAGTGATCACTAGTGATGGCAGAGTTATACCTCCATTTACCTTCCCACAGGGTCTCAGACTCAACAAGAAAGCCTAAATCAAGTACTCTGAGGAGGTAATGCTACTCTGGGTCAAAAGGATGGCTGCTGGAAGACCCCATGTCTGGCAAAAGAACTCTGCAGCATGCCTCACAAGCAAGAGTAAACAGGCATTGCTGTCAAACAATTTCTGTGAGCACATCATCCCCAACTCTCTAGACTGAAAACCCCTAAGCATGGAGCACAGTTGAGAAAGAGACTAACAAAACTCCTTGTAACAAAAATGAACCAAAGTCAAAGGATTATGACAGCATTCAGCAACTTAAACAAGGAGGCTTTCAGAAGAGATGTAAAAGATTTTGAAGTCATCTGGAGGCTGTGGTTGAAGCCAATAGTGATTATATTGAATAAATTCACTCTTTAATGTTTCAAGATTCCATTCAATGTACCCAAAACAGATTCCATAATTTTGGTACATTGACATTTCCTTATTTGCATCTTTATGAATAAAAATTTGACAAGCATGAAATTAATGTATATTTTCTTTTTTTTTTTTGGTTTTCAATGTAGATTTCACATATATCTTTTATACTTATGTACACTCAAAACGTTGATGCATAATCTTAACATCATTTATGTTAACATGTATATTTTTCCAGGAATTTATAAAAAACATAAATATTGATTCACATAAAATCAAAGAGTTTTTTGTGTACTTCCAGCAGTGAATTCCTTGAAAATTTAGATTCACATGACATAAAAGTAAGGTTTCTCTCAAGTATATAGTCATACATTCAAATTTGAAAATGTTGCATTACACATTTTACAAGATGTTTTCTTTGTTTTTTTTTGAGATTGTGTTCTCATATAGGAGAATAAATATGACTTCAGCAGTTTTAGAGTTTCATGCCTGGGAAAGAAATTGGACTGACAGAAGAACTGTTTTTCTTGACAGTGCTGTAATTTTAACAACTTATACTCCTCAGCAATGTTTATTGTTTTAGAAAGTGATGATTACAATTTCAATAAAACCTAAACATATGAAAATGTATTTATACATTTTCACTGTTCTTGAGAAAACAAAAATATTAAACACTATTTAGCTTTTTATTGGAATGATCAGCAAAACATTGGCTAATTGCCAATTGATTCAATCTTTATAAAATGGTAAAGAATAAAGATTTCATCATAGTTTGCTCACATAGTTTTATAATTTAACAAATACTTATAAATTTATGGATAAAAATTTGCTTTCATATTTCTTTATGAATTGGTAAATGATAAATATTGCATTAGTTTTAATGCAATTGTACCAGTTTTTAGAATACTGTAAATATGGAATTATTTTTGAAAATAAACGATCTAATAAATAACCAGTGTTTTAAATAACTTATTGTTTTTGTTGTAAATTTTCAAGAACAAAAAATGCATAAATTCACTCTTATCATATGTTTAGGTTTTGTTACAATTATAATCATTGCTTTTTAAAAACAATAAACACGGAATTTACCACCTCTCATCTAGGGCGGATGAGACACAAGGTCACTTAAAGTGGACATTCTAAGCACTTGTGTTCAGCCAAAAATATCCCGTAGACCCTGATTAAGGCTGGGTCGGGCTCTTGTCTATTCACCCCAGACTAGACTCTACCCTTCAGCAGAGCCTCGTCTGGGTTCCCTCTCCGCTCGGAGGCAGAGAGTTGATCAAGAGAGAGGTTGGATCGGTATGATCGCTCTCAATCAATTATGTACACTCAAAACGTTGATGCATAATCTAAACATCATTTATGTTAACATGTATATTTTTCCAGGAATTTATAAAAAAAAAACAAATATTGATTCACATAAAATCAAAGATCAATAAACACTGCTGAGGAGTGAAAGTAGTTAAAATGATAAATTTATATGTCAAGAGAAAAACTATTTTTTCTACACTATTTTTTTTAAGGGCACAAAGGTCTAAGATTGCCATGACTTTCTTGAAAGTTTATATCAATACAACTCAAATTGTTACTGAATTGTCCAGAATGGATTTGTAAAGCAGAAGCATTTGACTGACCTGCACAAAACTTTCACTTTCTTTTGTAATTTTTACATTTCACTTTTGATTTGCATAGAAATAAATTGCAAACTGAATAATAAAACAATGCATCCCAGATTTTCACCGTGGAATTGTCTTGAATGGATTTGTAAGCCTAAGCATTTGACTGACATGCAGAAAATTAATATTCATTTTCTCTTTCTGCCTTTGTGTTTTTAATAATGAAAATGCAGATTCTGACATTTCTCTTCTGATTTCAGATATCTTTTATACTCATATTCAGTAAAAATGTTCATCCACAGATTTGCAAATAATATGGTTTCTATTAGCATGTTCATTCTTAAATTGTAAAAGAGAAATTTGTAAACAAACATTGACTCACATGATTACGGTTTATAACCAGGGTGTGTTTTCATGTGCCTTTTCAGCTGTGAATTCCTTGAAAATTCAGATCCACATATGTCGCATGAATATGGTTTCTCACCAGTATGTAGTCGTACATGTCTATTCAAATTTGAAGCATATGAAAAGGAAGCCTTACAGATTTGACACGTATAGGGTTTCTCTCCTGAGTGTGTTCGCATATGGGAAACTAGATCTGACATCCGTGAAAATGTATATTGACAGGTATCACAAGAAAATGGTTTATCGCCAGTGTGTGTTTGCATATGATACTCCAATGTTGACTTCTCTGAAAAAGATGACCCGCAAACTTCACAAGTATATGGCTTCTCTCGAGTGTGAGTTCGAACATGACGCACTAAATTTGATTTTTCTACAAACGCAGATCCACAAATTTCACAAGGATACGGTCGCTCACCTGTGTGTATTCGCATATGTCGTACTAAACTTGACTTTTCTGAAAATGCAGATTCACAAACTTCACAAGAATATGGTTTTTCTCCAGTGTGTGTTCGCATATGGCGTACAAAATGTGACTTATCTGAAAATGCAAAACCACAAACTTCACAACAATATGGTTTCTCGCCAGTATGTGATCGTATATGGCGCACCAAATTTGATTTGACTGAAAAGGAAGATCCACAAACTTCACAGGAGTATGGTTTTGCCCTAGTGTGGGTACGCATATGTTTAATCAAACTAGTGAGGTCTATGAAAGAACCGCCACATGCTCCACAAGTAAATGGTTTTTCTTCAGTGGTTGCCTCCATATCATGTAATAAAGCTGACTCCACTATATAAATTTGCAAACTTCACAAGAATATGACTCTAATGCTGTGTTTTTCTGGAAAAAAAAACCCCAAAAAACTGATGATTCCAAAGTATATGATTTCTCAACAGTTCATTTTCAATGTGATTATTTTCTAAAAGTAGACATAACTTCTTCAGGAAGATTGTGGCATATATTTCTGCTTTTGATGGCAAGTCAAGTGTCTTTTCTTTTGCTTCGCAATTTTAATAATTTTTATTCATTGGATGATTTCTTGGAGAGTTGAAACATCTGTGAACAAAAAATAATAAAAGATATATTAACAGAGGCGGTTAATAATATATGAAACCAGTTTATAGCAATTACATGAAGTTATATACTAAGGTCAACAGATATAATAACACTGAAGACAGTGAATATCAAAATCATTTAAATTAATTAAAAGCCTATGAAAAAAGATTGTTTAACCATCAAAATTTGTCTAAAATACAAAAGGTTCTATAAACACAAAGATGTATTAGATGTATTAAGCTAAGTAGAAAGTTTGTATGAAGTTGAAGGAAAATGACTCATGGCTACCAGAAGTAGCATCACACACAGAATGAGAATGATATACCCCAGTGATCGTAATAAAGGATTTGGTTTGAAATTCCTAGCACCTGAAGAAGACCGGAGCATACAATGGCCGAGACATCATAAACATGGCAGCAAAGATGAGGACAGTCTGAATAGTGTAAATACTACCTCATCTTAAAAATATAGACAAAGATAACATCTATAAATCTTTTTTGTTTGTTTGGATATCAAAACAGTTGATAATGTGTTTGCTAATTTTATGTTGCAATAATGAACTTCCCACTTGCATGAAAAGTTGAAACGTTTCCTACTCTAAGTATGCATAGTTACTGAGAAGAAATAATACAAATGGTTTTCTTTTTAATCATGAAGTAAAAAGTTGCATACATCTATATAACCAAACTAAAATAGCATACCAACCATGATAGATAGCACACATGGGTGTTAATGAATTAAAGCTAAAAGATGATTCTTTCAAAAGACTACTGCAAGTTTAATGGCCTTCATTAAAAGAATAGAAACCATATACCTTTACTGCTCATAAACTGTAATGCGATTCAGAGCAGAGAATTTGGAGAATCCAATGGAATAATTCAGAATGACTTATAAAACCGAAAAACAATTTCTGTTTTCTTTTAATTCTAAAAGCATAAGTTTCTAACAAGAAATCAGTGAATGTGTAAGTGCTTCTTGTTTGATAGTAACACTGGAATGAGACAAATGTTTTGAAGTGGAAATAAGGGAGTGAAAAAAAGATAAACAGTAGCATATAGATTCTGTAAAATAAATTTCTGTTTAAGAAAAACTTTATTGAATCTTTCAACAAATATCTAAAGAAGAATAGAAAAATCAATAAGTTTCTCTGAAACATTCTAAATGCTGAACTGAAACAATAAATGGTATTTGAACAAGTAACTAGTTTCTCACTTAAGGGACGTTTATGACATACATATTCTGAAATGTAACATTTCAGTGAATCTCTCTATCAATGGATGGATTATAAATTTTAAATATTTATATGTAAAATGTAAAAATAGAGGAAAATAAGATTAATTTTCACTTATTTTTATCCAGAAAGGAAATAAAAAAAAAAACAATGCTGTACAAATAGCAAAAAAAAATTGTATTCAGTTTCCCAATTTGTTTTTGTTTCATAAAAAGCAGAATAAAAAATTATTAAATTATCTTCAAAATTGTCAGATCTGATCAAAAATGGAGCATTGCTGTCATATATGGACAAGTGCTGCCCAGCTTTGGCAGAATTCAAAAATGATTACGCAGCATTGTGAGTGATTAACTGTTCTCTAATATACAACCCTTATCCCACCAACAAAACATTGCTTGCCTCTCACTACTTTATTGCTATTACTATGGCAAATGTTCTAACAAATTACGTTCTTTAGTCCCACCAACTCAGACCTTCACAGCTAGGACCTGTCATGCCATGTTCATGGTGGGAAATCATCCCTATTTTTTTAGTGTTCCTTTGGTAAAGAGCAAGTTCCACTCCAGATAACTTCTCAAAAACTGTTATTTTATGGAACAGACTCCCAACAGGATGCTTCCCTAGCCACGGCAATCTATGGAACAGACTCCCAACAGGATGCTTCCCTAGCCACGGCAATCTATGGAACAGACTCCCAACAGGATGCTTCCCTAGCCACGGCAATCTATGGAACAGACTCCCAACAGGATGCTTCCCTAGCCACGGCAATCTATGGAACAGACTCCCAACAGGATGCTTCCCTAGCCACGGCAATCTATGGAACAGACTCCCAACAGGATGCTTCCCTAGCCACGGCAATCTATGGAACAGACTCCCAACAGGATGCTTCCCTAGCCACGGCAATCTATGGAACAGACTCCCAACAGGATGCTTCCCTAGCCACGGCAATCTATGGAACAGACTCCCAACAGGATGCTTCCCTAGCCACGGCAATCTATGGAACAGACTCCCAACAGGATGCTTCCTTAGCAACTACAATCTTCTTTAAGTCTTAAGTCAATTCTTACCTGTCCTAAATATCCTTCACTTCCTGCTTCAACCTTCCCTCTCCTTTACAACAACCTAAATTCAGTAACTTTCTACTTTGAGCAATTCTTGTGTCTTTTATTTGACAAATGAATGCAAAAGAAAAAAAATTATCTGAATTATTTAATTTTTATTTTGAAAAGAATAATACAAAATAAAAAAGGACTAAAGTATTTTTCAAAAACATTCAAACAATTGTCTGAAATGATGTTATTCGTGTAGAGATAATTTTTTCAACTTATAAATAAAAATCAACGTCTAGAAAATACACACAACAATAGCAATTGTAACTTTGGCTAGAAATCAACATGAGAATTGTAAAGTCCACATTTTGGAAGAGACATTGACTACATAGATAAGCTAAAGGAAATGAGAACACGTAGAGCTGAATAAACTGTCAAGAGAAATAGTGAAAGAATAATAGGGATGAACTGTACTTTCGAGGTGAAAACCACAAGGAAGAGATATGCAGTCTTTTGTAGATATCCGAGATGGGAATGTAAAACCCACATTTTAGAAGATACACACATTTCACATACAAGCAAAAAAAAAAAAAAAAAAAAAAAAAAAAAAAAAAAAAAAATGAGAAAATCTAGAGCTGATTAAAATGATGCCAGGAGAATAGGAAAGATTATTTTCTTTTAACATTCTTTTAACATTCATCATGTGAACACATTCATTACAGATGCCTTATTTTGGGATTTTATATTCGAATAGTGGATGTGCATCGTGGTGCAATGGATATCGGCTCAGAATGAAAAATCAAGAAGCCGAGTTCGAATTCCAGTTGTACTCCTTGCATTCACTTACGCGCAAATACCCTTGGGAAAGGTATTAATCCGTCTCTTCCCTCCAGTTATGGGTTAAATAACAGGACAGATTGGGTTCTGTAGCCTTGGTCGGCAACCAGTCTACTGCAGAAAGCAATGGCCACCTACTGCAGGATAATTTTCTGCCTAATCAGTCATGTCTCTTTCAAGACATGATCGCCCAAGTGTGTATCACGTATGGCATATTGGAAGATAAGCTGAAATACTTGATAAATATTAACAAGGCTGCAGAGAATATGCATTATTTAGTTATTATTGTTTCTAACTCAAGCTTCACTGATTAAATTCACTAGACTGCTATTTGCATGTTGCTATATAACCTTATTGTGTATGATATATTCTGCTACTGCAAAATGACTTTTGTCTTCACTGATAAACACAGACAAGGATATTTAAAAATATACAATTATGTTTTTATTATTTTTCTTCAATGATGTGGTATGGTGTGGAGGTTGGTAGGTTAGCACACACGCATACGAGGGTAGTTGAGCTACGTTCGTTTTCCCTTCTTGGTTTCTCTGATCTGATCTTTTAGACAGGCGAGCTTCACTTGACATGTCATACTTCCAATATACATATTGTTTATTATTTTGAGTGCTTATTTTTGACTACGCTGTTCATCAAAACAAAACCCACCTGGGTTTTTGCCCCCTGACCTTTCAAAATAATATTTATTTACTTTCGAATTTTGTCAGCCTTGTGTCATTCAATGTAAAATACACTTCTGGGTAAAATTATAGCCTGTAGTAAGAGAATATATAACATTAGTACCAAGACTGCTGGGTTAGTGAAGTTCAATTTTTCCTAATTAAAAATTTAAAAGGTGTAGAATACTTTATTTTTTGACAAAAAATCTTGCTAAATCTTTCCACAAATATCAAGAGAAGTATAGAAAAATAATTAAGTTTATCATAAATAATTTCCGTTTGTCTTGAAAAGAATAAAAAGACTAAGGTAGTTTTGAAAAAAATGCTTAATTTATAATCATATTGCCTTAAGCAAGGCATTTTACTACCACTGTTTTGCAAGGGGTTACATAGGAGGAAAGTTATGAGAAAGAGTGACAGGTTATAGGGGGTGTCAGGAAGTGAGTAAGAGAAGGATGAGAACACTGATGAGAATGGAGTGGACAGAGAAAGGAGCATGAGAGAGAGGATGCAGGTTAGTGAGATAGGAGATGACTATTGACTTTACATTTAAATTCTTGGAGATTGTAGCTGTCGAGGAACCAAGTAAATGAAAGGGAATTCTACAGGCGAGAAGTGTGAGAAAAGAAGCTGCTGGAGTAGAAATTTTATGAGTTTCACAGTAAAAGGGTGGAACATAGTTGCTAATCTTGTGGCTTGAGTAAATTCATATATAGGGGGCACCAGTGAGCTAAGTTTATTGAAGGAGAAGCCGTGAAAGTATTTGTAGAAGAGACACAGGGAAGCCACATTGCGCCAGTGAGAAAGTGACTGTATTTGAGCTGCCAATTCGGGATCAATCACATTACAGATTTTCCATTGGATTTTGTCAAGTACACCTAGGTGGATAGCAGGAGCACCCAACCAGATATGGCAGCAATATTCAATGCACAGGTGGATGGTAGATTTATATATGTGCAAGATTGTTTCAGACGAGAAAAACTTCCTGGCCCTACACAGAGAACTGACTTTCTTAGCAGCAGATGTAGCTATGGATTCTATATAGTCATTCCACTTGAGGCCTGTTGTGAGAGTTAACCTGAGGAGATGCAGTGTTTTGCTTTCAGGGAGACTAGCCTGATCCATGCTAATGGGGGGGGGTAGGTGCAATTGTCTGTGATGGTTAATAGATAACAGATTCATTTTGGAAGCATTGAAATTCACAAGCCATTTTTTACCCCATTCCACCACGGATTGGAGGTCTTTTTCATGTTTGACAGCAAGGTTTGCTTTGTCAGCAAGGTTTGCTTTGTCAGCCTCAGTAGATTTTTGATTGGTGCAAGAGTAAACTATAGTGTCGTCAGTGTATATGCCTACTTGGGATCTTATTACATCTGGGAGATAGTTAATGTAGACAAGGAAAAGCATAGGACCTAGAATAGAGTCTTGAGGGACACTAGTATTCATATGATAGTACTGGGAGGCATGTCCATTCAATACTACCTTCATTGTGTGATTTGAAAGGAATGACTGGATAAGGTCAAACAATTGTCGAGTTATACCATAACCTTGCAGCTTGCGTAGAAGGCTAGCATGCCAGACTCTGTCAAAAGCTTTGGAGATAGCTAGGGCAACAGTTCGGGCTTTGCTGTTCTTGTTGAGAGCCTGGTGTATATACTCAGTGATGGTCGTGAGCATATCAGCAGAAGACCTGATGAAGTGGCAACCATACTGTTTGTCAGAGAAGAGTCAGTGGGCTGTGAGATATTGAACCACCTCGACGTTGATGATGGCTTTGAACACTTTGCCAAAAATCGGTAGGAGGCTGATAGGGTGATAATTAGAGGGGTTAGAGGTTTCACCAGTGTTTTTATATATTATATAATATATAGCCAATAAAATAATATATATAGCCAATTAAAATTTATTAAAATTTCATGGATTTACGTGGAGGTGGGGTAACAGAGTTTAAAAAAAATACATTTTCACCAAGATTTTAAAAAAATATTTTTTTTCAAAAATAATTTAATTCATTTGTGAATGAGTATTGAAAGTTTTATTAAAATCCGACAATTATTTGATTTTTGCAAGAATTTCCAAATTAATGTGTTTGTCACCGAAAAATAAGTGGGTGATGCAATCATTGTAAACACAACAGTCGTAAATATTTTCTGCCATGCTAGCTCAAATCAAAACAAAATTTTCTGCCAAAATTTAAAACATGTTAGAAGGGATTCAAAAATTTTAAAAAATAAATAAAAATTACTTTGATTTTTTCCTCTTTAATAAACATTTTGATGGAAAAAGTTCGTTTTATTAAGTTTTAGACTTTTTTTGTGATTTAATGGAGATAATTTAATTTTCTGGTAATGTCATATATGAACGACACAAACAAAAATTGGAATGTTACACAAAAAAAAATTTCAAAATCCATTTAAAATATTTCGGGATTAGTGAATATAGAGATGTTTATTTTTACTGTCACCTAATCCGAACCGAGACAAAAAACAGAATGTAAAAAGATTTAATTTAACTTTAAAATTAATTAAAATTAAAAAAAAAAAAAAATTAAAAAAACAATTGAATAATTCAAAATTCAAATTGTTTTCATTTTTTTAAGGTATTAGTGTCTATAATCATAAAAACCAATTAAACGCTTGTCTAATTAAGGTCTTCTTAGTTCTTACATTTTACAGTTCAGAGCAGATTTTCTGTAATTGTCTAGGGTGGGTCCTGTCACTGCCACCAAAAAGTTACGTTGGCCTCGGTTCTGTTTTACAGAAAGTAATTGATGATTTAAAAATACATCCCAGGAGTTCTAAGTATAACTAACATAAAAAAAAAACAATATGTAATCCAGCAAGCAGTACAAAAATTAATAATTTCTCCTCATTTCAACATAAAATTAAGTGCGAGTGTGTGTGTGTGTGTGTGTGTGCGGAGGGGACATTTCTAATTCCATTTGTTTGCGAAACAGTCCTGAAAGTTTCATTAAAATCTGACTTTTATTGGATTTTTGCAAAAAATTTCCAAATCAATGCGTTTTTTCACCGCAAAAAAAGGCCTCGTCCTATAATAATTTATGCCCCCCCCTCCAATCGCCTCGGTGACGCAAACAAGATTATAAAAAGTTAAAAACAAAAAAATAAATTGAATTAAAAAGATTTTTGGTCTTTCTTCTTGATAATAATAAAAATTTTGACGACAAAACTTTGTTTTTATTAAATTTGGGATACTTTTTTCTTTATGCATGCACATTTTTAGCAAATCAGTGGAAGCGCCTTTCTCTCTCTAGTGCTCAGCTAGCCACTTACATTTTTATATACTTGACAAGAACAAGAATCAAGATGCAATCACACATTTAATTTATTTTCATTAATAATACTAACCGTAATAAAGAAATAAAATAGATAATAAACAAATAAAAAAAAAGATGAAGAGCCATGTAACGTTTTAAGAATTCCACTTACCTTTCAAACCAGAAAATTGCAGTGAGAAAAACAAAACGGGATGATTTCTTTGTGCTCAAATGATTTTATTCGGATTTCTGTCAACCTGCTCAATTTTTGTATCGTTCGTTAACATTAATGTTGAAGTAGAAACACATGATACAAAGAAATAATTAAAAAAGAAGGGGGAGAAAACATGATACAAACGTAAAATAGCTTTTGTTCTGAGACAATATTTTTGCTATTTGCATGATAATTAAAGGAAAGCCGAAATATATTAAGCGGTGTTAGACACGATTTGGTTCCTTGTGTGTAAAAGTACTCATGGCCACAGATTTTACCTGAATTTTATTGATCGTTGTTGATTCATTCGCTGTTTTTTAGCAATATTTTCCTTTACTGGTCCTGCTTGTCTTCGTAGCACTTTTTCTCTCATATATTAGCTCAAACTTTTTACGTCAGAAACTTGCTGCTTTCCTCCTCTTCTCCGTGTGAAATTCTCCAAAAGTTCTTTTCTTTGTACAATCTCCAAAGACTCCTACTTTTTAACAAAAACAAAAAGGGAATATGAATGTTCTGTGCGAAATTTCATGAAATTAAGTGATGGTGGTAAAAAATGTGAGGGGGGGGGGTTAACATATTTAAAAAAACTTTTTTACCAAAATTTTCTAAAAAAAACATTTAAAAAATAATTTCAACATTTAAAAAATAATTTCATTCAATCCTGAAAATTTCATTAAAATCGGACAATTATTTGATTTTTACAAGAATTTCCAAATAAATGTGTTTTCAACGGAAAAAAGCGCAAAAACTCAATGTTAAAAAGTTAGCTACTGCAATGACGTAAACAAAAAGCAAAATTCCGAATGTGTTAGAAAGGATTAAAAAAATTCAAAAAAATAATTAAAAAATACTTTGGTCTTTCATTTTAATAATAACATTAACATTTTGATGATAAAACTATTTTCGTTAAATTTATGGCCTTTTTCACGCTGTTTTTTTCCTGCAAAATAGTGAAGGTACCTACCTTTTACCACCAATCATATTTATTTCTAATTGTAAGAAATAATTTCATTTTCCTTAAAATCTCTGGGTTTATCACATATTCCGTTCATGTTATTTTCAATATTTACTAGTAAAACAACACTCTAATCATTTCAAATTGTCCAGTTTACCAAGATGCATAAAATTAACACAGAGTGCTACAATTTACTTTAAAATGTCATCTAACTTCTGAATATGATCTACCAGAACATGTCACTAAATGTGATTGTTATTCTCCATCGTAATTAGGTCTCTTTTTGACTTATTCTGCATGCTGGCTGGAAGTTGTATTTATTTTTGTAAAAATACAAAAAATGTGGCACAAGGCCGAAATTGGGGATGGGGAAGGCTGGTCATCATCTGTCTTAGTTTAACTTAGCTATTCACTTTCGTCGACCCTGACACACTTATAATAATCCTTGCACCATAATACCACATTTTTACTTACCATTCTTACCACGTTCACCATAATACCTCGGCTGCTCTATATTGTCCTACTTAACTCCCATATTTACAATGTTCAGTGGAGGGCATGGGCAGAAAATAACAACATTAAAATAAATGGTTTTATACAATGAAAAAACGATATATACAAGAAACTAAACAAAATCGTATTAGTAATAAAAGCCCCCCACTACTTCTAATATTGTGACAGCAAAATCACTTCCCCGGACGAAATATAATGCGTGGCTTTAGAAATATCATAATACCACTTATCCGATCAGCAATCACTCGCACAATCACTCACACATTTAAACACCATAACAAAAACGAAAAGCACACTTGAAAAATAACGAAAGACGCCACGCATCCACCGGAGAACTAACATTGTTGAACACCTAAGGTGGGGAAGGGGTGGGGGATTAAACTAAAAGAAAACTGGGGCCAAAAAGAAAAAGTGGGGCCAATGAGCAATCATAACCTAGCTAAGTTAACTTTAAAGAGGAAAACAGAAAATCAAATACTTCCTACTCTAAACTAACAGGGAAGGGGTGCACATGTTGTGCCCAGCACACCCAATATCCTGATGCCTAACCAGCATCAAACACATGCTGGCTGGAAGTGAACGTCATGAAAGCAGGGAAGAAATTTTAAAAAGTTATTTTCTGTACATAGGCTCTGAGCATCACATCCAGTTCACAAAGCAAGCCCCTGCAATGAAAGTGACTCTAGCCAATTGCAAACGTTCTTGCTGGAAAAGGAGATGTCCCTGGAGACTACTAGATCTGCATAAGAGCAGACTCCTCACAACAACACTAGGTTATTTAAGTGCAGTTACAAGCAGGTGTGGGTAATGTTGTCACTGACATGACCACGTCTTAATACGATTGCTAACGTTTTCAGGTCTGACAAAAACATCTCAATATCAACACAACCCAGTTACAAGATTTTCTCAATGCCATCACCTTAATAAATCCAACAGAATATTATCTTTCTCAACATGACTGCTACTAACTTCAAACCTGCCAGGAATCAATGACTTGGACCTCACAGGCAAGTGACTATGTGACAGAGACTCCAACTTCGCAAACAGTAAATCTGATTCAACAGGCAAATAAATTTAGCCATACAAGTGTACTACAAGTGTACTACTACCTTTTCATAGAAACATAGGCTGACCAGCCACACCAACCCCGTGTTACCGCAACAATCCACTGTCATCAAATCTACATACCCAACTTGTTAAAAGCATTCTCTTTGCATTCATCATCATGACTCCATTTTATAGAACAGGCCTGCAGCTAGGTCAATCCCTCATCACCTTGACAACTTATGCTCCCCATTACGAATCAACCCACCACCATGAACTTGATCGACCCACACATGCAAGTCCAATAAGAAATCGGTGGACTCTTGGCACTAACCTTAAAACCTGTCGCTAACCTGACAAACAGCTACTGAAATCAACATTTTAAGACCAAAAATATCTGTATATGTATATAAATAAAAGTACATTGTTTTAAAAAGCTAAGTCTCATTATTCTTTCCCTCTTGCAATCAAATATATAATATAATATTTTTTACTTAAAAATTTATGTTCAGAATAGATATATATGGCATAAGACTAGAAAAAGAAGTAGTAGTCTTTATTTAATATATTAATATACTAAATAAATTATAATATATGATAAAAAAACTAAAGGAAATTATTATTTTAACTAATACTATCAGGGATGGGATTAATAATAATGTTTTCATTAATTTTTATTTATTAAAAGGACATTGTATTGGAAACTAGTGAAGGGGCTTGTGTCAGACCCACTCAGCAAGTGGCTTGGCTTGTTGATGACCAAGTTACACTTTTTTTTAATCCTAGGTGCCAACAACGAATTACCTCAGCAACCCTGAGTTTTTCTTTGATCTGGAACATGCTATCTCTTGATGACATGACTTTCAGAGCAGGCTGGGCAGATATGCCTGATTGTCATCAGTGTAAACTTAGTTTAGAAGAATTCTCAGGTTCAACCACTTCTGATGCTGCTAACCATGGAAAAGAGAGTGGTGTGGACAGCATAAATAGAAGGAATCTTATGATATGAATGTGGATTCTTTTGGCATCACCTCAAAATCAAAATCAGAACTGATAGAAAGCATTTACTACTGACAGATTTTAACGAAAGCTGAGCAAATGGGGCAAGCTCGGTTTGTGTGAACAAAGCCAGCCTTGGTTTCCTTTTTTTAGAACATTTTTTTGTACATTTAGGCAGTTTCACATTGGACCACTCTCCTGATTAAGCTAAACTCTTTGTTTGCTTAGTTAATGTGAGCAATTGTTGTTCCTGGTCTGATCCAAGCAATGTGAGCAATTGTTGTTCCTGGTCTGATCCAAGCAATGTGAGCAATTGTTGTTCCTGGTCTGATCCAAGCAATGTGAGCAATTGTTGTTCCTGATCTGATCCAAGCAATGTGAGCAATTGTTGTTCCTGGTCTGATCCAAGCAATGTGAGCAATTGTTGTTCCTGATCTGATCCAAGCAATGTGAGCAATTGTTGTTCCTGGTCTGATCCAAGCAATGTGAGCAATTGTTGTTCCTGATCTGATCCAAGCAATGTGAGCAATTGTTGTTCCTGGTCTGATCCAAGCAATGTGAGCAATTGTTGTTCCTGATCTGATCCAAGCAATGTGAGCAATTGTTGTTCCTGGTCTGATCCAAGCAATGTGAGCAATTGTTGTTCCTGGTCTGATCCAAGCAATGTGAGCAATTGTTGTTCCTGATCTGATTCAAGCAATGTGAGCAATTGTTGTTCCTGGTCTGATCCAAGCAATGTGAGCAATTGTTGTTCCTGGTCTGATCCAAGCAATGTGAGCAATTGTTGTTCCTGATCTGATCCAAGCAATGTGAGCAATTGTTGTTCCTGGTCTGATCCAATCATTGTAATCCATGTTAAAGTTCTCACCTGCCCCAGTTTTTTATTCCCATTTTTTTATCTTGACTGGGTCAGCTTTTTATTTTTATTTTTTCCTTTCCTCATGGAGTGAGCGTCTTCATTTTGCCTATTAGCAGAATACAGCAGCCACTCTCAATTTTTTCAGCAGGATGGATGGCTCTTACTAACATATTTTAGTTTGAATATTTTGTTGTATTTTATTTTCATTATTGGGTTCATACTCTTCCTCTTCATCTCATGCAGTATATTTTTATAACAAAAAAAACATATATTGGAAGGTATTTTTTATGTTATGGTTGTTTTTTAGTCCTTGCTAACTTTGAGTACGTAGTATTGCGATGCATGTCAGATGAATAAAGATGTTGTGTGTGAATAAATTGTAATGAATGAATGGGTTGAGAATCAAGTTAGCTGGGTTTAGGACAGTCAGTGAAGACCAACCTCACCCTACTTCCCCTTCGACGTTGTGCCATAATTGCATTTTTGATACAATCAATAATAACATGACAAAAATCAAAGGATGGTATCTGTTCCAGGACCAGCAGCCAACGACTCCAGCCATCAGCAGCAGTTCCAGTTATCTTCTGTAGGCATTTAGTTTGTGTCTCTCCAGCTAGCTTCAACAGGCTTCCTTCTCCACTTACCCCCAGCAGTAACAATATGCAATAAACTGTCCTTTTTAAGACAACACTCTCCAGTGATCATGAAACTGTCGTTCTTAGACAATGCTCTCAAGTGATCATGAAACTGTCCTTAGACAATGTTTTCCAGTAACCATGAAACTGTTCTTTTCAGGACAATGCTCTTTAATAACAATGAAACTGTCCTTCTCAGGACAATGTTTTCCAGTGACCATGAAACTGTCCTTCTCAGGACAATACTCTCCAGTGACCATTCCCACCCTCAACATGAACTTGCAACATTATTTTAGTTTATGTATTTCCCTTTAACAAAAATAAACTCGGCAATATATTTTTGACTTAGATTTTCATTTTGTTTGTTGTTGTCTTCTGTCATTCAACAACTGTTTGTGAACCAATATGCCACCTGCAACAAAATCATACACATAAGCCATATACTTAAGTATTACCCATCACAATTTAGTATCAGTCAGTTAAGTGCTGTATGTGATACACGCTTGAGCGATCATGTCTCGAAAGAGACATGACTGACTGGGCAGAAGATTATCTCACATTAGGTTGCTATTACTTTCTTTGCTGACCTGGTCACTAGCCAAGGCTATAGGACCCAATCTGTCCTGTTATTTCACCCATAACTGAAGAGAAGAGATGGATTAATACCTTTCCCAAGGGTATTTGCACGTAAGTGAATGCAAGGAATTCAACTGAAATTTGAACTTGGCTCCCCGATTTCTTGTTCCGAGCCAATATCCACTGCACCACGATGCACATCCCTATTTAGTATACTTTCCCTTATTTTTTATGTTATTTTTAGTTACTCTAATACTTTGCCTTGTTTCCAAAAAGCATATTTAGGGTCATTTAAAAAGTATGTAAAAGTGAATGTGTGGGTGAGATAATCTCATTTTCATACAGGGCTTTACAGAAATTTATGGAGATGGGTTGAAGCAGACGTTGTTATTATAATCAGATGGTTGCAAAAGAAAGAAAAAACAGATTAAAATTTCAACAACATGTATGAGTGGCCAGCCAGGAGTCCTGACTTAACAACCCATGATTTTTTCTTTGGTGTTGGTTAAAGAAGCAAGTCTACAATAACAAACTAAGACTTTTTAGAGGCAAATGCAAGAAGTTATATCTTCCATACCCAAAGATTTTCCAGCGAAATCAGTCAATACAATTCCTGAGCAGCTTGAGAAACTGATAACAAAATATGGTGTACATTCCAAATTTGAAATAAAACCTCATGCTAAACACTTTCCTCTCATATCCATTTCTTGCAAAATTTATAGTTAACAAATAAATTATAAGTATTTTAAAATAAGGAGTTACTTTTCAATCAACTAGTAGTTGTGTGAAATATGGTAAAAACTGTTGATATGCAGTTCTTTAGTTGGCATTAGTAAGAAAAGCAATTAAATGTAAGATTAGGGGATAAGGTTTCAGTAGGGCTAGGAGTTGAACAACATCGTGGGTTGGTTGGCTAGGGTCACGGTTAGTGTCAGGAGAGAGGCCTGGAGCAGATTAGTGAAGTGATGCCTTCTTTTATGGTTGAAATTGACACTGATAAAGGGCTTGATGGTGTCATATTAAGTGTATGGTGGTAGAACAAGGAAAAAATGATGGAGGTTTAGGAAATAAATGTATTAGCAAAAAAATACAAGTAGTAAATCAGTGTAAATAACTCTCATTAAAAGAAAGAAATAAGCAGAGCCATAAAAGTTGTCCATGGACGTGTACAGTAGGAGAGGGAGGGTGACTTGTGATTTACTGTGGAGACTGCCTCTGTCGAATGCCTTTTGGAGATTGGAGGTTGCATCCTGATGAGCGTTGTGAATCCCGGGTTCTATGCCAACCGACTACTGAAGAAGTCCTTTTGATGAGTTTTTATATCCTTTTCTTAGGCTCAAGTTGGCTTCAATTTTAATTTTGTTTCTTTAGGTGGGAGTGCATGCTATTAGTGAAAATTTTGGATTGTATTTTTCTTTGAGTGTGTAAGTGAAATGGAAGCTATGTGCATAGCCTATGCCCAGTTGATGAAGATTTTAGTTCAGTCTTGAGTTTCATAGTGTTCACATCCGTCCAGTAGTAGAAATTTGTGTAACATGAATCAAAAGAATATCTAGTTTTAGGAATATTATAAAAGTGGTTTGGCAGTAGTGCAGTGAGGCCAAAGTGTTGAAGCTGAATTGCCTGTTGTTGGCAAGGTTGATTCATGTGTTGGAGGAGTGGTAGCTGTATGTCTCTGCTGAATTCTGGTCAGATAGAAGGTCAAACAAAATGGAGTCATGATGGTGATAACATGAAAAGACTGTTGTTCATGGCGGTGATGATAGCAGAAAGCCACTCTTGACAGCTGGCCTCACAGCCTCTCTCAGTTGTTTATATGGGGTTTTCTTTTGAGAAAATCTGGTAACATGGGCTGAACATATAAGGAACAACAAAATTTTTAAAAAATGGAAACTTAAACTTAACATCAGGAAGAGACAGTTGGGGTTTCTAGGGTATTTAAAAAAAGTGAAGAGGGGCTTGGAAAATTTGATACTCACAGGACAGATTGAACGCAAGAGAGGCAAAGAAAAACAATGCATAACATACATAGTGAGCTTAAGAAAATATATGGAAGAATAGGGTTTAAGAGACATTGAAGACAGACAAATTTATTAAGAGCTGCAAGAGACAGGAAGTCGGGAAGAGCCAAGATCACCTATGTCCTAAGGAGACATGTTATATAAAGAAGAATGTGGCTTCCAGGGTCATCATTTTTGGTGGAAAGGTTCTTGATATTTTTTTTTAATTGTTTCATCCAAAGCAAGGCAGTACCACCACTGATGTGCAGGGGGCTACATAAAAGAGTAAAAGTTTAGGCAGGAGGAGAGTGAAGAAAAAGATGAACCAGTTATAGGGAAGGTCAGAGAAAGAGCAAGAGGAGGATGGGAACACAAGTGTGAAGACAGTTGCGAAGGTAGAGAGAAAGGAAAAGAAGATACACAGGGTGATGTAGAAAGGACTGGAGTCAAGTGGGTAAGAGATGGGAATTGACATTACATTTAAATTCCTGGAGGTTGTAGCCGTCAGGAAAGCAAGTAAATGGAAGGGAGTTCCACAGGTGGGAAGTGCAGGAAAAGAAGCTGCAGGAGTAGAATTGTCGGCTGCATTTGGTTGATTTAACTGTAAAAGGATGGGGCCTTGTTGCCAGTCTAGTTGCACGAGTAAATTATTGTGGAGGGGGCACCAGTGACATAAGTTCGTCAGAGCAAAAGCAATGTAGAAGAGACAGAGGAAAAGTCACATCCCACTGGTGAGAAAGTGGCTGGAGTTGAACTGCCAGGTCGAGACCAATCACATTACAGATTCTTATTTGGAGTCTGTCGAGAACACTGAGATGAACAGCAGGGCACCTGACAGATATGAAAATTGTATTCTCTATTGTATTTTAGATTTTTGCAGAGATTTTTGTAGACTAGATGTGATGCTTGGAATTCTCATGCAGAAGAAATATTTATATTTTGAGCTTTGCTTTCTCAACTTATTGGTCATTTCGTTCAACAATTTTATGAATGATTTTCTATTAGAGCCATTGTTCCTGTTTTATAAGAAACAGCAGCTCTCAAAAAAAAAAAAGATTTTCTAAAGATGTATACACAAAAATTGTGTTTGAAGATGCACAAAGCGTCTGAAAAACCTTCATTTTGCTAGTTCAGTGGAGAATGTCAGTTTGTGATATCATTTTGTAGGGCAACTAGTCTACTCAATAAATATGTTAAGGTGGTGAGGTTAAATTTGACAATTTTGCTATGATGTTTTGACTATATTATTCCTTTCCACAATTATGCCCTTGGTATTTCAGTCTTTTATACTTTTCCTCTCTGACTACACTGCCCACAAAGTTGAATTTATGGGTCTATTCAATATGTTGAAAATAATTATAGTATCTAACTCCAAGAAAATGTTAAATTTGATGATTTTATTATTATTATTATTATATTTTTTTTTTTTTTTTTTTTTTTTTTTTTTTAATCGTATCACCCCCAAGCAAGTCTTTAGTAACAGCTTTATAGTCTGTAACTTTGGATCTGTTTCAGCCTGTTATGCATATATAATAATTATATAAAGTAATTATGTTTTAATACATCCCCCTTTTATTGTCACACACTCTTTTGACAATTTTTGAAAATTGCAAGGCTCTCTACTTATTTGGTAGGTGTAATCATCATTTTGTTTTATTCAGAAATTTTTTCAATATTTTTGGATCACTTCATTGAAAGTATTTGTCTGAAATTTTATTAATGGTTTTATTTAATTTTCATTTCCTAGATAATAGCATTCTTCTGAATCTTTATAATTAATGCAGTTAGCAGAATGAGTAAGATAATGATGTGATAGGCTATTTGGAAGATGATGTTAATATTTCTCCAGCTTAAATATAATAACAATTAAAGCTTACTTTTCGCATCATTGTGTTAGGAAGATTCTGATGAATTCAAAACATTGTTGCCCCTAAAATCAAGAGTGAGCTGCATGTGAAAGGGATGGTAGTTAGTGTAATGTTGACAACCCAGTTGTCAATGTGAACATCAGCTTGGCTGCTCTTGACAATGTTAAATAAGTTTCTTAACTATAAACAATTGGAGTAGATAGACTAAACTATCGCCCGGTTCACACTCCACCCACGTCTATTGAACAGGTGAAGAGGCTCATCCCTTGTTCCTTGTTTAGGATGTGGTTTCTGGCTTTCTCTTTTCCAGTCTTTTCACTTATGTAGCCCTCTGCGCTTCAGTGGCATTAGTGCCTTGCTCGGGGTGATATGATTTAAAAAAAAAAATCAGATTATGTTTGTGAATATGAAATTGTGGATGGCTGCTCTTGACAATGTTAAATGAGTTTCTGAACCAATCAGATTATGGTTATGAATATGAAATTGTGGATGGCTGCTCTTGACAATGTTAAATAAGTTTCTTAACTATAAACAATTGGAGTAGATAGACTAAACTATCGCCCGGTTCACACTCCACCCACGTCTATTGAACAGGTGAAGAGGCTCATCCCTTGTTCCCTGTTTAGGATGTGGTTTCTGGCTTTCTCTTTTCCAGTCTTTTCACTTATGTAGCCCCCTGCGCTTCAGTGGCATTAGTGCCTTGCTTGGGGTGATATGATTTAAAAAAAAAAAAAAAGTTAATTTCTGTCAGCATCAAACATCCAGATTTCATGTAGACAGCTTTTCTCAGGAACTAATTTCAGGATCTGGTTGGGGTGTCTCCTAAATATTTTTTCATAACAACAAATTGAACCCAGCAACATGAACTTGCAATTTAGCAAAAGTTTTATCATCACTATGCATCTGAATTTACTCCATCCTCAAGAAAATCAAATCAATTAGATTACTTAATCCCATGGTATGTTGTGATGCATGTTGCAGCGGATATCAGCTCAGAACAAGAAATTGAAGAGCCAAGTTCAAATTCTAGTTGAATTTGTTGCATTCACTTACACGCAAATACCCTCGGAAAAGATATTAATCCATCTCTTCTTTCCAGCTGTAGATTAAATAACAGGACAGATTGGGTTCTATAGACTTGGCTGGCAACCAGTCTACCACAGAAAGTAATAGCAGCCTACTGTAGAACAATCGTTTGCCCAGTCAGTCATGTCTCTCGAGAAACATGATTGCTTTAGCGTGTATCACATATGGCACTTAACTGACGGCCCAAAAAGAAGCATCTTCCACATCTGCCATTTCCTACCACTTCATTCTAATGTTTAAAATTAGTGACAAGAAAATGGGACGACTCATCTTTCATTGTCATTGAAACCTCACCATTGCAAACACAATTATTTTACAGCTTCAATCAAAAAATCACTTTCCATACATTCAGCTGTGATGCTAGTTTAAGGCTAATTTCTGCAATTGGTTAACATTTTTTATAATCAATTCACCCCAAGCAAGGCAAAAATGCCACTGGTGCACAGGGGGTTACAGTGAGAGAATAAAAAAGATACAGGGGATGTCAAAGAAAAGAGAAGAAATGGATGCGAATCAAGAAGATAAAAGATGGCAATTGACATTGCATTTGAACTTATGGAGATTGTAGCTATCAGGGAAGCAAGCAAATGGAAGTGAGTTCCACAAATGGGAAGTGTGAGAAAAGAAACTATTAGGGTAGAAGAGGTGGTTCCATTTAACTATTTTGACAGTAAAATGGTAGGACCTTGATGCCAATCTACTAGTAACACATCTAATCAACAGAAAAAGTGCTTTTATTTGCTAGTTTCCTCAGTCTCCATCTTTCTCAATCCAATTTCACTTTAATTGTTCTGTTTATGTACTTGGCATTTCTCTATGTAAAAAACGATTTTTATCTGATTCTCTTTGCTTCAATATCTGTGAATTAAAGTGTTTAAAAAAATCTGTTCAGTACATTACTGAAATTTTTCCAGCTACTAAAATCCACAGGTTTCCTGAAATGATGTGAAGATTAAATAATTCTTGAAATTACCAGAAGTTACACTTTATTTGGGATGTACATTGTGGTGCAGTGGATATCGACTTGGAACGACAAATCGAGAAGCTGAGTTCGAATTCTCCTTGCATCCACTTATGCACAAATATGCTTGGGAAAGGTATTAATCTGTCTCTTCCCTCTGGTTATGGGTTAAATAATACTACAGAAAGCAATGGCAACCTACTGCGGGATAATCTTCTGCCCAGTCAGTCATGTCTCTTTCGAGACATGATCGCCCAAGCGTGTATCACATATGGCACTTAACTGACTGACACTTTATTTAATGTTAGTTTCAAGGAACGTTTATTAAAAACATTAATGGAATTTATCAAAGAAATTCTATCAAAGATATTGAAGCAATTGGTAGTGTTTGTTTCCACTGCTGCAAACTAGTGTTTACTTCTGTTATGAGTGTAGGATTTTCATTGTAGTAGTAAAAGAAAAAGTGTAACAAGTTTCTGCAACTATCCAACTCCAAATTGTAGAAGAGAAATCTTCAGGGTTAAATATTGAAAATAAATTGTGAAGAAAACATGTGACAGATGACACAACAGGATACAGTGTTGAGATACTATTAACTTTTATACAATTACTAGCAGTATAGCCTGGCGTTACTCAGGCATAATGAAAGTTTTGAAACTAATCCATGGTCCTGGAGCTCAAATTCTTTGGACGTTGACACGAAAGACTAAAAAGCAAATAGTTGTTTCCAGTTAAAGCGAAACCGTAGACTGAAAGAAAAATGAATGGATGTAAGTCAAATTTTGATTACCTGGTATCGATATCAATTAAGTTTTTTTTGTCGTCAATTGAATTTTGAAGGCTAAATAAATCCTCTGAGTAAATGGTATCATGGCTGAGACTAAGAACTACAATTATACCTACTTAGAGCCAAACCCAAAGCAAAAACTAAAATAAAAGGGTTGAAAAAAATACAGATACAGGCAGCTAAACAGACACACACAAAAACATCTTGCCTTTTATATATATATATTATTGATTTTCTACACTATCGTAACTATTGAAACTTTTGAATATCGTTTCTTATGTCTTTGTCTATGAGTGTATCAAATTTGATTAAAATCAGACCACTCCTTCTATAACCCGATTTTTTCGATTATCGATTTTTAATATTTATCGGGGATACCTTGACACAAAACCTAGCAAAGAACACTCGCAGATGCTTACAGTACAACTGTGTAAATTTTCAAGAAAATCAGTTCAGCCGTTTCGGAGTCTATAGGTAATGAACACACACACACACAGACAAAGTTCCATTAATTATATAAGTTTAGATATGTTGGTAATAAATTTACAGGCATGTTTTGTTTTGTGTGTATTGAATTGTGATCTGTTATACAATACATGATTTCAGTATTATAATTTTGTGGTGAATGGTAGTAAGCATACTGAAATATACCATTTCCTCTTTATGAATAGTATGACAGAAAAACTCTCTTTTTTTTCTCTTTACAAATATATTCTTTCCTTCTTTTCTATAACCTGGACTTAGGCTACTTGGTCAGCTGACGTTATGTGGAAGCCAACCAATCATTTATGCTCCTGCAAAAATGAAAGCAGTAACGCATAGACATTACAACATAAAAAAACAATGAACACGTGCTCGGTTCTTTTTTTTCTCTTCGCTCTAAAGTGGCTCACAGCCACATACGGCATGCAAATGCAGTCTTGCAACATTGCTGTCTGTGATTCTACAAATGCCAACCGACCAAAAGGAAGATATAATGAAATAATATCCACATAAGAAAAAGATATACAGGATACCAAGAATTAAATCAAGAAGACAATCCACACATTCAAATGCAGGAACAAATGATAACCTAACACATGTTAACAACAACTATGTTTGTAATATAACAATCTGGCCCCACCTGAGGAAGGCTGATGCAAGCGAGGGTGTTTCCGGTCGTTGAAAGGAACGGATGTCGTTTGACCTTATTTCCAGCAGCAGCGGAAATAACTACAGAGGCAAACAGAACAGGTGTCTCTGAGAATTACGTGGGCATGCGTGGGCAAGGCAAAACCGGAAGAAAAAGTCCCGGTTCTGGAAGATTATAAAAAGACCTCGGCACACGGATTCGCCAGTAGTAGAGGAGCAACAGAGATCGGCCGGTGAAGAGAGAGACACAACAGATAAGACTACACTCCCGTCAACCCATTAGAAGCGCGCTCTCTCAATTCTCTGTTCCCTATGCTACACGGTTCATCGTCATTAATAAAAATATAACTTTATATTTTTATATATATGCGTGTTTGTTGTTTGTCGATATATAACATGTTACACTGGACACACACATAAAACCAAATATGATATATTCATATGAAACTCTTTATAAACTCAACACCAAAATACACATAAAATGATGAACAATCACCTAATCTGAAAATATGTAAACTAATGGAGTTAGTAGCAAAAATTAAAATAATGGTATAGTTCGTACAAACCTGGCCCTTATTCATTCATTATCACAACCACATCTAAACCATACTGGTCACCCCACAGTACGTCTATACTACTATAACTGCTCCTATTAACTATTTTTCCCCAGCTTACTCTAATGTATCAATCCTCATTTCTTTTGGGGATTAAATTGCTTAATCAATAATGAGATTCTGAGATTGGTTTTTCTTAGTAGACAAATTTTTATATACATTTTAGTGGGAATCAAAAAAATCCTACTGCCTGTCTAGTAGCTAAGAGAAAACAAATTCTAGTATCATATAGATTTTGGTGGTAATAAAAGGGAGTGTTCCTTAATTTTCAGTGGTGTTAAAACATCACTTAGAGATTAGTGCTAGAAAGGTGAGGTCACTGTGTCGGGTCAGGAAGTTTTTCTCATCAGAATCAATTTTGCACATTTATAAATCTATTTGTCCATGCATTGAATACTGTTGCCATATCTGGTTGAATGCACGTGCAATTCATCTTGAGGTTCTTAACAAAATCCAAAGAAGGATCTGCAATATAATTGATCCTGACTTGGCAGCCCATCTTCAGTCACTTTCTTACCAATGTCATGTGGCTTCCTTCTGTCTTTTCTACAAGTATTTTTATGGAAACTGCTCTGACAAGATTTTTCCCTTGGTACCCCAACCATGTGTATTTAATCATGCAACTAGACTGGCATCAAGGTCCCATCATTTTACCATAGAAATAGTTCAACATAACCACCTCTTCCACTCTTAAAGTTTTTTTTCTCACATTTCTCATTTGTGGAACACACTCTCATTCACTTGTTTCCCTGACAGCTACAATCTCCAAAAGTTTAAATGCAATGCCAATTGCGATCTTTTATCTACTTGATTCCCATCCATCTCCTATTTTTTCTTCGATATCCCCTGTACCTTTTTCCCCCCTCACTGTAATCTTCTTCACACCAGTGGCATTTTTGCCTTGCTTGGGGTGAAATGATTATAAAAGTGCAACTAATTTTATTTGTAGCTTTAATGAAAGCTACAATAAGTTATATTTTCTTACAGTGAAGTCAACCATCCTAATATTCTTTAAATAAATAATACAATCATGAATTGATGTATAACTTTAAAGACTGTACCCAATATATATATATATATATATATATTTTAAAATCCAAAAGGATGAGCAAATAGGTAAATCCCAAAAACATGATCCTATTAATATTAATTTCATTAATATTAAAATTGATCAAGGTAGAGGGCTCGATATTTACAGAGCCAAATATGTAAAAATAAAACAAAAATTTTGAAATTTAATTCCGTTGGATGGCAATTTCAATGAGGAAATCCTTACTTTGTCAGCAACAGTGGACAACAAAACCTTTATTAATTCAAATGTGTTGCAAGATTCTATCCCTGTGACATGACCAAATTTTAACTTTTGAACACTTGGCTCTTAAAGATGAGGTGTAAAAGTCTTCTAATATGGAGCCAGTAATCTCTGCCTACTTCCCCCTTTCTTACATTCAAAAATTGTTAAACCCACCCCATTTGAACTTCCTGTGTAAGGATATGTTTTTGGGCTTCTACCTGTATAAAAATCTTGCAATACATTTGAAAAGGCTTTGTTTTCCACTATTGCTGATGAAGCAAAGATTGAAATGGCTATCCAACGGAATTAAATTTCAAAATTTTTGTTTTATTTTTATATATATATATATATATATATATATATATACACATACAGTACTGTTCAAAAGTATTAGGACAAGAACTATTTTATCTTTTATGAGGCATCAAAATAAAGTTTAAAATCACCCCTGTCCTAACACTTTTGCACACTACCGGTAGTGTGCAAAAGTATTAGGACAGGAGGTGATTTTTCTAAAAACCTCACTGAAATTCAAATACAGGGTGAAAAGCCAAGTAAATTGCTAATAAATATTGATTATTTAAAATTGGTGTAAAAGAAATGTATTAAAAAGAAGTTATATTTTTTTTTTTTTCATTTTCTATTAAACAAGTTATTTTGAAACTACTCATTATTCTATTATCCATGGATATGACTGACTTTTTTCTTATTCCCCGCTCTCGAATTGATAAACCTAATGTTACTTTGCAAGACACACTTTGGGAACAAATACAAGCTGCATGGCAGGAGATATTATTAGATACTTTGAAGAAGCTTCTGATGTCAATGCCTGACTGAATGAAGGCTGTGATCAAAGCAAAAGGCTACTATACTAAATATTAAATTTATTTTGTAACAAGTATATTTTTCTTGTTAAAGCATTTGTTGAGTAAATCAAATAAAATTACTTTAATTAAATTGTTTATTTTCTGTCAATATGACTCATAAAAGATAATGTAGTTCTTGTCCTGGCTTACAGCCTATCATGTTGAATACACCGGTTCTCGCTCGATCACCGAAGTTAAGCAACATTGAGCCTGGTCAGTACTTAGATGGGTGACCGCTTGGGAATACCAGGTGCTGTAAGTGTTTAGTGACGGATGTGCATTGTGGTGCAGCAGATATCTGCTCAGAAAGAGAAATTGGTGAGCCGAGTTTGAATTCCAGTTGAATACCCTGCGTTCACTTAAGCACTGGTACCCTTGGGAAAGGTATTAATTCGTCCCTTCCCTCCAGTTATGGGTTAAATAACAAGAATAGGACTTGGGGAGCCTGCTCTTAAAAACAAATCCCAATGAATCTTGATAATCAAAAAGAAAAATATTACTAGACACAAAACTTATATAAAAACAACAATAAATTGTTGAAAGAAAAAGGTATTACCAGCAATAAATAAAATTTAGTTGGCAATAAATGACCCACCGAGGTTGATATGCCATAAAAACAAAACAACCAACCAACCAAAAGTTCTTGTCCTAATACTTTTGCACAGTACTATATATATACTAGCAGTATAGCCCGGCGTTGCTCGGGTGTAATGAGAGCTTTAAAATTAATCCATGATCCTGGAGCTCAGACTCTTTGGATGTTGGCACAAAAGACTAAAAGACTAAAAAGCAATAGTTGTTTCCAGTCAAAGTGAAACTGTAGACTGAAAGAAAAATGAATGGATGTAATTCAAATTTTGATTTCCTGGTATCGATATCAAATTTTCTGCACTATTGTAAGAACTGCAACCTTGAAACTTCTGAATATCGTTTCTTATGTCTTTGTCTATGAGTGTATCAAATTTGATTAAAATCGGACCATTCTTTCTATAACCTGGTTTTTTTGATTATCGATTTTCAATATTTATCGGGGTTACCTTGACACAGAACCTAGCTAAGAACACTCGCAGATGCTTATAGTACAGCTATGTAAATCTTCAAGAAAATAGGTTTAGCCATTTCGGAGTCCATAGGTAACACACACACACACACACACACACACACACACACACACACACACACACAGAGTTCTATTTATAAATAAGTTTAGATTAGATTAGATTAGATTTAGATAGATGTAGATTAGATTAGTTTTAGATATATATATATACTGTAGTAAGGTAACAATTTCTTCATGGCAATATTTAAACTCAACTCTAAAAGAAAAGCCAACTGCCTAAAATTTTAATTCTATTATTTATCTTTAAGTTGACAGGTTCCTGGTTTTTACATGAAGAGCAAACATTTCATTTTGTGTCAGTTTCAAGTAACATTTACTAAATAAAATTTTCACAAAGAATATATTGGAATTTCCTTACAACAAACTTAGCCATCTAAATACACTTCTTATAAATAAGACAGCCAATATTTAACACATTAATTTAAGGAATGTGGTCAGCGATCCTTTCAAAGGATGGAAGCGAAAAGGAAATTAATAGTGAGCATCATTAAAAAAATGATTTCAACTGATATTTGAATGTACATATCTTCTTCTATGTGCTATATCTCTTCAAACAATCATGGCCCTCCACATCTCCCTATCCTTTGTCACTCTTAATACCCCTTCTCTTGTTATCCCACTCAATCCCCACTCCACCATTCATCTGCTCAAGTCCATCAAGTAAGTGATGCATTGCTTTCCCTTCGATCTGTTGCATCAGCATCAGGTTCTCCAAGCCTTCCTTCCTCATTACATGTCCCAAAAACTTCAGCTGTTTTTCCTGATGTTAAGTATCAGTTTTTTTCTTGTGTTCATCCTCTCTAAAAAAAGCCTTGTTGTTGCTCATATGTTCTGTCCATGGTAATCTCAGCATCCTTCTGTAGAGCCTCATTTTGATTCTTCAGATCTTTCCTTCATTCATGATAAGATTTGCATAGTTACAATCAGCATTTGATGTATAAAGTTAAAGATACAACCAAATAAGTTATTTCATAAACTTTCTCAGTTGATGTCTAAATGCACAAAATAAATGAACTGTTTTTAGACACAAGAAACAAAAATCTATCAATTAGTTCCATAATAATAATAATAGTAATAATAATAATGTTGAAGAAATATCTTATAATTTTGCATTTCTATGGAAATGACAGGTGATATAAAAAGATGAAAGAAATGAGTCAAAAGGATTCTATGCATCTAAATTAAGTTCCTTGAATTAAATACAAGTGCAGAACAAGGATTTTGCAAATTATTTTTTATTTTATACTAATCCAACTTCTGCAAAGCATACATAATAGCGTACACCTCTCTCTATCAAGCCTGTGTTTCAGAAAATATACCAGTACTTCCTCTGGTATACCTGGCACTGGACCATCCCTATCTGGGCATGGTTGGGTAAGCACTGCATATGCTGCCCTGGACAAAATGCTAAAAAACATCTTGCTATAGACAGCCAGTGTAAACTCAAATTCACAAGAACACACAGATGAATTTCATTGAAAAACGAAAGATTTTATTCTGTGAATCAGGTAAAAAATCTGAAAGAAAAATGAACAAAACAAAGATGAGTCCACTGCGATGAAAGAGAAATAAAACAAGAGAAAAGGGAAGGCTAGATACAGAGTAGGAAGCAAGCAAAAACAAAGAAGGAAAAAATAAGCTAACCACTACTAGAAGCAGCCACGAGGTGGCCTGGTAGTAGTAAAAGTGTTAAGAACTGCGGGGCAAGTGTTGTATTCAAATTAAATTTAAGAAAGCAACAGATTTGGAAAGGAAGCTCGGCATTGAGAACTAGAAAGAGGTAATTTCCAACATTAGGCATGGTAAAGGAGCATGACTCAAGGACTGAGCATAGAAAAGTCCCATGTTTCTTCCTAAAATATTACTATTTGGGGCTAGAAAGTACAAGCTGGTCAAATGAGCCGCACAGGAATACAGATGCAACAAACTATTCGTCATGCCATAATAATGCATTTACAATACAAAAAAGACGAAAAGGCTAAAGAAGAAATTAAATCAACATATCAAAGTTATATGGAACGGCAGAGCAGTGACCGAAATGTGTGTGCAGCAGGGATCAAAACAGGAAGAAACTGAAGATCCCGCCAAAAGAAAACTCTGTTCACGTAGCTTTATCACATAGCCCGAGAGTGGGTAGTAAAGGTACTGCGTGATAAAAAAAGGACTTAAAGCTAAAGGAAGGAGAGTCTATGCTAGAAAACACAAAAAATGAAAGAGAAGGGGAAACAAAAAATAAAATAAAAACAGTCACAAGAAAAGATGTTGCAGCAAAACAAGAGGTAAAAAGGTAAACAAAAAAACTGTCTGACGAATTAGTTCCTGATGACGGAAGGTCCATGTAATGATACTGCACACTTGCATTGGTGTAAAGGATCATAGGCTTGCTGAGATCTGGAGAAGTCAGCAAGGAAATAGCAGTCAACTTCTTCAGGCAGTCAAATGCTTTCTGACAGTCCTCTGTTTTTATTAAAACCTGACATACCTTTTTGTTAATGTTATCAGAGGGGTTGCCAACCTAGAAAATGTCACAATGAACTGCCTCTAATAACCAATTGCCCCTATGAATCCTCTCATCTGTCTTACCGTCTTCAGTTCAGGAATTCCTCTTATTATCTTCACTTTGTCTAGGTCAGGCTTAATCCCTTTCTTATTTATTTAATGAACCCTGGATATTTAGTTTCTTCCCTCAAAACCTAGCACTTTAAAAATTTCAGTTTCAACCTACGTCCTCTTAATACTTGTCTCAATTGATTGAAATGCTGTTCTGGGGTCTCCAAAAACATCAAAATATCACCCACATAGGTGCATGATCTGGAACTGAAATAGGCCCATGTGGCTTGCAAATGCAGCCTTCAGCCAATATCCTGATCTATGGTGGAGAAGTATCCAGCCTTTCCAAATAGAGCCTGTATCTCTTCTATCAGTGGTAGGGGCACTGCTAAATGTTTGGAAATGGCATTCAATTTTCTAAAGTTAACACAAAACCTGCCATCTTCCTTGTCAACTACTACAATGGGGAACCTCCAAGGTGACTCGAATCTTTCAATCATCTCAGCTTCCAACATATCCTGGGAACTCTCCTCTACTAGGGGCCTTTTTTGGATGGGTGTTTGCTAGGGCCTCAATTTGATTGGTGGCTGATCACCAGCGTCTATCTGCATTTTCACCGTATGGCTCTGACCCAATTTCTTATCTGATTTGTCCACCACATTGCAGTTAACCCTCAACAGACAACCCATTCTAGCCCTAAACTTATCAGGTGCTACTATCTCCTCATCCCTGATTTCTTCTACTTGACTTGCTTGGGCCCTTTTCTTCTGGGTTGTCTTCCCCTACTGAGGTTAATTGGAAAACTCCTCTTTTCACTTTTCCCTTTGTCACCAATCTACCTCTCTACCTGTCACTGTAGTTCTAGGAGGCAATTCTATATCTTCATCAATCTCCAGCACCATTGACCCATCCTGGGCCTTTTCCACTGGTGTCTCTACCCCATCAACTATTAACATGATGGGGTTGAACCTAATTTGTGCTTTATGGCAATGTAGCCAATCCTCTCCTAAAATTACTTCTCCATAAAGTTGGGGGTCATATAGAAGTTATGGACACCCCAAGTCCTTCCTATTTGTTATGGTACCCTATTCTGCAGTGGAATGGACTCTTCCTCCTAACATAAATACTATCTAAGTGACTTCCAGGGATGCAGTTCTGAGGCAGTCAAGTGACAGTCTAGAGACAGTCAAGATGCAGCATAACTATACCATTCGGACTTACACTTCTATCTGCTGATTACTAACACTCTATTTTGTTTATATATTCTGTTATTCTAATACACTTGTTTGAATATACCTTCTTGTTTTCCAAGTCTTTCTTCATGCCTAAACATGCCACAACTTGGTGATGAAGATTTCGCTACAACACTATTCTCACTAGAAGCTTAATCATTCCTTTTATTTTCATGGGTTTATCATCTGCCTGACTAATCACTATAACAGTCCTTCTAATCTGCCCCTATTCTTCAGTTACTTTCCTCTTTCATTAAGGAAAACAATTCCCTCATGTCTTTTAAGACCCTCATTGCTGACCCACCCACAATTACCTCACAGCTAAGTTTTCCCTCCTGGGCCAACAAGGAAAATACCTTAGTAGTTTTTCACTTGGGGTTACAGCCCTCTGCCCACCTGAACTTAAGTGCCAGCAGTAATAACCTTCATTACTGTCACTACCAGGGAGCCCTGACTGTCATTTTCTACACCAGGGTACCCTTGGCTGGGTTTCCTGGGGTTTCTTTTTCCTATTCTTATATGGACAGTTTCTCTTCAGGTGCTCTGGTTTCCTGTAGAACCAACACTTTCTTTCCGGGCAGTTTACAGCAAAATGACCCATCTGGCCACATGCTCAACACCTCATTCTATTCTTTCTTATGTAGGCCACTCTTCCCTTTATTTTGGGAGTGGCTCTCTAGTGTTTCACTGGTTCTGTTTTCCAAGGGTGGGATTTTTTAATAAAAGTCTGTAAGGGCATCACTGTCTCATGACCTTGATGACCGCACATGGGTATTTAAAAATCTGGGAGCAGTACCCTTTTCGTTGGACAGTCTGCTACTCTGTGACTCTCATAATTACAAGTCCAACATACTAGCCCCATCTGACCCAGTATTGGCTTATAAAATCCATGCCCCAATGACCATTCTCTTTTATTAGGATCCTCTTTCTTCTGCTTAATTGTTCTATTCCACATGGGAGGTTGGGGAGAGGGGGTTCTTTCTCTTCTCCTCCTGCATGCCTACCACCTGACTCTGCCCTAGGGCCTTTCTTCCCCTTACTCTCTGCCATGCAAATTGGCTGTCTTCAGCCATCGTAATGGCCACTGACAGCCCAAGCGGCACCTCTTTAACCACCTCATGCTGTACATGCTCACCCCGTAAACCTGCACTGAAGAGAAGATTCAGCAAGCTTGAGAGATGGTAATGGTGACTCAGCAAGTCAACATTGATGGGGTAGGATATTCTCTGCATATTCGGATCTCTATGCTTTCTCTGCCCACCTTTGGTGCACACTGCTAACAGAGTGGCCATGTTTATACTGTGACAGCAACAAGAAAACCGGTGCGACCAAACACAAATTTCGACAATAGTACCAAATATAAGCACGCATGAGCAAGCAGATAGCAGTGTGATAAATCTAAAGATATTTCATTGGGAAAGTTCTACTTACATTGTACAATAGAAAATAACTTAAAAAATGGTTAAAAAAACAGTAAATACATTTTCTTCTTTAACTTACAGATTTGTCCCTTTAACTCTTCTTTCTACGGAAGTAAAACCCAATTCTTAAGGATTTTGCAGTTTTACTAGAAAAGTTTAGGGCCAAAGTTTTCAAACCAAGTGAGAAATCCATACACTGGTACCAGTCCTTTGATTTTTCATGTCTGACTTTTTGTATATAGAAGTGAGAAAAAAGAAAAAGCTGAGAGTGAAAAAAAGGATTGATATAAAGTGGGGGAAACAATGGCATAAAATCAACGTGTAATAAAAAGAAAGTTATTGGATATTAGAATTGTTACATTTTCTTTTCATAGCCTTATAGAAAACTTCTCAGATTTCAATGACAAACTGAAGGAAAATTCATCCACAGCTTTTGCTTTTAAAAATTTGACATCACTTCAGCATATAAAAGTTTTTTTTTTCATATAGAATGCTACACAGTATTTATTTTGCTACCTACAGTTTAAATTTAAATAAAATAATCTGTATATAAAAATAATTTAACTCAGCTTTTGAGAGGTGATATTGAGTTGAATATATGGATTGAAATCCTACAAGATCAATAGAATAAGTAAAGAATAGACAGGAAAAAGTATCCTTAATCTAGCGTTTCAGTTTAACAAGCTTCTTCAGAGATTTTTTAAGATGAATGATTTAAAATTTTTTTAAAAATCCAGAGACAGTATGTTGATTGAGGTTTGTTTTCTTTGGTCAGATCCATGTCATGTGTAATAAAGCGATATATGAATATTTTTAATGTAGAGGAAAAATTTGTCTATCCAAGTGTGAGTGCCACATATAACAAAAACACTAGATGTTTATTATGAATTTAAGTATATATATATATATGTGTGTGTGTGTGTGTGAAAATAATGCATGTGTCAAGCATATTTAGAGGTGATACTGTAATTATTTACTTCATTTACATTGTTTTGACTGTTGTATTCATTGTTGCTGGCATCTTCACAATGTTTCAGTTGTTGTCAGGTGATTAGAATTTTGAACTAACTCTTTTTTTGATCACTGTGGTAGACTGTTCTTGTTCCATGAGTCATACCACTTCCAGATGACTTCATTCTCTAAGTTTTTGTTCAATATCTGACTACAGCAATAGTGAAATCACAACTCTTCAGGTCAAGTCACTGGATTCAATCAACACACTTATTCAGTGAGCCATGTGTCCTTGAGGTCACTGGATCTAGTAACTTGATCCAAAGAGTTGTAATTTTAATACCTTCCTACAGCAGTGGTGAACAAAAACTTTAGAGAGTGGATTTAAAGGGAGATAACCAAGACATATAGAAGCGGGATGACTCCTGAAACTAAAATGATCTATGCCAATAAATGAAATAAAGGGTTTGGTTCCAAATTCCAGTGACCTGGATTCGGTGCGTACAATGGCTGAAGTACAGTATTTACAATATTCGAAATATTGTCCTCATCTTTGTTGCCATTTGTACAATGTTTTAGCCGTTGTACACTCTGGCCTTTTTCAGGTGCTAGGAAATTTCGAACTGAACCCATTATTACAATCACTGGGGTATAACGTCATACAAATTGCAACAAAAATGAGAACAATAGTTCAAATAATATAAATACTGTAAATATTATCATCTCAGAAATATAGACAAATGGCTGAAATGTTGTGAATATGGCAACAAGGATGAGCAAAACAGTCCCAACAATGTAAATAATGAAAACAAATTAAGACTGCTTTTTCTACCATTACAGGTGTAGAAAAATTCTCATTCATATTTTTATTTCTTACTTATTTTTATAAAAGAAAAAGATATTTGAATATTAATACAGTTGAAAATTGATATGTAACAATGTATTCACTGCAATGTGCACAACATAAAAATTGGCAGAAAAACAAATTTATACTTTTAAATTGTTACACAACAAGAGAAACTTTGAAAGTGCTCAAATTGTTTAAAACTTCTGAAGACAAAACCAACAAGAAACTCCTGTCAGATTCAATCAAACTAAAATTAACCTTTATTCTGCTAAATATATGAGATGTTCATGGCCTAAGAATAAAGAACATGGAAAATGGAATCAATGAGAGAATACAAATTCAGGCTGAGATAATTTGTGTTCATTTTAGAATAATGTCTCAAATGTCTTGACATTTTATTAAAAGAATCTGAAAAATAATGTTTGTAATAATTTGTTCATGTGAAAGAATGCAAAATTCATATTTCTTAGATCCTGAAAAATATAGATTTTATTTCCTTCATGTATACAAAATACATTAAACAAATTTTCATACACTGACTTGCTAATTCTCTCTAGTGATATGTTTTTACCTTTTCGTTTTCAATGCCAATTCCAGTGAAAATGCAGATTCTTAAATATTCACCATAGACTCACAGATATTTTAATACTTATATTATGTGCAAATTGAGAAACATGAAAACAATATGGTTTCTATGTCAGAATGTACTAATCTAAATGACATTTTATAAAAAATATTGGTCCACATGACTAAGATTAATAAACAAAGTGTCTATCCTTGAACCTTTTCCAGGTGTAAATTGCTTGGTGTGGGTTTGCACATAGCACATAGTACACTAAGTTTGACTTTTATGCCAGACGCACAAAATTCACATGGATAAAGACCCTATACAGTGTGTATTCGCATATGGCGCTTTAAATGTGGTTTCTCTGAAAAAGCAGATGAACAAATTTCACAAGAATATGGTTTCTCTCCAGTGTGTGACCGCACATGCCTCTCCAAATAGGATTTCCGGGAAAATGCAGTTCCACAAACTTCACAAGAATATGGTTTTTCACCAGTGTGTGTACGCATATGCCGCTCCAAACCTAACTTCCTTAAAAATGCAGACCGACAAACTTCACAAGAATATGGTTTTTCTCCAGTGTGTGTTTTCATATGGCTCACCAAATATGACTTGTCTGAAAAAGAGCGTCCACAAACATCACAAGTATATGGTTGCTCACCAGTATGCATATGCATATGGCTCACCAAACGTAACTTCCGTGAAAATGCAGATCCACAAACATTGCAAGAATAAGGTTTCTCTTTAGTGTGGGTTCGCACATGACGCACAAAACTTGACTTGTCTGAAAATGTAGATCCACAAACTTCACAAGAATATGGTTTCTCGCCACTGTGTGTACGCATATGGCGTACTAAACTTGACTTTCTTGAAAATGCAGATTCACAAATTTCACAAGCATGTGGTTTCTCCCCAGTATGCGTTTGCATGTGACTCATAAAATGTGACTTCCATAAAAATGCTGAGCCACAAACTTCACAAGAATATGGTTTCACTGCAGTGTGATTTTTCATATGGCGCACTAAACTTGACTTTACTGAAAATGCAAAGCCACAAATTTCGCATGAATATGGTTTCTCTTCTGTGTTTGTTTCCATATGGCATACTAGATTTGACAAAGAATTACAAGAAAATCACAAGAATAAGTCTCCTTTTTAGTTTTCACTCATAAATAACTGATTTTGTTAAAAAGATAAAATCCAAGAAGTATGATTCTGTGCTAATTAATATTCACTGTGAAGCTGTCAAAAGGTTAAATACATATCTTTTACATGAATACTAGAAAGTGAAGAGTCTTGATTTCTTTCATTTAAATTCCCATTTATGACCATTTATATGTATATCCAATTTTTCTGTCAAATGGAATCATCTGTGAACAAAAAGTAAGAAAAGACATTAAGAGGGACAATGAATGTTATATGAAATCAGATTATATTGCACTTATATATTAAGGTTAATTTAGACTAGCATGGGAGCACAAGAATGTAGTAGCCAGTGAAGAGCAAACTTATTTTAGTTGATTAACTATCTGTGAAACAAGATTCCTTAAACATAAACTTTATCCAATGTAGACATTGTATCAACGAAAAGATGTATAAAAATAAATGCAATTATTTTTTTCTATGTTTTCATATCAGCTAAAGATGGGTTTGTGAATTTTATGCTGTAATAATGAATAGCCCATGAAACTGATGAACATTAGAAGTTGAAGCAGTTCTTGCTTCAAGAATGCAAACTTATTAAAATTAAATTGATCAAATGTTTTTGGCAGTATGAAGTGAATAGTTCCACATAAGTGAACCAAAAATATAAAGCAATTATGTCAAACAGATACAATACATAGATCGGTGTAAAAATAATTTCTTTAAATATCTACTTTAAAAAGATGGCCTTCAGTATAGAAATAAAAGACATATATAATTATTGTTCATAAAATACAAGTACATAGAGCACACAATTTAGTGTCACAACTTGCAGAATCCAGTGGTATTATTTATAAAACATAAGAACAGTTTCTGTTTTTATTTAATTTTATAGTGGGAATTCAATCAATGTGTAACTGCTTCTTGTTTGATAGTAAAACTGGAACAAGATAAAAAAGTATTCTGAAGTGAAAATCAAGGAAATGAATAAAGTAGTACATAGCTTCTGTAGAATAATTTTTTTATTTAAGATATATATATATATATATGTCATCCGCAGACAGATCTGTTTTGCTGTATCACAGCTCATCAGTACAGTTAGACTTTGACTGAAACCCGACCAAAGTGGCGTCAGTCGGCAGTTCTACCTCTGGGCCATGGGCGCACGGTAGAAGAAGGTAGACTTTTTAGCATGTATATTGTCATTATACACACCCAATAGCCAGAGTGCACTAATTCATTAGTGAATGAGCAATGTGTACATATATATAAAGGATTTTCGATTATTACAATGGATAATACATATTTCACCGCTTTGATGTTATTATTGCGGCTCGTCAGATCCAAATGGTACAACAGGAGGTAATCAAAATATCACCCCCCCCCAAAAAAAATTTCTTCTCTTTTATTTAAATTTACATAGATGCTCACATGTTCATATAAGAACAGACATTTATAACGGTTATATACGAACAAATTCTCACTCATTCGAAAAAGAACCCTAAAGAAAGAGGAAAGCGAGGATAAAGAAAAGATAGACGATTGATTAATGCAAAGAAGAGAAAAAAAGTTGAAAAAGAAAAAAGGGGGAATCAAAGAAAAAAGGGAAAACAGAAAAACCAGTATGGAAAGCAAGAAGAGAAAAAGAAAGGACAAAGAGATACAATAACAGGAAATACTGTATCACGAGAAACAAATGTTGACACCATTTCTCCTGACAGCGTTTCAAAACCCCTGTTTTCATAGAAAAACCTGGAAAAATTTAACTATGAAATTTAATTTCAAATATACTGGGATATATTTATGATACAGAAAATGTCACTTCTCAGAGAATATATATATATATTTTCTGAGAAGTGACATTTTGTGCATACCTCTATATTATTCACTAGTAAAACAAAAATTTTATATGTTCATCTGTGAAATGAGAAAATTGTGAATTATTTCCATCATTTGATGCCATCTTTTTAAGGCAGGGGAATAAAAATGAATGCTTTACAAACATCAGAATAAGAGATGCACAATTTAGAGAAATGCAGCTTTGACTGAAAGTAGTGCTCATAGTGGTTCACTTGGTTCAAGAGTGGAAATTTTGATCTAGAAGTCTGAGAAAGTTCTGGCAGCCCTGCATTTGTTAAAGATGATCAAATTGATATGATAACTAAAACTAATCCAGGTCATACAACACGGAACCCTGCAGAGAATCATCCATGATTGGCCAATGCCAAGTGTGTCATCTTCAACCAGTATTAATGACAAAAGATAGAGAATAGAAATGTCAGATATGTGTTTAAATAAATCAATGTACTAATCTAAATCTAAACTTATTTATAAATGGAACTTTGTGTCTGTGTGTGTCCGTTACCTATAGACTCCGAAACAGCTGAACCGATTTTCTTGAAAATTTACACAGTTGTAATATAAGCGTCTGTGAGTGTTCTTAGCTAGGTTTTTTGTCAAGGTATCCCTGATAAATATTGAAAATCGATAATCAAAAAAATCGGGTTATAGAAGGAGTGGTCCGATTTTAATCAAATTTGATACACTCATAGACAAAAACATAAGAAACAATATTCAGAAGTTTCAAGGTTGCAGTTCTTACAATAGTGCAGAAATCGATAACACATATATATATATATATATAAAAGGCAAGATGTTTGTGTGTGTGTGTGTTTGTTTATCTGCCTGTATGTCTATTTTTTTCAGCCCTTTTAGTTTTTGCTTTCGGTTTGGCTCTAAGTAGGTATAATTGTAGTTCTTAGTCTCAGCCATGATACCATTTATTCAGAGAACTTATTTAGCCTTCAAAATTCAGTTTATGACGTAAAAAACTTATTTGATATTGATTCCAGGAAATCAAAATTTGACTTATCCATTCAGTCTACGGTTTTGCTTTAACTGGAAACAACTATTGCTTTTTAGTCTTTCATATCAACGTCCAAAGAGTCTGAGCTACAGGACCATGGATTAGTTTTAAAGCTTTCATTATACCCAAGCAATGCTGGGCTATACTGCTAGTACATAGTGTCTTTTAGAAAACACTAAATCCTTTGTTCTGACAAAAAAATTGAGACAAATTATGACTAAATATTTTGTTTTCATTGATTATTTATAAAATGGTAAATAATATGTTTTCAACATATTGCCAAGAAATTGAGGTAGTTAAAATAATAGGGGTGTCAAGGGAAAAACAGTCTTTTTGACACACAGTTATTTTATGAGCATGAATATTGCCAAATATTTTTGTACTTTCATTTACATTACCAAGAGAAATATACATTCTGGATTATGTTAAAAAATTTACTTGCCATAAAGTTTTGTTAAAATTAAAACTGTTTGACAAGAGATACATTTTAAAAGTAACCTAATGTTAGGAAAAATGTAATTAAGCCAATAGATATATTGTATTTTAGAACAAAATTCATTGATTTACTTATTACTCTCATTTTATTTAAAACATTTGATGTTTACTTAGCTGTATAACAAATAAATTTTGTAGTCAGAGATTTCCTTTAACAAACTTTTGAAAACAGCATTGAGACTAATCAAGTAGAAATAGTGGCCATCAAAAGTTTTCTTTTGTTTTTAAACAAAGCATTCATGACTTTCTTTTACAAAAAGCAACAATTTTTAAATCAGCTGCTATGATTCAACATCATTTTAGGAAGAAAATTATAAAAATTCAATAATTTTTACTATTTTAAAATAGATGACTCCACAGAAATCTAATATCTTAGATTTGAAATGAAGTTCTAAAACATTTATACTTTTATTTTAGTTTTAATATCAATGTAAAATAAAATAACCACAAGAAAGAAAGAATCTATGCAAGTTCTGTACATCTTTTTAAGGTGTATTTGCAAATACAGGTTGAAGAATGTAAAAGAAGAAAGAGAGAAAGAAAGAGGAATAAGAAAGAATGTAAAATGAAATGACTGCAAGAAAGAATGAATCTATGCAAGTTCTGTACAACTTTTTGTGTCATATTTGCAAATACAGGTTAAAAAAGAATGCAAAAGGAAAATGGAAAGAGAAATAAGAAAGAATGTAAAATGAAATGACTGCAAGAAAGAATCTATGCAAGTTCTGTACATTAACTTCAATAAGCAAAGTACGTTGCTGTATTTCAAAACTAATTTCAAATGACTGGAAGTAATTTATATTTTTTAAATTTGCTGATTTTGCCTTTTAAGATCATCACTTCATTAAGAAAATTTTTAAAATTAAAATATTTTTTCTGAAAATTTGAGAAATATTAGCTGATTTAAAGTTTAATTAATCTGATTTGAAACAAATTTTACATTTATTTTAAAATATCACAGAAATGCATTTTTAACGCAGAGGAAAGTATTTTGATTATATATTGACAGATTAACAGCTGGAAATGTATCAATTTTTTTCCATGGAGTACATATCTGCAAAAATTACTAGAAGTGTGCACTTTTTACATAAATTTAACAGGAAAATATTGTTCGTAATCTAATATTTTATGAAATTTTAGGTACTTTGACTGTAAAATTTACTATAGTTAATCTATTCCAAGAATAAAATATACTTTTCTGAAATGTGAGGAATATTAGCAGATTTAAAGTATAATTAATCTGTTTTGAAAAAAAAAATTTAAGTTTAAAATATCCCAGAAATGCAATATTTGAAACAAGTGTAGTTGTTTATTTAAGCTGTTAACATGTTTGACAGCTCATTATACAGATTGACATTTATCTAATTTTGTTCTAGTGAGGCTTTAGGTGTAAAAACATTGATGATAATGTGAGTAACATTTTTACACAATTTGTAAGTACTCAATAATTTTAATTTAGGTAAATATTCTACATAATCTAATGTCTTATTGAATTTTAGATACTTTCTGGTTTTAAATTTACTGTTGCTCTTATTTTCTGATAGTCATGTACAGGTTAAATGTATATTAAAAAAATCAACACATCTAAAAACTCACAAAAACACGTATCTTCACTAACTCACTGAAAAAGAAAAAGAATTAAAAAAAAAGTATAGCATTAAGAAAAAAAGTCCCAAACTTAATAAAAAAAATGTTTATGTTATTATCAAGAGGAAAGATCAAAGTATATTTTAATTTTATTAATCCTTTCTAACATGTTTGAAATTTTGGTAAAAAATCTTGTTTTTCTTTTTTTGGCAGTGGGTAACCAAATTTTTACCAAAGTTTATTACAGATAATGTAATGCCTCAAAGCTCCTTTTTTTCTAGTGAAAAAATACATTAATTTGGAAATTTTTGCAAAAAATTAAATAATTGTCAGATTTTAATGAAAATTTCAGAAGTTATTCACAAATGGATGAAATTATTTTTGAAACTATTATTCTTAGAAAATCTTGGTAGATGTTTTTTTTCCCGTGTTATCTACCCTCCATATAATTTCATGAAATTTCAAGAAATTAAATTTCATTTAGAAAATTTGTTTCATTAGTTAAATATAGGACTCCTTGGGAATGTAAATCATCTATTTTTTTTTTTTAAACAGTTAAGCTTTTTCCAAAAAATCTGCTCCAAATAATAAAATAAAAAAAAATAAAAAATCAATAAAATTATGAAATTATGTAATTAGTTAAGGTTTTAATTGTTCTTTGAACATTATATATATATATATATATATATATATATATATATGGCATAGTCTGAAGAAAATTTTTTTGGATGAACAACGAATTTTTACAAGAATTGTTTTCACTTTTTCTTTTTTAAGTATATTTTATAATTCTAAAAATATTTTTTTTAAATTCTTCAAAGCCTGGTGGTGATTAGGTTATTAAGTAAAGACTATATTTGCTAATCAAAAATTGAATAATTTAATACAAATTTTCCAGCAAATTCTATTAAAAATAATTTTTTTGTGTGTGTGTATGAAGATTGGTTCTTAGGTATGAAATTTAATATGTGACATTAAAAGAACATGTGTTTCAAGGTTTTTTTCTCTCGTTACAGGGGAAAAAATTTGAACAATCATGTCAATTCTGGTCAACCATACTTAGCTTATCACCACATCTGGCTGTCATGACACTGGTCAGAAAGCTATGACCTCTGTGATTAATAAATACTTTCTAAATGTCATGCAATAAACAAGTAATAATTGTTTCAATTCAGATTAATTTAACTCTAAATTTTCCAAAAATAATGTCTCACAGATATATATTATATTTTTTGAAGATTTTTAAAATTGAGAATCAACTTTTGTTTACAGACTTGTTGATCTGTCAAAATGAACAAAAAAAAAAAATGTTAACTTTTGAAAACTCTCAATAAGTTGAAATTTCAATCAATGTAATTTCTATTTGAAATACACCAGACTATTTTGCTTACTGGAAATAGTAAGTTTAATCATTTAGTTTTCAATTAAAGCTAAAAGGAAAGCGTCATGAAAGTTTTTTTTTTTTTTTTTTTTTTTAAATTCACTTTAAAACTTAGGTATCGAAAATGAGTGAAGATACCTACACAAAAGAATTCAAAATTAATTTTTTTATAAAGTATTGATGTTTGATGATTTGTACTAAAAGGTTTCTATTTTTGATTAAGGAATATAATTTTTTTTACTTAAAAAATATTAATTTAATGATACCATGTGAAAGAAATTTTAAAAATGTTAAACTTAATAAATTTCTCTCTAATCAAAATGTAAAAAAAAAAAAGAAAAAAGAAATTCTTGTAAAAATGCATTATTCACCAAAAACTATTTTTCTTAATAATATCATTAAAAGCAAGGAAAAGCTTTTTCGAATTAATGTCAGTTTTATTGCATTTTTTATTTTTTTTACGATTCACAACAGATTTTTCGGGAAATGGTGTTTCTGTTTGAAAAAAAAAAAAAGACGACGATTTATTTTAAATCCAAGGAGTCCTACAGGTCAAATACGAAGAGTTGATTTTTTAAGCGCCGCTTTGATGTGGCACAAGGACGAAAGTATGGAGGACCCAATCATGATCGAAGTCACTACTACTTAGTTGTAACAAGATTTCTAGCGAGACAAGTTTGCTGACCATAACACAACGTCGAAGTACTGAAAATCAAATATGAAGAGTCCGGAATTTTATTTTTTCAAAATGTCATAAAAATAAAATCAAGTAGGTGTAAAAAAGATGTAAAAAAATAACACAAACAAAGATATTCCAAAAAAGGAAAACATTTAAAAAATAATTAAATTTATTTGTGAATAAGTTTTCTTACAAATTTTTATTAAAATCTGACTATTTGATTTTTCAAAAGAATTTTCAAACAAAAAATCAAAACTATGTGATTTTTTACGGCAAAATTTCCTATATTAATCTTTGACCAACACTGACTCGAGTAAATCGGAATTTTTAACCAAAGTTTCGAATGGGCTAGAAAGCTGATAATAAAAATACGTTGGTCTTTTCTCTTTAATAACAACATGAACATTTCGAGGATAAAACTTTGTTTTTTTTATCAAATTTAAGAGTTTTTTTTTCATTATGGTATGTTCATTTAAGCGTATTTTTGGAATTTAGAGGTACAGAGATATATATAAAAAAAAAACGTGAATAAGTCATAAAAAAATTTAAAAAAAACAACACAAAGAAGCTTCGGGTGTAGTTTCGTCTTCTCAGATATTTTGAAAAAAATATTTTTTAAAGTTTTACCAATGTAAATTTGATTAGTATTTATCTACTTATAAGTAAGAAAATCTAAAAATCAAATTTCTATTAAAATAAAAGGATTTATCTGACAATAATGAAACAACCCAAGAATCTTTTATGCTGTTTAACAGTAAACAGTAAAAAACACTAACAGTATTAATAATGGAAAGACATGTCAGTCAGTTACAATACTTTTCATAAATAATCATTTGTTTTTGTTTTCCAGTGACACTTACCTTTCAGTTTTCAGACTAGAAAATACCGAAAAAAAATTAAAAAAAAAAACAAAACAGGATGATTTGTATGCAAATGATTTGTGGATTTCTCTATAAAGCTATCTGATTTTCATTTAGTTCATATAAATATTAATGTCGAAGATGAAACGAATAACTTAAAGAAAGAATAAGGAAAAGCAAAACCACGATACAAACGTAAAATTATAATTGAGGAAATCTTCCTCTTGATTATATAAGGCAAAACCAGAAACGGTGTTAAGCAAGATTTGGTTCTTTGTGTTTAAAATCCTTAGACTTTTTGGCATTTACGGAACAAATTTATTAAAAAATATGCATGACGTTTATTCACGGCCACTGAAGATAAAATTGACATGTGGCTGTTTCACCATAAATACTGCCACTTTGTCACTCATTATGTGTCATGCCTCTTCAGGGCGTAAGCGATGAGAAATGTTATTTTTCTGTCGTTGAGTTTTTGTTCCCCTGCAAATGTTGGTGTGTAGTGTATCATTTTATTTTCGATAACTATCTTTTAAATTGAATTTTTAAAAATAAAAAAAAGGTTTTCTTGAAACTTTTTTTATTTTAGTTTTAGTTAAAAGTTAAATGATTACTATTTTCACTAAGCAAAATACTCTGGTGTATTTCAAACAGAAATTATATTGATTGGAATCTAAAATTTTCAAATGTTAAAAATTTAAAAAAATAAAATGTATCCGGTCATTTTTTTGAGCGATCGACACATTGTAAACAAAAGTTAATTCACGATTTTAAAAATCTTGCAAAAATAAAATATACATATGTGACATGTTAATTTTGGAAAATTAGCAAATTTAAAGTTAAAAATTAATCCTATTTATACATGTATTACTTATTTATAGCCTGAAGTTTAGACTAACTATTTCTTAATCACGGAGTGTTGATATTTCTGCCCTTTTCCACTCCCATATTTTATGACATGTAACAACATCCAAATGCGAGATAACTAAGTGTCTATGGTGATCAGAATTGACAAAATTGTCCAAATTTTTTCTGTAAGGGGAAGAAACTGTGAAACACATGACCTTTTATACTAACAGAAATTATCATGTAAAAAAAAAACTTCAAATCCCCAAAAGTTAAAAACTATTTTAAAAATACGATGGCTTGATGATTTGTATTAAACTTTTCAATTTTTGATTAGTAAATATAGTCTTCACTTAATAACCTAACAATGACTACAAGTCTTTGAAATATTTTAAATGTATTTTTGAAACTTAATAAATTACTATAATTAAAAAAAAATAAAACAATGTTTGAAAAAATGTCATTATTAATAAAAAAAATTTTTTTTTCAGACTATAATGTTCTTAGTTTATATTATTTATTAAAGCAATTAAAAACTTATCTAATTAAATAATGCCTTAGTTTTATTGCATTTTTCATTTTACTGTTGAGAGCAAATTTTCAGAAAAAGGGCCAAATGATTGAAAAAATATAATAGATGATTTACATTCCCCCACTGAGTCCTGCATTTAACTAATAAAATCAATTTAGCCTCAAAAATTTAATATCTTGAAATTTCAGGAAGTGGGGGTAACAGATGTAAAAAAAAAAATTTTTTTTACTAAGAATTTAAAAAAATAATAATTTAAAAAACAATTTGATCTATTTCTGAATAAGTCCTGAAAGCTTCATTAAAAACTGATAATAATTTGATTTTTGCAAGAATTTTCAAATTAACATGTTTTTCGCCAGAAAAAAAAAATTACATTATACATTGTAAGGTCAGCCAATCATTCTCATTCCATGTGTGATGCTACTTCCAGATGCCATGTAGTTATCTCCCTTTAACTCTCTAAGTTATTTTGTTCACTACTGTTGTAGCCTGGTATTGAATACACAACTCTTTGGGTCAAGTCACTGGAACTAACCAATGTCTATATCCACTTGGCCATGTGAAGTGGTATCACATGTGGAATGAGAATGATATACCCCAGTGATTGTAATAAAGGGTTCAGTTCAAAATTCCTTGCACCTGAGGAAGGCCGGAGCATACAACAGCCAAAACGTTGTGAACGTCTCAGTAAAGATGAGAACAATAGTCTGAACAATGTAGTGTTAGAAAGGATTAAAAACGTTTAAAAAATTTGAAAAATACTTTGATCTTTCTTTATAATAATAAACATTTTGATGGCAAAAGTTCGTTTTTATTAAGTTTAGGGCCTTTTTTTCTTCATACTATGCTGTTTTTTCAATGATTTAGTGGAGGTACCTAAGTGGTATTATGGTATGTGTAGGACTGTAAGATGATGGATGAATTTTCACAGGGAATGAATTAATTGTACTTAGTGATTGGGTCATGAATGTGATAAGTTAGGATAGGATAGACAGTGTAGGCCAACCTCAATCCACTCCCCTTTTGGCCATGTACCACATTTATTGTATTTTTATACAATAATAAATTGTTATTCCTGTCAATGCTTGCAAATCTTTTCCGTAACTTTGTATTTATTAATCAACTTGCACAGCTATTCATTCTTTAGCTCAAAATTTTTCAACCGATTACTTACTTTTTTTCTTTGCTTCTCTTCCCTTTGATGTGTCTTGGAAGTGTTAAATTCTCCAAACCTTCCTTATTTAGTTTCCCAAAAACTTAAATTGTCTCCTGCTGATTGTCAGAAACAATTTCATTGTATTTGCTTTTTGTTTTTTAAACTTCTTTATTTATCACATATTCTGTCCAACTGATTCTCAACATTTGCCCGTGAAACCAAATATAATTTCAAATTGACCCTGATTTACTGCCATATGAGAAATCAAACATTACATCGGAGTGTAGTAAACATTTCTACGTTTCTTCTATAATATTCTGTTATTTTCATTTATACTTTGCTTAGTTTCTGAAAAATATTTTCATGATCATTCAAGAAAGATAATGGTAGAAGGTTGCGTGAGTTAACATCATTTCTGCAACTGAGCTCTACAGATTACGCCGTACGGTAGATGGGTTTAGGCTGAACTCATTGATGTTATGGAATTTGTAATGTTTGGCGCATCTTAGGTGTGTGCATGTTCACATGTAACAATTAAAGAATTATACAAAAACTTGGGTTTCTACTACAGACCATTTATTCATTTTTTTATATAAACTGTAGTAAAACAAAGTTCTCAATGTATCTTAGGTATATTCATTTTCTTTTTGATCCAAAAGTTATGTCAAGTGTTTGTGAAGTTAAGTGTATTTTTTTTGAGTTTACATTCTTTTAAGGGCTGTGTGAAAAACTCCAACAACATTTGAATTTTTGCAAACCAAATGAATACATTCAATTGAAGAACAAGTCACCTTTTTTGAAACAACAATGATAAATTTTATATCAATCAAATACAAAAATTGGTCGTTTTTATGTAATTTGTGTGAAGAATGTATATGCTGATATTTTGATTAGACTTGTTTCTGTACAGATCAAACAGAATTTATTTTTAATTCAAAATGTTAAAGTTTGTCAAAGTTATCTCGCTTTGATCATTTTCCTGAAAGAGAATCCTTTGTCCTTATTGTTTAGAAAGTTCAATTGTTGAATGTAGTTTTATATACTGGAATGATGATTGTTCTTGTTCAAGAAAATTGTTAAATGAAGATTTCCAGTGTTGGTTGAACGAGTAAAGTTAAAGTTCAAATTGGAGCTGAAATTGAAGTTTGCTTTAAGACTTTTCTTAACTTTAAAACTCAAAATGTCAAGTGACATGGATTTAGGTAACAATCTGTTGCTGTTGCAAGACTCACTGAATTTTCGGTGATCAAGTCTTGTCTTTAAAAGTTTTTTAGTCCTGTGCATGGATCTATGAACACTACCAAAACTTTGGCAGGAACCTTGATTTAAACATGTTTTCAGTAGTGTTCTCATGTGGTAGATGTTTTTTTAGCCAATCAGCGATGATCAAGTTAGATTTAAGATTGGTTCTTTTTTAGCTAAATTTGCATAAGAATTATTTTTTACATGGTAATGTACTGTGCGATTAATAAATTGTCGCAATTGTTTCTTTTTACATGATAAATATATATAGTGCAATAAAAAAATTTTTACTATTACTTCCTTTTAAATACAGGAATATTTAGATTTTACATAGCCAAAAAAATAAGTACAAATTCTCAATGAAGTAAAGAAAGCTATAAGCCAATGGCATGCAAAGTTAACCTTACACAAGTTTTAAACTATCGCCCGGTTCACACTCCACCCACATCTATTGTATAGGTGTAGAGGCTCATCCCTTGTTCCCTGTTTAGCATGTGGTTTCCGGCTTTCTCTTTTCAAAATCTTTTCACTCTTACATAGCCCCCTGCACATCAGTGGCGTTACCGCCTTGCTCGGGGTGATATGATTAAAAAAAAAATATGAGCATTGTTTTAATGGTCAAGCTTATGTCAGCCTTATGCTGAGTTGGAATGACTAAAAAAAGGTAGTATTTCATTTGTAGTTGTAATGGTCAAGCTTAAGTCAGCCTTGTGCTGAGTTAGAATGACCAAAAAAAGGTAGTACTTTGTTGGTAATTATAATGGTCAAGCTTAAATAAGCCTTGTGCTAAGTTGGAATGACCAAAGAAAAGAAGAGGAAATGCATTGCAGTTGGTTGACTGCAAAAAAAGATTCCTTAAACAAAATCTTTGTCGAATGTTCTATAAAGACAAAGATGCATAAAGATAAATTAAAAATCAAACATCTCTTAAAATTCGAATAAGATATCCAAGAAAATAATTGACAAGAAAATTAGTAAAATTAATGGTCGAGAGAATTTTGGGAAAATATTATTTAATGAACACTTAAAATAAAATTAAAAAGCTCTTTTGAAGACAGCAAGGTATATTCAAACAGGCAATAGGTTCATAAATCAAAGAATAGAAGTTACCCACTCAATACCCAATTTTACAAATTATAATTAAATTCATTATTTATGTTAAAAAGAATTGTATTTTTTTAATATTCTATAACCAATAAGGTAAGAATGTATTTTTTATTTTATAAATAAAATGACTTTATGAAACTTAGCAGAATATTTTCTTCATATTAATAAGAATAATATGCAAACAGTTAAAAAAAATTTAGTAATATATTTTCATTTATTGCATTTATTTTATTCTTTTTTTTTTCTTTAAACAATATAGCATTTATTCTCTATGTTTTTTTTTTAATAAGTCAATATCAGGAAATATTTAAACAGCACCAAATCAAAACTTGAGGAAGTTTATGAAACAAAAAGAAAGTATTGCTATAAAAGAAAAGAAAAGGGAAACTGTTGAAAACTGAAAAAAATCTTTTATTGAATTGATATTGTTTAATGATTGCCTTCACTTTCCTTACCGGAAAAGCTACCGGTGTCAGAAACCATTCTGGAAGCCTCCAGACATCATCTTTAATTATTTTTAACTTCATATAAACAATAGAGAAACGATTCAGAATTGTTGAATTATTCCCTATTTGATCTTTCAAAAAATGGCATTAAACTTTACATTTTCTGATTCTTTAAAAAATAAAAAGCAAATTTTTATTATCAAAATGTTTGTTATAATTGAAAGGAAAGAACAAAGGATTTCTTGATTATTAAACTATATTTTTTTATCCTTTTTACCACATTCAAAAAATTGGTTAAAAATCTTTTCAGTTTTTTTTTTCTTGTCAGCATGGGGGACCAAAGATTAGTATAGGATTTTTAGCAGCTTTTCTGAAGTGAAAAATACATCCATTTAGAAATTTTTGAAAAAATTAAATTATTGTCAGATTTTAATTAAACAAATGAACAACATTATTTTAGAAAGTTTTTTTAAAAGAAATCTTGGTAAAAATATTTTTTTATTTTTACATGTTACACTCAACTTATTTAATTTTCTGAAATTAAATTTTTAAACATTAATGTTTATATTAGCTAAAAGCAGAACTTGGTAAAGTTAAATTTCTTTTTTGTACAACAGGACTCCCAGTTATGAAAAATCTACAGTGAATCATAAAATTTAAGAATGTCATAAAACTAAAACTGGAAAAGCTTTTAATTTTATGAATGAGATATATTATAGACACTATTTTATTAAGAAAAAAATTGTTTTTTGATAAATAATTAATTTTTATAAGAATTGTTTTCATTTCTTTTAAATCTTAATTATGATAAATATTTTACATATTTTAAAATTTTCACAGAGGTTAGGCAATATTGTTATTAAGTAAAAAAAAATAAAATGTATTCTCTATGCATAAATGGAAAAGCTTAGTACAATTCATCAAACCCAACATTTTAAAAATCATTTTGAATTTTGTTTTTGTGTGAGTATAAAAGTGCCGATTATAGGCATCCATACACATTATCATTTTTACTCTCATAAATTTAAAGCCAAAACAACTAAAAAATTCAATAAGGTATTAGATTACAAAGAATATTTTCATGATTTTTAAAAGATTACTGCATAATTAAAGATCCTATATAAAAAAAAGCGCTCACGTTATATTCAATTATATTTCTTCAGCAAATTTTTCAGATATATTTCAGTCTAGAAAAAATTAAACCAGGTCAAGCTTGTAGCGGCCTAACTACTTTTTTTTATTTGTTATGTAATAATGTTAGCTTCTCAATTCAATGTGTACCAAAAAGTGAACAAGCAAGACATAGGTAGACAAAATTTTAATTATAACAATAATCAGTTAAAGGGAGAGAACTTATTTTCACCCTTTTAATAATTAACTGGAGATGTATGAAACACTTTTTGTATGTGTTTAAGAAAAATAATTTAAACAGTTCAAAGATGATGAGTTGGTAAAATAGTTTGTAATTTGTTCCAGTTCAAAGTGATGAGTTGGAAAATAGTCTGTATGTCCAAATAATTGAAATAGTTCAAAGTGATGAGTTGGAAAATAGTCTGTATGTCCAAATAATTGAAATAGTTCAAAGTGATGAGTTGGAAAATAGTCTGTATGTCCAAATAATTGAAATAGTTCAAAGTGATGAGTTGGAAGAATAAACAGCAAGCAAGGTGTGTGTGAATAAGAATGTCAAAAAATACTTGCGTTTTAGCCGATAAGTTGAAGTAATATAATTATTTACCAGGAGAAAAATATTGAATGCAAAAGGTTGTTATTGCAAAGTTTGAATATTTAATTTAGTTTCTCAGTCAGGTAAAGATGAAACCGGCTTATTTTCTTTTTAAAGAGTAGGCGAAAATATATATGCCTTAAAAGAAAAGTGGTTTTCTTTTTAACGAGTAGGCTAAAATATATATATGCCTTAAAAGATAAGTGAGCTGGAAACAATAGGTCTGGTAGCTTCAAAATCTTCTTTCCAACTGAAGCTTCAAGAGCGGGAAGATTCCCGCTTTTTCGAAAGAGAGGCAAAATGCTGCTGCTGATGCAGAACGAACCAATGAAAAGTTTGGTTACAAAAAGAAGATGGTTTGATTTATTTTACAATTTTCCTTCTCGAACTTTTTATAAATATAGGTGATACGAGGGTATCGTAGAGAGCTCGACAAGCTGTCAACACCTTAAAAGTAACACTAGGTAAAAAAATGTGTTTCCTCGTTATTTTAAACTTCTAAGTCTTAGAGTAAGAAACGTTTCAAATCAGGTTAAGTGAACTTTAAATCAGTTAATTACTCAAAGTTTCAAAAGTACTTTACTTTTTATAGATTTTTAATAAAGAGAATTAAACTGCGATGACAGAAAATATGTAATTGATTTCAAAACGGAAACTCATTCCAATTAATTTTAGCTTAGAGAATTACAACAAAGTATTTTATTGGAAATAAAAACTGGCCTAAAAATTAAAACAATAAAAAGCTAAAATATTTTTTATTTTCAAAAAATAATTTATTTTTACACCTGTCAGTGTGATATCGCGTTTTCTGTACTGTCGAGGTACATAGTTTTTTCCTTTTTTTTTAAATAACTGATATTGCAAAAATTGTTTTACTCAAATAAACTTCAGAGACTTTCCTTTAAACCTTAAACAACCATAAATTATTTATCACTACTAATTTTTTTTTTACAAGTATTCATGGTGTAAATTCGGAATAGAGACCGGGAAACTGATCACCAGGCAAATATTTATAAAAAAAAAAAAAAAAATTCAAATTAGTGGTTAAATTTCATTAAAACCGGATAGTTCAATGATTTTTTTCTAAAATTTGAATAACAGTTGGTATCATTCTGTTTTTTGGCTTTCATTTCTCATCACTTTCGATCGGTCTTATTATGCCACATCTAAGTTACGAGAAGGAAGCCTTTTACGCCAGTCATGACAGATATATTTTAGCTGGAAACAAAACAGTTATGTAACCGAAGAAGAAATATTTATTTTTAATGCGAATCTAAAGACTTTCAGAATATTTTATTTTTGTCGGTGAAACACGAGTAAACAACTCTGCGAAGGCGGCAAGACCGTGTAGTGGACGAAGCGTCCACTTACTAATTTAGATTTATGAGTCGACTCGACGTAACATGAGGTCATGATTTAAAGCAGGTTTTAAGAAAGAACAAAAAGGCGAAAGTAACCAGAAAAACAATGTATTGACAAAGGTTACATGGGGTTGAGAGAGCATGCATAAGAAAGTGAAAAGGAAAGAGTCATTCCCCTTCATCTGTTCGTAGAAACAAAATAAGATGTATGAAGTTTTTTCTCTAGCTGAAAGAAAGGTTTGTAACAATTGTTAAGACTATCGTAAAGAGTTCGAAGTTCAAATCCTTGATGCAGAAAGTCAGACAGAAGACAAAGTTCTGTGTCTGTGTGTGCGTTGAGTAGAGAGAGAGACTTACATGCGAATGTAGTAGCCTTAGGCAGTCTGTGGATTTCTACTGACGAAGGTTGGAAAAATGTGAATTTATGTGTAGAAAGTTATTTTATGTAAGGTCCAGTTTGAAGGAAAGTTAATGTGCATAGTGTTAATGTCGGTGAGAAGAAAAATAAGAAAAATAAAAAATATTTGCGCCACTAATTGCTACCTGCAATTAGTGCGTGTGTGTTTGTGTGAGTTAGGGAGGCATGTCTGCTCTTGCCCCGGGACGAAATCCTAACTCCTGTACCACGTGATGTTTTCCGCTTTTATTAGCATCGTTTTGGCGGGAACCAGTCATCACGTGGACGTCGAGTGACCATGCGTGTGTGTGTGTGTGGGTGTCAATGTATGAAACCCCACAACCGTGAGATTGTTAGTATCAACAACTAAAAATCACATGTCACGCAAGCGGCAAATATCACATTGAATTTCTCTTTTTATTGGCGACCAGACTACTAAATTGTGACTAATTACAAATAAATATGATTGAGAAAATTTGCCATGTGAAAATATCTGAATTTTGAGGGTTAAAATTTTATTCAGGCTCTGAAATGTTATAAAAAAATGATCAGGATTGTTAAAAACGTAACCTATGTCAGAGTGTACAGAGTAACAGACTTTTATTGTAATTTAGTACAAAAGTACATAATTTTTCATCAGCTTTCTTTTGCTGAGTAAAAAAAATAAAGACAGGACAGGAATATAGATTTGATTTATTTAGAAACAAAAATTTGTGATTAAAAAAAACAATGTAGCGGCCTAACTACTTTTTTTAATTTGTTATGTAATAATGTTAGCTTCTCAATTCAATGTGTACCAAAAAGTGAACAAACAAGACATAGGTAGACAAAATTTTAATTATAACAATAATCAGTTAAAGGGAGAGAACTTATTTTCACCCTTTTAATAATTAACTGGAGATGTATGAAACACTTTTTGTATGTGTTTAAGAAAATAATTTAAACAGTTCAAAGATGATGAGTTGGTAAAATAGTCTGTAATTTGTTCCAGTTCAAAGTGATGAGTTGGAAAATAGTCTGTATGTCCAAATAATTGAAATAGTTCAAAGTGATGAGTTGGAAAATAGTCTGTATGTCCAAATAATTGAAATAGTTCAAAGTGATGAGTTTGAAGAATAAACAGCAAGCAAGGTGTGTGTGAATAAGAATGTCAAAAATACTTGCGTTTTAGCCGATAAGTTGAAGTAATATAATTATTTACCAGGAGAAAAATATTGAATGCAAAAAGTTGTTATTGCAAAGTTTGAATATTTAATTTAGTTTCTCAGTCAGGTAAAGATGAAACCGGCTTATTTTCTTTTTAAAGAGTAGGCGAAAATATAACAACAAAAAAGGGAAATTTTTTAGTCGACTTCTAAAATTCAGGATTATTTTGGAAAGAAAATTATCAAAATTAGACAATTTGTGAATTTTTAACACTTTCTTAAGCAAAGCTAAACTCCAGGTTTTATTTCTTAAACTTCTAAGATAAAAAATCACACCTGTCAACCTATGCAACTTTTGTATTGTTCGTTCAGTTCGTATAATGTCGAAGTTGACACAAAGACATGAATTAAGAAATGGAAGAAAAAAAAAATCAATACAAAAGTTACAAAGTAAAATTATTTTTGTGAAATATTTTTTAATACAATGCAAAAGGATGAAACGGTGTTAGACAAGATTTGGTTCCTTGTGTTTAAAATCAGATTTTGTTGGTATTTAAATTTAAATTAAAAACTAGACGCGTCCTGTCAGGATATTAACAAAAAATTGCTGTCTCGGCATAAAAAAAGAAAAAGTAAAGATAGCCACCATGTCAATCTGTTGCTATGTGTCATGTCTCTTCAGGTCGAGAGCAATTGTTTCTGAATCTCTTATTTTTCTTTTACTCCTGCTTGTTTTCATAGTACTTGCATCCACCAGCAGTGGAGAGCAGAGGTCTTGTAGAGCCCGAGACAAGGATTGTGACTTCCCCAATCCAAACGCAACTGTATACTTAATTTATTTTCTTTACTTAATGACCAGCCCAAATTGATCACCGTGTGTAAGTGGAGTCCATCGGCACCACCTTTTTGGAAACATTTTTTTAAAATCAGGCTGGTGTCATTTGAACCCTAATTATCTTCACAGGTTTGGCAAAATTACCAGCAGCTAAATATGTTTTAAAACTAAAATTAAAAACATTTTTAACATCTATATTATTTTGCTAAATGAAAATAAAAATAATATACTCCATCAAAAGTGCCACCCTCAAGAGAGTGCCACCCAGGGTCACTGCCTCATTTGGCTCTCCTCTTTGCATGTCACTGTCCATTAGCTCAAAGGTTTTGAGTCAGATACTTTCTGCTTCTTTCTTGTTCTTTCAACTTTGACAGTTCTCATGAGTATTAAATTTTCTAAATCTTCCTTCCTCATTTAATCATTGCAAATTTCATCTGTCTCTTGAGAGATGAGAGTAATAGTCTCAGTGGATTTGCTATTTTTCTTTATAATCTCCTAATTTGTCACATGTTTTTTGCTCGTTATTCTCAACATCTGCAAGTAAAAGCATTTGACCACTATTACAAATTGTCCTTAATATGCTGCCAGTTATACATTGTAACATAGTCAAGTAAACTTTTCTTTGTTTCTTATATTATTCTTTGTTTCATTAATAGTGAACTCATTTTCAGAAAAAAATATCTTCAGGCTCATTCAAAAAGTATCTAAAAGCAAAAACTACAGTTGGATCAAAATCATTTCCACAACAGTTTGTTATAGAAATTTAGAGTGGATGGGCTTAGGCAGATCATATGCACTATTCATCATTTATCAGTTTATAAAGAAATAATACATAAACAATTTTTTGTTCAGAAATTTATAAACATTTACTAAATTATCAAAATATGTGAACCAACTTTAAGAAAATCCTTATTATTTAGCATTGTATTTTTTTTTTTTTAATCATATCACCCCGAGCAAGGCGGTAACGTCACTGATGTGCAGGGGGCTACGTAATAGTGAAAAGATTGGAAAAGAGAAAGGCGAAAACCACATCCTAAACAGGGAACAAGGGATGAGCCTCTTAACCTGTTCAATAGACATGGGTGGAGTGTGAATCGGGCAATAGATAGATCTATCTACTCCAATTGAAAAAAAAGAAACAGAGAAGATGGGAAAAGAGAAAACCGAAAACCACATCCTAAACAGGGAACAAGGGATGAGCCTTTTAACCTGTTCAATAGACGTGGGTGCAGTGTGAATCGGGCGATAGATAAAGTTAGAATTAATTGGCAAAAAGTCAGTATTTACCAACTATTCGAATAAATAATAGAACAGTGTAAATAAACAGTCTAATAAACGAACAGTGTAAATAAACAGTCTAATCAATAAAACAGTGTTTAATATTCTTGTCAATTCTCAAGAACAAAGGACATGCATAGATTAACTTTCATATGTTTAGATTTTATTACAATTAAGCTCAGTATAAGTAAGAAACTGCTAATCAGGATTTCATTATAGTTGGTATACATATATTAATAATTTAGTAAATGTTCATAAACATACGAATAAAATTGTTTTCATATTTATTTCTTTATAAATTGGTAAATTGTATTAGTTTTTGGAATGTTGTAAATATAAAATTATTTTTGTAATAAACAATTAAGTAGCATTTATTTTCAATAACAAAAAATGTATGAATTCAATTCCATCATATGTTTAGGTCTTACTAAAATTCTAATCAATGCTTTTTAAAACAATAAACATTGCTGAGAAATGAAGGTAGTTAAAATAATACCAGTGTCACTGGAAAAACATCCTCTTGACACTCCATATTTATTTATTTTTTTTTTGCCGAAACAAAGTTCTAAGTAACCTTTTATTTATATCATCAGTACCTTTTATTTATGAACAAGTAACTTGCAGGGTTAGAGGGAGATAACTCATGATTTCCAATCAAGGCTTTATGCAAGTGATTGTAATAAAAGGTTCAGTTCAAAATTCCTAGCACCTGAAGAAGGCTGGACCATACAATAGCTGAAATATTGTACAAATAGCAACAAAGATGCAGACAATAGTCCGAATAATGTAAATACAACAATTCATGTTTATAAACATTTACTAAATTATTAAAATATGTAAACCAATTATAATGAAATTCTGATTATTTATCATTTTAGAAAGTTTGAATAAATCAGCAAAAAACATCCCAACAAAAACGTGGTTGATACTGACTTGGCAGACCGGCTGCAGCCGCTCTCACACCGGCGTGATGTAGCTTCCCTGTGCCTCTTCTACAAGTACTTTCATGGCTTCTGCTCCGAAGAGCTTAGATTACTGGTGCCGCCTAAGCACGAATTTACACGAGATACTAGATTAGCAACTAGGTCCCACCCTTTTACAGAATTCTACTCCAACAGCTTCTTTTCTCGCGCTTCCCGCCTGTGGAACTCCCTTCCACAAGTCTGCTTTCCCGACAGTTACAATCTCCAGGTGTTTAAATGTAGGGTCAATAGACACCTCCTATCACACTAACTCCCAACTATTCTCACAACACTCTCATCTACCCAACCCTCATTCTCGGTATCCTCACCCGCCTATCACCCACCCTCTGTTATTTCCTATATTTAATCAGCCTTTCTCCACTCTACGTAGCCCCCTGCACAGTAGTGGCAGTGACATGCCTTGCTCGGGGTGAAACGCTTATAAAAAAAAAAAAAAAAAAAAAAACAATGTCGTACAAAAGGTGGTTAAAATAATAATGGTATCAATAGAAAAACCATTCTTTTGACAAACCATTTTTTGGTGGAAGAAAAAAATTGAAGTTTACTAACAATTACTTTGCATATTTGCTAAACTAGTAATTTATTCCCTACAATATGTTAGTACTGCACATGAACTCAATCTAAAAAATAAAAAAAATCAGCATTACAGTTGAAAAAAAGATGATTTTATTTCATTCCTGTATAAAAATACATCCAAAAACTGAGTGACTTGTTCTGTTTATGTATGCAGAATTCTTTTGCTGATGTTTAGGAAATTATTAGCCATTATCTATTTTATGTATTTATTTTATATTTTCAATTCAAATTTCAATCAAACTGCAGATTCTTATATTTCAGTTGAGATTTCACATGATTTTTATACTTGTATTTTGCAAAAATACTGAGCTACAAACATGATAAAGATGTGGTTTATATGTTCATATGTTTATTCATAAACGAGATATTTACAAAAAAAACAAAAGCACTGATACCCATGACTAAAGTTTATAAGGTGATGTTTGAATGTATCTTGTAAAATGAATTTTTGAAAATTAAGATCTACATATTTCACAAGTGTACACTATCTCTAAGTTAAGGAGTCGACTATATTCAGAACACTAGTGTCTATGTGAATGATCATTTACTTAGCTGAATTGTATGTACTTCACATGACCTACATAGTATCTTTAGTATGTGTAAAAATGTGTTCTTTTCAAAATACATTACACTGCCTAGTTTATATTTGCATATGACATAGTAAAGATTATAACAAAAGAATGCATACATGTATCAAAAGAATAGGGTGCTTTTTAATGTGAGTTTGCACATGGTGTACCAAACATGATTCCAGTTCAAAGTTAAATCCACAAATTTCAAAACTGCATTTCTGATAGGACTTTGCACGTGATATATTAGTATTAACTTCCCTGAAACTGTAGATGGACAAACTACATAAAAATATGATTTCTCTGTAGTTCCTAAACATGTGTTAAGACATTTGATGTGACTGACAATGAAGATGCATAAATTTCACAAAATTCCTCTCCAAAATGTTTTTATGTCGAAAAAAATTTGATACTCTTGAAATCACAGATCCTCAGATATCACAAGAATACAGTTTTTTCAAGTGTGTGTACAGATATGAGTCAATAGACTTGACTTTGTTGAAAATGCAGTTCCACAAATTTCACAAGAATATAATTTCTTTTCAGTGTGTGTTCTCATATGTCGCACCAAATATGATTTCAGTGAAAATGCAAGTTCACAAACTTCACAAGAATACGGTTTCTCTCCAGTGTGAACTCGCATATGGCGCACCAAAGATGACTTCTCTGAAAATGCAAATCCACAAACTTCACAAGAATATGGTTTTTCTCCAGTATGTTTTCGGATATGACTCAACAGAATGGACTTCTGAGAAAATGCATATCCACAAACTTCACAAGAATATGGTTTCTCTCCAGTGTGTGTTTGCACATGGCGAACCAAATGGACCTTCTGTGAAAACGAAGATCCACAAACTTCACAAGAATATGGTTTTTCTTTAGTGTGCGTACTCATATGGCGTATTAAACATGACTTCCGAGAAAATGCAAATGCACAAATTTCACAAGAATATGGTTTCTCTCCAGTGTGTGTTCTCATGTGGCTCAGCAAATTTGATTTCCTTGAAAATGTACATTCGCAAATTTCACAAGAATATGGTTTCTCTCCAGTGTGCCTTCGCATATGACTCACCATATGTGAAGATTGTGAAAATGTAGAGTCACAAAAGTTGCAAGAATATGGTTTCTCACTAGTGTGAGTTCGCATATGCTGCACCAAACATGATTTTTCTGAAAATGCAAATCCACAAATTTCACATGAATATGGTTTCTCTCCTGTGTGTGTACGTATATGGCGTACCAAACTTGACTTTCTTGAAAATGCAGATCCACACGTTTCACAAGAATATGGCTTTTCACCAGAGTGTGTTCGCATATGGCGCACCAAGTGTGCCTTGTCTGAAAATGCAGATTCACAAACTTCACAAGAATATGGTTTCTGGCCAGTATGAGTTCCCATATGGCGCACTAAATGTGACTTCCTTAAAAATGCAGATTTGCAAATTTCACATGAATATGGTTTCTTACCTGCATATGTTTCCATGATGAATTCTAGATTTTAATTGTCTATGTAGATTCACAAAATAATTTTCAAGAATAAGTCTTCTCTTTCATTTTTATTCATATACATAACTGATTTTGTAGAAAAGACAAACCCCAGGATGTATGATTCCTTGCCAATTAATATTCCCTGTGAAGCTGCCAAAAGTGTAGATACATATCTTTTACATGAATACTGGAAAGTAAAGAGTCTTGCTTTCTTTCATTTAAATTCCCATTAATGACCATTTATATGTATATCCCATTTTTCTGTTAAGTGGAAGCATCTGTGAAGAAAAAGTAAGAAAACATAAGATGGACACTGAATACTATATAAAATCAGATGATATTTTAACAGATACAAGTAGTTATATATGAAGGGTCGTTTAGACCAAGCTCAGTGGGCACAAGAATGCAGCAGCCAGTGAAGAGCAAACATACTGAAGTTGGTTAACTGTCTGTGAAACAAGACTCCTGAAACATAAAATTTGTCCAATGTAGACATTGATTCATAAACATAAGAATGTATGAAACTAAATTAAACATATCTTAAAAATTAAATATCTAGCTATAGATATTAATTTTACAAGAAAATTAGTAACAATAATGATTAAACAAATGAATTTCTGGTGTTAAAATGGCATTAAACTTGACACTTTTTGATTCTTTAAACAAATCTTTAATAAAGAAAACATCTCTTTTAAGCATCATAATGAATTTAAAAACTACAGTAAAAACATACAAGTAATGTTTTCAAAAATATGCATTGTAGATTTTTTCCTTTCAAATCTGAAAGAAGATAATGTGTTTTATTTTTAAATTCCAACAAAAAGTATTTTTCAGTTTTATTGAGGTACCACCTCTCATTGGTAAAACAATTAAATGAAATTAAATTAAATAAAATGAAAAGGTGCACCAAACTTCATAAAAGGAGAGCTTTTGCTATAATTAAGATGAAAGTATTTTTGATTATCAAATTATGTTATTTGATACTCTTTAAAATACTTAAAGTTTTGCATAAAAGTTTATTTTTTTGCATCTATTTCAACCCACTTATTTAATTTTATGAAAGTGAGAAGTTAAATTTTGTAGATATTTAATTTTAATATAAACTTGAATATCTACAAAATTTAACTTCTCACTAAAAGTAAAAGGCAGAACTTGTCAAATTTAATTGTTTGTTTTTTGTAAATAGGACCCCAGTTACAGAAAATCTGTGATGAATCCTAAAATTAAAAATGCTATAAAACAAAGACATTATTTAATTAGAAAAGCTTTTAATTTCCTTTCATATGAATAAGGATATATTACGGACACTGTTGTCTTAAAAACAAAATTCAATTTTATAAGAGTTGTTTACAATTTTTCAAAAGATTTAATTACAATAATTTATAAAGTTTTAAATATTTGAAAACTCCATCTTACCTTGTAAAGCTTAAGTTACATTATTATTAAGTAAAAACATAAATGGAAAAGCTGAGTACAATTCATCAATCTCCAATATCTTAAAAAGAATTTTGAATTTTTTTGTGTGTGTATAAACATGTCAACTTTTGTAAATATGGGCATCCATACATGACATTATCAGAAAATAGGCAATTTAAAGCCAAATTACCTAAAATTCAATAAATATTAGATTACAGAGAATATTTTTCTAATTTTAAAATTAAGATTACGGAGTAGATAAAAATTCTTTAAAAAGAGCATTCACATTATATTCAAGTAAATTTTACAGATACATCCACCATAGAAGAAAAAAAATAAACTTCCATCTTTCAGACAATTTCTCAACACCTCAAATAAACAGCTAACAATATGTTAAAAAATGCATTTCTGTAATACTTCAAACTTAATGTAATATTTGTTACAAATCAGATTAATCAAAACTTTAAATCAGCTAATATTCCTCAAATAAAGTTTCAGAAATGTATATTTTATTTTTGATAAATTTTTGCATAAAGAGAATTATAATGCAAAGTCTAAAATTGGCACTAAAATCAGTGATATTTTTTATTTCAAAACAAAAACTGTGGTATTGAGTGCCAGAGGATTCTTGGTGATTATTTACTCAAAATTTTGGATTTAAAATAAATTGGATCAAAGGGTTTAATTAAATAATGTGTTTTTATTTATTTGATTTAAAGTACTTTTGATATTCAGTGTAGCAAAATCTTTATAAGATGAAATGTCTAGGTGTTTGACAGTTTGGAAGTCAGCACTTGATAGTAGTAATCAACTTAAAAATAGATTAGTGTCCATCTACTGAGTTTTTTCTTGGCCCTAAAATGGCAAAAAATATCATTAACAGATGACCTCTTAACTACTTCATGCGCCATGCATGGCTCGCTTCTCTGGTGGTTGCATCTCTTGATTTGTGGTTTCTCTTGCTAAGTGGTGAGCTTATATCATTTTGACTAGGCTCCCAAACTATTGGTAGGAACCATTGTTTTGGCTAACATCAAAAGTCTCTTTATTTTAATAGGCCAAAATAATTTTATTTTCCAGCATTCTTTTTCATTTTTTATTTATATAACAGAAGTTTTTTATTTTTTATTTTTTTTAATCGTATCACCCTGAGCAAGGCAGTAATGCCACTGATGTGCAGGGGACTAAACTATCGCCCAGTTCACACTCCACCCACATCTATTGAACAGGTGAAGAGGCTCATCCCTTGTTCCCTGTTTAGGATGTGGTTTCCGGCTTTCTCTTTTCCAATCTTTTCACTCTTACGTAGCCCCCTGCATGTCAGTGGTGTTATCGCCTTGCTCGGGGTGATATGATTAAAAAAAAAAATGATACACGGTTGTTCTTAATCTGTACAAGACTAAGACGTGTGATAGTTTTTGGAATAATTTACTTTCGAATTAACTGTCTTTGACAAGATATAGCAGAGCACCAAATCTAGCTATCCATATGCTTACAAATTGGATGATACAATTGGCTATACTTTGATTCAGCAAGTTGCATGATCGATATAGGTTAGGGGATACCTACAGTAGCTTAAGTACAGATCTGGATCTATCTGCATTATAGGAAGAGAAGCAACTAAATCCAGATTATTATCATCTCACTTCCAGATGAATCATTTGGAAGTGAGATGATAATAATCCCAAAATTGTGGAGAGCAGATTTTGTGTGTTTGTGAAATTTAGATACTTGAGTTTCGAGTTTGAGTTTTGTTTAATGGCATATCAACCTCTTTGGGCTATTTAATGTGAAAACCATAGGGTTTTAAAGTATCTTTTAGTGTTTGGTTATTGTGAGAAGGTTAATTTTGTCAGATTTTGAATAATTTTTTTATTTTTATTTAAGAAAACTGAAGATGTTTTTTGTCTTCAAAAAATGTAATGCTGGTAATTTTTTTTTTCTTCAAAATGTATTATGGCAATAATTTTTTTTCCTTCAAAAAATGTACTGTTGGTAATATTTTTCCTTCAAAGATGTATCAGTCAGTTAAGTGCCATACGTGATACACGCTTGGGCGATCATGTCTCGAAAGAGACATGACTGACTGGGCAGATTATCCCGCAGTAGGTTGCCATTGCTTTCTGCAGCAGACTGGTTGCCGACCAAGGCTATAGAACCCAATCTGTCCTGTTATTTAACCCATAACTGGAAGGAATAGATGGACTAATACCTTTCCCAATGGTATTTGCGCGTAAGTGAATACAATGAATTTAGCAAAGATGTATATTTTTCTATAAAAGTCTATTTTTATATATATATTTCTCTAAAAGTCTATTTTTATACTATCATGGTGTTTTGACCTCAGTTTTGGGGTTAACTATTTTCCCATAGCTGGGATCCTAACAGGTGCTACCACTCCAGGTCAGGGTGGACCTGGAAACAACAGCATTTAAGAGGTGGTTCCATGCTCTTCACAACCTCCCCAATTAGAGGCCGTATTGCCAGATGCAGTTTACCTTTATACTTGGGACCTTAGATACTTGACAACACATTCTGCATAGGATTATTTAATAGTTTTGTCCTTATTTGGCCAAAAGTGTTTGGATTTTGTTTTTTATAGGCTCCAATTTCTGAATGTGTTAAAGAACATAAGCTGTTAAAAACCGCTTTGTGGAGATGCTCAGGGATAAACAGTCTAGGGTATATAGTAGCAGTGTCACATCCATTTGATAAGGGGTATTTAAGTTTGAATATGATTTTTATTTTATTGTCAGTTGTTTGTTCTTGCACTGTCTCTGGCAAGTTGCAGGTATTTATCTGCACTGCTAATGCACGTCTGTAACTATATCTTGTTTTCTTTTTATATATGCCACAATGGCAAGATATTCAGCTTGTACCAACAGGTGTTATTGCTGACAGTCTGATTTTTCAGCAGTTTGGCTACGAATAGCTCCACATGATGGCTTCCAGTCAGTGAATAAAATTACATGGAGATCTTCTATGAGTTCATGAAAGTGAATCCCTGCCAATTAAGCTGTTAGAAGTTCTTTATCAAATATAGAATATTTTGTTTGTGCTGGAGATAATGTTTTTAAAAAGAATCCTATAGGTACTGATTTATTATTTATTAGTTAGTGCAACGCAACACCAGCGACATATTGACTGCTGATTTGATACGAAATTGATTCCTATCATTCCCAAGGGTATTAGCACATAAGTGAATGTAATGAATTCGACTGGAATTTGAACTTGGTTCTCCAATTCCTCAATCTAAGCCACTATCCATTACTCCACTGTGCCTCCATACTGTTGTCAATGACTAATTGATAATCTGTAGAGAGTGTTTGTGGGTGACTTAATGCAGTAATGACAACTTTTGTGTATAATTTCTTTAAATTATTCTGTTTTTTTTTTGTCAGTTCAAATGTTACTTTGACCCATAACCCCATGTGTTCAGACAGAGGTAACACAATCTTGCAATGAAAACCAATCATATAAAAATCTGTGCAGGCTCTTTGAATCATTAGGATCTGGGAAATCTTCCAATTCATTAAACTTCTTATTAATAAACAATAAACTTAAATCCTAGAAAGTCTGGATTCAACATGTTAAATGTACACTTGGCCAGTGAAATTTTAAGGTTATTTTTGTGCAGTATATTAAATATTATATCCAAGTCCTCCTTAATGTTCATTCTTGCCAAGAACTAAAATATCTATGGAATTAAATACACAATCAATGTTTGAAAATATTTTTTTCATGTAGTGTTGAAATGTATTCTTTAAACTGAAGGGCATATGGCGAAATAATAATTTTTCTGGTGATAGGCAGTAGATAAACCTATTTTAGAAAAAATAGCATTTATTTGCTAATTGTGCATTAAAAGAATTTACATTGGGAATCAGAATGCAGATAGTATTGGTAATACTATTAAGGGCTCAGAAATAGCCACTTGATACAAAACATCCAATTTCAGTACCATATGAAGAGGAAATGACTTCTCATTAGTCGAGGGATGTTTTACTCCTATATTTAGGAATCTTAAATTCTGTCTGCATGTCTTCTAATTTCTGCCCTGAAATTTGTCTGGGTTTAGTGAACACAAGAGCATGACTCCCTGTATCTATTCTATGACAGACACAATGGTACTCTTGGTTTGTAATATGAGGTGAAATTACATGGTTACTTTTGTAAATTTTGTATGAAACTAGGTAAATTGAACTCATTTACTGCCAATTTAACTAAACTTGATGATGAATTTACCTTAACTTGTCAATCCACAAGTATATCCCTAATGCATCTATTTCTGCAGTATACGATAAACCCAAAATTGTTTAAGAAGTCAGATCCCAATAATGAATTAGTGATGTGGATAGGAAATTAAGAATTAAAATCAACCTTCTTCATCACTTTTACAAAAATTCACAATGATATATGAAATCCTGGTTTTGTTGAATAGAAATAGGATTGACCAAGTGCTTAAAGTAAAAGTCGAAACTGCATTTTGTGAATAGATATTAAATTGGTTTTCTGACCAATGAGAGTGATTTGCAAGACCAAAAAGACTTAGCGATTGAGTGGGAAAAATCTAGATGACTATAAATGACTTCGATCAGCGTCAGTCACTCAGATGGGAGCAGTGAGAGAGAGACACAACTAAAATGTAACGGGAGAAACTTCAAGTTGACCCGGACGTAAAGTTGCGTCACACTTTTCCTTCTTTCTCATGTGCTGATTCCTTTTACTTCTTCTCCATTCAAAGACACTCCAACCAAACAAAACTAGAAAGCCTAAAGAAAGATTTTTCATTCTTACAAACTGATTTCATTTTTAAACCTTAGATATTGCCCTTTTCTTTAGGTACCTAGTTGTTTATTTTTGTGGTGTTTCTTCAGAATAAATTTTTAAGATTTTAAGAAAATCATTGGAAAAGTAGTTTTATTAAAAAAAATAATCTTCAGATCAGTTAAGTGCCATACGTGATACACGCTTGGGCGATCATGTCTCGAAAGAGACATGACTGACTGGGCAGAAGATTATCCCGCAGTAGGTTGCCATTGCTTTCTGTGGTAGACTGGTTGCCGACCAAGGCTATAGAACCCAATTTGTCCTGCTATTTATCCCATAACTGGAAGGAAGAGACGGATTAATAACTTTCCCAAGGGTATTTGCGCGTAAGTGAATGCAATGGATTCAACTGGAATTCGAACTCGGCTCCCCAGATTCTCGTTCTAAGCCGATATCCACTGTACCACAACGCACATATTTTTCTTTAAAACCATATAAATTATTTATCACCCCAATTGTATATTTTTACATTACAAGTATCAATAAGGGGTAAACTGAGCTCCCTGTTCTTAAAAAACCAAAAAAAAACCTAAGGCTTTTACAATTACAAATTAATGAATAAACTTGTAAAATTTTATTTAATCGCATAATTCCCTGATTTGTGCTAAAATTTTAAAAACAATTGGTAGCGTTTTGTTTTTTGCTTATTTCGAAAAAGCAACAACAACAAAAAAAGCATCACATTCGGTACAGCCTTGTGCCATAACTGAGTCCAGTTATACTCCAGTTATAACAAATTCATTGGCTGAAAAAAAAAATATGAATCCAGAGAAAAACATATTTCTTTTTAATGCGAAACTATGTCTAAGACTTTGGGTTGGGATGTTAGTTTTGGGGGAACATTATTTTATTTTTGCTGGTAGAAAACGACAGTAAAGACGAATAACAATGACGGCGACAACATGACTTGATTTTTGACGTCTGCAAAACTGAGATTATTAGCGCCAACAATTAATAATTTGCCAGGCAAGGATTGCAATGGATTTCTCTTTTCATCGGTTACAAGAAAATTCGCCATAGGAAAATATCTGTATTTTTCTATTTTATGTTAAAATTTTAAGATCTGAATAACGGTTATTCATATCTTTTAGTACCAAAGTACACAGTGTAGTCTTTTAGGTTTTACGGTAAAACTCAGTTACTAACACTGTAAGTTTTACAAAACAAAAATACATCGATATATTTTTTTGTTTTCCTTTGAGTTTGGTGAGTGACAAAAGAAATAATTCTTCTTCAGACTCTTTTATTTTCAATGTCATCACTTTGACTTAAAGCAATGATTTAATTAATTTTTCAGAAAAAAAGTCCTAAGACAAAAAAAAATAAAAATGGAATAGTTCTTCAATTGACTGCTCTAATTCAACATTATTTTGATATGGAATGATTAATTTAATTAGTTTAGACAATTTGTGAAATACTTTCTTCAAAATCCAGTTTTAGTTTACTTTACTTTCATACAAGATAAAATCATCACACCTTTTAAAAAAAATTTCATTAAAAGAAAAAAAAACGGAAAGAAAAATAAGTAAATAATGATTTATTTTTTATCAAAATTATTTGTATTCTTCCACTTACCTTTCAAATGCATTGACAAAAATACAAAACATTGTGGATTCCGTGCGCTCATAATGAATTTGCTTGGATTTCTCAGTCAACCGACCCGATTTTTTTGTATTTTTCGTTCAGTTCGTTATGTCGAAGTTGACACTAAATGACACAAAGTTAAATTTAAAAAATGGCGGCGGGGACACTTGATACAAAAGTAGAATTACTTTTGTGAATTATTCCGATTGATAACGCAATGCGAAAGATATAAAGACGGTGTTAGAAAAGATTTGGTTTCTTGTGTTTAAAAAATCATCAGACGTTTTTGTCATTTTTAGTTATTTAAAACTAGAATAAACGATGACTTTTTTTCACGGCCAGTGAGATTTTGCTCTGTCAGTATTTTGTCGAAGTGTTGCTGTTTCGACATAAAAAAAAGATAGCAACGATGTCAATCTATTCTCTTGCTATCTGCCTTAACTCCTGAAGACGTAGGCAATCGTGGCTGATTCTAGTAATATTTTTTTCTTTTAGTGCTTTTTTAAATAGTTCCTGCATCCATTAGCTCAAAGGTTTCAAGTAGGATACTTTCTGCTTCTTTCTACTTCTTTGATAGTTTTCGTCAGTATTAAGTTCTCCAAACCTTCCTTCCTCATTGTGTTATTGCAAATTTCATCAGTCTCTTGTGAACTGTGTAGCACTTACATTAAGTGAGCAAATCTGTTACTTGATAACAGCTAGAATGTGAATAAAACATTGAGAAGCTTATGTGAAAAGTCTAGACAGCTAATCTATGTAATTAGGATTTTACTAGCATACAAGTGGTATCCTGGGCTGTTGGAGAAATTAAATACATTTAATAACAGCAAATTCAATTAGTACCAGGAACAGTTTGGGTTTGTTATAAAACTAAATGTTGTAGGGGCCTTGGTGATGTTTATCAAATTTGTCTTGTGCCAAACACAACCAAGTCCCCACAATTTAGAATATCAGAAGGCTGGGTGTTGGAATGTGGAAGAATAAAATATTTTGTTTTGTATGTTAAAGCAAAATTTTATTGACTAAACAAAATAACAAATTTGTAAAAAGAAAATGTTCAAATAGAAAAATGTATGTAGTTAATTAATTTGTAAGAGTTAAATGTTCCAGAGAAATAGTAGTAAGGAGTTAAGTAAATCCAGAGCTTATAGTTGATAGTAGCAGAATGTGTGTATGTAGAAAGATTAAAAGGTTACTAATAAAGTCTGTGTTCCTTTCCTTTTTTATGACCAGCAAGAAAGTGAAAAGGAAGGTGAAGCAATAAAGGAAATTGTATTTATTGAATGCTAATATTTAGGAGTCAGTTGAAGTATCTTGTTGTTGTTGTCGTCTCTGTTGACTGCAAGAATGTTGAAGATGGAGAAGAAGAGGTAAAAGAAATTAGTATAAGTGAAGAAGGAGAACAAATGTGTGATGTGACCTTACATCCTGGTCAAACTTTTTTTTATGATATCTTCATTTTTCTCTCATCATTTTTCTATTAAAATGGTGGGACAATGATAAATTGACTATAAAAGAACATTTTAAAAATATCTGATAACAAATCTTGGCAGTTCATCTTAAATTCTCTTTGTTTATTTCTCTTGATCTTTTTATCAACAATCCTTTTACAAATTTTTATCTGAATCGCCCACAAGATAGTATCATGTGCATCGTGTTGCTAATGTAAAAAATTTTTTAAAATCCAGTATCAGTTCTAGATATTTTTTCAAAGAAAATAATTAAGATTAATGATTAGTGTACATCCAATTTTTTGTATAAAAAAAAATCCCTGTGGATATATCAATAAAAGATTTTATGCAATATAGAGTGTGAACAGACAGAAAATTTGGTGGTATCACCATTTTTTTTTATTCTGACCTATGACCCTGTTATAAAACTGAATATCATATCTGCTCTGATTTACAATCACTTACTGAAAACACACAAATCTGCATAGCACATATACAATTCTGGTTTCAAATTGGATTTTTACATTCTGTCTCAAAAACAAAAACACACTCCGAGTTCCACTTGCTAAATACTGTTGTTGGATTGGTCCATAAATGGGAGTGTTATATTATTGTCTACATCTGCACAGCCAGATCACTAACATGACAAATTTCTTCTTTCCTCACACATATATGTGAAAATATTAATCAGTGAACAAAAACCCTGGAAAACATACCCAGAAACAAAACCTGAGAAATCTAACAAGTTAAAATAATGTCAAAACTATTTTTTGTTTTATTTGTGGGCATGAATGTTACAGACTGCTGAATTTTTTTTTTAGAAAAATCACTCTTACAAGTGAGACAACATTGGTTTTTAATGGGTCAAACAAATTTTATGAGTTTATCTACTGATAAGTAGTTTATTTTCTTTGTACTCTTACTAAGAGTATACCTACTAAAATATTTAGATTCCAATGCAAAAGAAAAACCAACTGCCAGAAGTTTAAATTCTATTATTTGACATGAGGCTTCCAGATATTATATGAAGAACAATCTTTTCCTTCTTTATCAGCTTCAAACAATGTTCGATAAATATAACCTTTTTTTTTTTTAATTATTTCACCCCAAGCAAGGCATTCCACTGCCACTATAGCGCAGGGGGTTACATAGGGGAAGGTGCTGAGAGAGCGATTGGATATAGGAAATGTCAGAAGGAGGGTGATAGACGAGTAAGGAGGTACATAGGAAGAGTGTTTAAGAGAATGAGTTCGAGTTAGTGTGTTAGAAGTTGTCTACTAACCTTACATTTAAACTCCTGGAGGTTGTAGCTGTCAGGGAAGCAAGTATGCGGAAGGGAATTCCACAAGCAGGAAGTGCGAGAAAAGAAGCTGTTGGAGTAGAAATTGCGGTTACATTTTATCAGTTTCACTGTAAAAGGGTGGGACCTAGTTGCTAATCTAGTATCTCATGCAAATTCGTACCTAGGGGGCACTAGTGATCTAAGTTCATCGGAGCAGAAGCCGTGAAAGTATTTATAGAAGAGGCACAGGGAAGCCACGTCACGCCGGTGAGAGAGTGACTGCAGGCGGGCAGCCAAGTCGGTATCGATCACATTACAGATTCTTCGTTGTATTTTGTCAACAACCCTGAGGAGAATAGCAGGGGCACTCGACCAGATGTGGCAGCAGTATTCAATACATGGGTAGATGGTAGATTTATATATATATGCAGGATAGATTCAGACGGAAAGAACTTCCGGGCCCTGCACAGAGAACCGACTTTCATAGCAGCAGATTTAGCAATGGATTCGATATAGTCATTCCACTTGAGGTCCGCTGAGAGTGTGAGGCCAAGCAGGCGTAGTGTTTTACTCTCTGGGAGGCAAGCCTGTTCCATGCTAATGGGAGGTAGGTGCGTTTGTCTATGGTGGTTAATTGATAGCAGCTTTGTTTTGGAAGAATTGAAATTTATGAGCCATTTCTTACCCCAATCCACTATGGATTGGAGGTCCTTTTCAAGCTCAGCAGCGAAAGAAATATATTGGAATTTTCTTATTATTTTTTAAGATCTACAAAACATTAATTGTATAAGAACCAGTGTTTCAAAATGATATGGCTGTAAGCAACTTATAAAGGTGTGAACAAATGAACATACAACATTAATGACTGGATAGATGAAGTTAAGATGATATTATCAGTACAGAGCCATACATAATATATACTTGGATGATCATGTCTCATTTAACTCATTACTCACTAGGCAGATTTTTAACAGTAGATTGCTGTTTCTTTCTGCAGTAGACTGATTAGCAACCAAGGCTATAGGGCCCAGTCTGTGCTGCTGTTCAATCCATACCCGGAGGAAAAAGAAATGTATTCTTGCCTTTCCCAAGGGTATGTACTGAACCTCACTGAAATTTGAATTCAGCTGATTTCTCATACCTAGCCATTATCCATAAAAATACACCACACATCCTGTAGATATAGACAAATCATACTATAATCTTATCTGTTATATACATAGGGCAGCTATCAAATAAGTTGAAGGGATATTTAAATTTCTAAGTAAATGAAGCAAAAATTGAGTTATCTAATCCGAATTACATCAGCTAACAGGCTTCCCTGGCCTAATTGGGATAGAGCTGTCCATGTCAAACAGACTACCAAGAATACAAATTGAAATCCTATCAGAGAATAGAATTTTTAGTATTTTCAATCTGAGCTAATTACATAATGATTAGTGCAGAAAAATAATAAATTTGCAATAAAAAAAACTATTTAGATTTCATACAACAGGTTTATTGAAAATCTGTGAAGAGCAAATTCTTCATAAAATTATCCACTAAAGTTAGACTATTAATGAAAATTGTTCTTATATTTTCTTAGTTTTCCTTATATTTAAATCAACCCTTCAAATTGATTTCTCTTAAATAATACAATCTTCATTTTATTTATAAATCTAAGGATTTTACACAATGTGTTGTTATTTTTCAAAGTTTACAAGAAATACGCAAAGTTAATCCCAATAATTATTATGGTATTGTTCATCCAAAAATGTTTAAAATTTCCCAGAGGCTATTTCTTCATTTCTGATCCTGGTCAATTGTATAATGTTTAGAAAAAAGGGTCTGAGATCTGCAATAAGAAAATACTTACAAAACAACTGGTTTCAGTTTTGCTACTTATCTTTCCTCTAACAAGTTTCCATTTATTCCCTGAAGAAAAAACACTTTATTAAATTCATTATTGGAAGTTAAACTTCTTCATTTGATGCCAATTTTAAACAACATTAAATATAAGAATGGGATTTATTAAGAAAAATATCAAATAAAGTCACATTTTCTTACATTGAATTCAACCATCCAAATATTCTTCCAATAAATAAAACATTAACATTTGATGTATAAATTTAGGACTACTCAAGCAATAAGATTTAAAATATAAAAATAAACTATTTACTCTTCATCTGACAGGTTTCCCCAAAATAGGTGAAGGGCAACATCTTATGAAATCAATTATCAGAAGTTAGATTATCAAAGAAATATTGTCACTTTTTCTTAATGATAACTCAACCCATTCAAATATAATTCACTTAATACAATTGAATAAATCGTATATTGTATGTATAAATTTTAGGATTGCACTGAACTGGTCTTATTTTGTAAATTTTCTCAGTTGATAATTGAATATATATGTTGTGGATTTTGGGTGAGGAACCACACAAAATAATGAACAATGAAACAGATATTTGAGATAGAAAAATAAGTTATATTAAACGTAAAGATACAAACTTGAACGCAGGTTAGTAATCCAGGAATAAAATTAGTAAGGAATATATATATATATATATATATATATATATATATATATAAAGTCTTTAAAGTGAAACCATGCTAGAATTAGTATGTCCACATCGGAGCTGACGGGTGCTGTGTAATGCTATTCTGGCTAAGTGGAGCTCAGAGCTACTATGACTATTGACGCAGTATTTTCTGTGGAACTTTGGTATTTCTCATTATCTTACGGTAACCTATGGATTTCATACAATAACACACTATGGCAGGAGTATATGTATACTCAAGTCGAGTCTATTATCCCACAACAATATATATCAGAATAAATTAAATTGTTTCAAAACAGGATAAAAGAAAATAACATATTTCCATAATATGTTGAATGAATTTAATATCTTGTAATCTTCCAGTCCGATGTAAATGACAGGTAAGAAAGATTTGAAAAAATTAGTTAAAAAATTTCTGTGCATGTAAATCATGTGCATTAAAATAAATGCAAAAAGAGCAAAACAAGGCTTTCACAAAGTGTTTTATTTCATACTTACATAAAAATCAGAAAAATGTTTCAACACACACACGCGCACACACAAAATTCAACTCCAAAAGAGAAACCAATTGCTAAGAGTTTAAATTTTGTTACATATCTTTAAGTTGATAGGTTATTAAACGAAAGGCAGACACTTCATTCTGTGTCAGTTTCAAACAATATTTACTTAACAGAATTATAAAGTTCTCACAAAGAAATACAGTAAAATTTCCTTACAATGAACTTAATTATTTTAATACTCTTCTAATAAATAAGATAGCTGATATTTGATGCACTAATTTACAGAATATGGTCAGCGTCCATTTAAAAAATCATCTCAACTGATATTTCAATGTACACATACTTTTGGTATATCATAATAATAAAAGATTGAAAGAATTTTATAACTTTGGATAATGTATGATTTTAAACGTATATGTCAATGGAGAATAATAAAAATGAAATAGCTTACATGCTCAAAATGCCTTTTAAGCAAGTAAATTTTTGTCCTAATATTAATATAATACAAAAAGAGAAAGATAATTTTTTTTAAATGAGTTAATTTCCTACTTATACAAAAAGGAAAAATCTGTTTGAGTATTTCTTATAAAGATGGTTAACTGCTAGGCAACAATTTATTTAGTGCTAAATTTAAAGCCAACAGATGTATGTAGCGTAAAAAAAAAAAAAAAAGAAGCTATATTGTTAAAATGTTATGACAGGCAAAACTTTTAAACTATTGTGTCATTCAATTAGATTAACATTAACAATTTTACAGCATTCATCAGACTAAATTTAAATGAGCTTCCAGGTAAAGAGTAAAAAATTAAGAAAATTGATTTTGTTGAAAAGAATTCCAATTTTAGGGAAGACAGTTTCTGTTATGTTTGCATTAATATTTGAAATGTGTAAACATGTTTTATTAATGAATAGGAATCTTCTCAGAAAATATTTGCCTTATCCAAAATTAATTAAATTCCATATTTTCCCTTCAGTGTCCATACACATATACTGCACAAAATGTGACTTTGATAAAAATGCACATCCAAAACTTTACAAAAATATGGTTTCTCACCAGTGTGTATACACATGTTTCACTAAGTTTGATTTATCTGAAAATGCAGATCCACATATCTCACAAGAATATGGTTTCTCTCCAGTATGTGTACGCATATGTCTTACTAAATTAGACTTTTGTGAAAATGCAGATGTGCAAACTTGACAAGAATATGGCTTCTCTCCTGTGTGTGTACGCATATGGCTCAACAAATGTGAATTCCCTGAGAATGCAGAGCCACAAACTCGACAAGAATGCGATTTTGCATGAGTGTGTGTTAGCAAATGATTCAGGAAGTGTGACTTGACTGAAAAAGCAGATCCACAAACTTGACATGAATATAGTTTCTTACTAGTGTGTGTATGCATATGGCTTACTAAATGTGACTTGACTGAAAATGCAGACCCACAAATTTCACAAGAATAGGGTTTCTCTCCAGTGTGTGTACGTATATGTTTCACTAAATTCGACTTTTCTGAAAATGCAGATTTACAAACTTTACAAGCATATGGCTTCTCTCCAGTATGTGTACGCATATGTGCCACTAAATTTGACTTGACTGAAAATGCAGATCCGCAAACTTCACAGGAATATGGTTTCTCACTAGTATGTGTACGCATATGACTCACCAAATGAGACTTAACAGAAAATACAGATCTACAAATTTCACATGAATATGGCTTTTCTCCAGTATGTGTTCGAGTATGAACCACCAAATGTGATTTTATTGAAAATGCAGATCCACAAATCTCACAAGAATATGGTTTTTCACCAGTATGTGTATGCATATGGTTCATTAAATGTGATTTGACTGAAAATGCACATCCACAAACTTCACAAGAAAATTGTTTCTCTCCAGTGTGTGTACGCATATGCTCCACTAAACTTGATTTGCGTGAAAATGCAGATCCACAAACTTCACAGGAATACGGTTTCTCTCCAGTGTGTGTACGCATATGGCGTGCCAAATCTGACTTCAGTGAAAATGCAGACCCACAAACTTTACAAGGATATGGTTTCTCTCCAGTGTGAGTTCGCATATGGGGCATTAAATGTGATTTCCGTGAAAATTTAGCCTCACATACATCACAAGGATATGGTTTCTCTTTAGAGTGTTTTTCCATATGGCATTTTAACTTTGACTTCAGTACACAAATTTGATTTCTAACATTTATTCATGTGAAATCCTGTATTTTTATCAAAGAAATCTCTCCACATATTTCAAAATACATCTTTTCATTTGATGGAAAATGAAGAGTGCTGTTATCTTTCATTTAAATTCTCAATAGTTAGTTTTTCTGTATGAGAAAAAATACCTGTGAAAAAAAAATAACAAGATATATATTAACAGAGGCAATGAATAATATATGAAATTATTTTATATTGATATATGTAGTGACATACTAAGGCTAAATTAGACTGGTATTTTATAGGTTATCTGAAGCCAGAAAATATTTTTAGATTGTAAGAGTTTCTTAAGATAATAATGATTAAGTGATACATTTCTTACTAATTAACCCATAGCTGGGAGAGAGGTGGTGGATTCTTACCTAATCAGAATTTGATAAACAAAAAAATTATAATGTGGATATGAAGTGGGAGATCAATTCTATATTATTCAATATATTAACTGACTTTGTTACTATGGTATTTTCTACACATTTATATTCCAGAGAAGTAGATAAATTTAAAAGGAATGTCTCTGTAGCTAATCAGTATCCCTACTGAAGCATTCATTCATTTTTCACTGCTTATGAACATATTGCTAGTTATTCAAAGTCAGAAAATATTTTTAGATTGTAAGAAGTTTTTTTTTTTTTGAGATAATAAAGATTTAGTGATTACCGTATGACTAATTAACCAATATCTGGTGGGAGAAGAAAGGGATTCATACCTTTCCCAAGTGTATAATAATATAATAATAAGTGTATAGATAAGTGTATAATAATATAATAATATAAGTGTATAAATAAGTGTATAATATAATAATATAAATGTATAAGTGTATAATAATATAATAATAAGTGTATAAATAAATTGCATAATAACATAATAATATAAGTGTATAATAATATAATAAGTGTATAAATAAGTGTATAATAATATAATAATAACATAATAATATAAATTAATAATAATAATATAATAATAAGTGTATAAATAAGTGTATAATAATATAATAATAATAAGTGTATAAATAATATAATAATAATATAATAATATAAATTAATATAAATAAATATAATAATATAATAATATAAGTGTATAAATAAGTGTATAATATAATAATAAATGTAAAAATTAATAATAATATAATAATAAGTGTATAAATAAATTATATAATAACATAATAATATAAGTGTATAATAATATAATAAGTGTATAAATAAGTGTATAATAATATAATAATAACATAATAATATAAGTGTATAATAATATAATAATAAGTGTATAAATAAGTGTATAATAATATAATAATAATAAGTGTATAAATAATATAATAATAATATAATAATATAAGTGTATAAATAAGTGTATAATAATATAAGTGTATAAATAAGTGCATAATAATAATAATATAATATAATAAGTGTATAATAATATAATAAGTGTATAAATAAGTGTATAATATAATAATATAATAATAAATGTATAAGTGTATAATAATATAATAATAAGTGTATAAATAAGTGCATAATATTATAATAATATAAGTGTATAATAATATAATAAGTGTATAAATAAGTGTATAATAATATAATAAGTGTATAATAATATAATAATATAAGTGTATAAATAAGTGTATAATATAATAATATAATAATAAATGTATAAGTGTATAATAATATAATAATAAGTGTATAAATAAGTGCATAATAACATAATAATATAAGTGTATAATAATATAATAAGTGTATAAATAAGTGTATAATAATATAATAATAACATAATAATATAAGTGTATAATAATATAATAATAAGTGTATAAATAAGTGTGTAATAATATAATAATAATAAGTGTATAAATAATATAATAATAATAATATATTAATATAATAAGTGTATAAATAAGTGTATAATAATATAAGTGTATAAATAAGTGCATAATAACAATAATATAATATAATAAGTGTATAATAATATAATAATAATAACATAATAATAATAATATAACAAAACTAACTGGAAATGAAATTTGGCTTTATGATCAACAATTCCAGTCATTATCCATTACATCACAATTACATATCACATTTTTTTATATGTTCAGGTATTTTGTAACTGTTATATTTGTGTATAATTATTTGATATTTAGGCTAGTCATAAATCAATTTAATTAATTTGAATTGAAACAAATATTAGTTACCTTTTCTATAAAATATTACAGGAAGGCATCTTAAAAAAATAATCAATATTTTCGATGTGTAATTTATTGACAGCCTGATGTTTGAGAAATTTAAGAACAGGAAAAGTAGAAAAATTAGATGACAAATCTTAACTTATTTATTAATGGATCTTTGTTTGTGTGTGTGTGTGTGTGTATGTGTGTGTGTCCGTTACCTATAGACTCCAAAATGGCTGAACTGATTTTCTTGAAAATTTACACAGTTGTACTATAAGCATCTGCGAGTGTTCTTAGCTAGGTTTTGTGTCAAGGTACCCCCAATAAATATTGAAAATCAATAATTGAAAAAATCCTTACAGAAGGAGTGGTCCGATTTTAATCAAATTTGATACACTCATAGACAAAGACATAAGAAACGATATTCAGAAGTTTCAAGGTTGCAGTTCTTACAATAGTGTAGAAAATCGATAATATATATATATATATATATATATATATATATATATATATATATATATATATATATAAAAGGCAAAATGTTTATGTGTGTGTCAGTTTATCTGCCTGTATGTCCTTTATACAAATCCACAATTTTTATCTGATTCTCACCAAACTTCATACAAATATTCTTTAGGCTGAGTCTGAGCACCAGGACCATGGATTAGTTTTAAAGCTTTTATTACACCCGAGCAACGCCTGGCTATACTGCTAGTACAACATAAAAAAAAATTAAATACATAAAACACATTTAACTACATAATAATTTTAAATTTAACCATTTCAATCTTGAATTTTAAGTACTTTGGCTTTATAGTCTTTGTAATGAAAATGCTTATTGTGAATGTGTTTGAAAATTACCACTTTTATTTCTTATAACTAACATAAACATTAAGCATTATAAAAATGAATTTCTCGAAATTTCCCAAGTGGAGGGTAACAGATTTAAAAAATAATAACTTCATTGAAATATTTTAAAATAGAAACATTTAAAAAATAATTTTATTCATCTGTGAATATATCCTGAAACTTTTGTTAAAATCTGCCAGTTATGTGATTTTTACAATAATTTTCAAATCATAGTGTTTTTCATGGCAAATAGATGATTAAAATTTCCATTATTAATATATGATCACACACTGATGCCAGAAAAAAATATTAAACCAAAACTTTGAAAGTTTTATAAAGGATTAAAAAAATATAATTTAATAATCAAAAAATCTTTTGCTCTTTTTTCTTAATAATAACAAACATCTTTATGATAAAACTTTTTTATTAAGTTTGGGATGTTTTTTTCATTATGTATACTCATTTTTTAGCAAATGTTTGGAGGTATCTGAAGTAGGTACTGTCACTAATTTTTAATACCTAAGTTTTGAAATAAATTGTAAAAAATAAAAAAGTTTTATGAAACTTTAATTTTAGCTTTAATTGAAAGCTAATTGATGAAATTTACTATTTCCAGTTAGCAAAATACTTTGGTGCATTTCAAATAGAAATTATATTGACTGGAATATCAACTTTGTGAGTGTTCTCAGTTAAAACATTAAAAATGGCCATTTTTTAAAGATATTGGCAGGTTTGTAAACAATATTCTAGGTTTTAAAAACCTTGAAAAAATAAAATATACATATGTAACATGTTATTTTTAAGAAAATTAAAAAAATTAAATTTAAATTAATCTGATTTGAAACAAAAATTACTTATAGTATGAAATGTGGTATACAAGCATTTCTTAATCACAGAAGTCTGGTTTTATTTGATGATTTCATTGATAACTGCAAGCCAGACATGTTGACAAGCTAAGTGTAGTTGACCAGAATTTACATAAATTAATGAAACCTAAGTAAACGTTTCTTTTTGGTCTTTAACTACCTAGTAGTTAAAAAAAAAACAACATATTTCCAGCAATTATCTATTATATATATATATTATATTTTATTGAATTTTAGTTACTTTTTAGCTTTATAGCTGGAGTGAAATGAAAGAAATAGAAAAAGCCGAAAAAGTTTATGAAGATTTTTTTTCCTGCAAGGGAAACAACACTTGAAACACGTTAACTTTTTAAGTCAAAATATCACCTACAAAAAATCATACTTAACAAAAAGAACAATTCTATACACACAAAAAATTAAAAATTATTTTAAAAATCTTTCCATATAAAGATTTGCATTAAGCTTTTCAATTTTTGATTACTAAATAGTTTTCACCTAATAACTTAATAACCTAACTGCATTAAGGGTTTAATTTGAAACTTTATAAATTATTATGATTAAAAAAAGAACAAATGAATTGAAAACAATTCTTGTAAAAATTCACTATTCAGCGAAAAAAAATTTTGCTTTAGAGACGATAATGCCCTTATTTATTTAAGCAATTAAAAGCTTATCTCTAATTAAAAGGGTGTCATTACATTTTTATTTTACTATTCAGAGCAGATTTTCGGGGAAAGTTATATAACTGATTGAAAAAAAAAAAAAGAAAGAAAGATGATTTTTACATTCCCCAAGGAGTCCTGCGTTTTTTAACTAAGAAAACAAGTTTCGAATTGTATTCAGTTTCTAGAAATTACGTGGAGGTAGGAAGTAACAGATGTAAAAAAATATCTATACCAAAATTTTCTAAAAATAATAATTTCAAAAATAGTCTCATCATTCTTTTGTGAATAAATCCTGAAAGTTTCATTAAAATCCAACAATTATTTGATTTTTACAAGAATTTCCAATTAATGTGTTTTTGGTAAAATTTCGGAAGTACTACCGTTGCTATCCCCTGCCTTCAAATTTATTCAAAGTATCATTGTATATGTGCTGAATTCAAATCAAGTGCAATTTATAAAAAAAACTTACCTTTTTTTTTATCTAAATAAATATCCATTTGAAAAACAAACCGTGTCCTTCTTCTCTCCCGTAGACATGTAACTAACTGCAGAATGACGGGCTGCGTCCCCTCTTTACCTCCGCCTCTTTACGTCCGATTAAGGAAGTAATGCGCCATTTTTCTATTTTTTCGGTACACAATTTAAAGATAAAGTTGTTTTTTTTTTTAATATGAAAATATGTGCAAGTTTTTTCGATAACTTGCACTGGATTTGAATTCACCACATACTTTTGCACTGATATTGCTACTTTGTATAAATTTGAAGGGGAATAGCAACGGTAATACTTCCGAAATTTTACCGTGTTTTTCACCGGAAACAAATAAGTTTTACTGACTATAAAATAAGTTTTTCACCGGAAACAAATAAGTTTTACTGACTAAAAAATACATCGGAATTATTTCTATTTTTCCACTTACCTTTCAATCCAAAAAAATACAATGAGAAAATAACAACAGAATTACTTTTTTTTTCAAACTTATTTGCTTGGGATTTCTGTCAGTCTGCCCAATTTCTGCATTGTTTTTTTTTTCAGTTCATACAATGTCGAAACTGAAACGAATGACACAAAAACTGAATTAAGAAACTGATAAAACACGATTCATAAATGTGAAATTGCTTTCACTTGATAATCCCTGAGGCGAAATAAAGTAAAAACGGTGCGAGATCAGATTTGGTCCCGTTTGTTTACAATTTACGCATTTGTTGCATTACGTTTCTGTTAGATTCTCGTGTGCCAGGCCCATGATGCTGTCTGGGCTGAAGTACTGTCATCTTGTCAAGTTCTAATTCTAAGAATCAGAAAAACAATCACAGATTCTTCTATCTCTAACAATCCCTAAGTACTACTGCCACGGACTTCCTAAAAAAAAATTATTTTATTTAAAAAAAAACAAAAACAGTTTTACTTTTAAATTCTACTGTGAACTTAAATGTCGGTTTCATTTATCCTGTTAATCCCAATTAAGTGAAGTAATAATGTCTGTAAATAGGCATTTTTAAAACATTGGCATGTTTTTTCATTCATCGACTCATCGAATTTCATCCATTACGAAAAATGCAAACAACAAAAAAAATATTTAAAAATCTCTTAAAAATCCAATATTTATCTTAAATTTCGGATGCATTTAAATGAATTTAAGGATTAATTAACTGGATTTTGTGAAAACAAAGTTTATTTCCTTTCTTAAAATTAACTTTTATTTACATTACGCACGGTACGCGCGTTGTGGTACAGTGGATATCGGCTCGGGACGAGAAACTGGGGAGCCGAGTTCGAATTCCAGTTGAATCCATAGTATTCACTTACGCGCAAATAGGTTACCATTGCTTTCTGCAGTAGACTGGTTTCCAGCCAAGGCTATAGAATCCAATCTGTCCTATTATTTAACCCATAACTGAGGGAAGAGACGGATTAAATACTTTTCCCAAGGGTTTTTGTACTTAAGTGAATGTGATAAATTCAACTGGAATTCGAACTCGGCTTCTCTGAGCCGATATCCACTGCATCACAATGGACATCTGTCACTATATGCTTACAGCACCTGGTATTCCCAAGCGGTCACCCATCTAAGTACTGACCAGGCTCAACATTGCTTAACTTCGGTGATCGAGTGAGAACCGGTGTATTCAACGTGATAGGCCGTAAGCCCCAGAGAGCTGAGTTTAAATTCCAGTTAAATTCATTGCATTCACTAAACTTTAATTAAAATAGGGGACAATGTAAATTACTCACCAAGGGTTACAGACATTTAAACAGAGGATATTAAGTATATTTCAAACTTAGATTTATATAGTGGTCACCTATTCTTTATATTGCATAGTTAGGGTTTTCAGGTATCTTTTAAGGTCCACCTTTATACAAATAAAAACTCAAAAAGGGTATTTTTTTTCAAATTATATTTGGATAGGTAAATAAAATAAATAGATACTATATTATACTATGCTTTATATAGAAAAGGTAGGGGAACATAGGGTTTTAAATAAAGTATTTGCAAAACAGCCCCAGATCAGCTTAATTTGTCGGGTACTTCAGGATGTGCATTGTGGTGCAGTGGAGAAATTAGAGAGCCAAGTTTGAAATCCAATTGAATTTAGGAAAAGTATTAATTTGTCATTACTCCCTCTAGCTATGGGCTAAACAGTAGAATTGATTGAGTTCAATAGCCTTGATTGGCAACCGGTCTACCATAGAAATTAATGGCAACCTTCTGCACAAGAATCTTCTGCCCAGTCAGTCATGTCTCTTTCAAGACATGATCATCCAAGCGTGTATCATATATGGCACTTAACTGACTGAATATGATTAGCAAGTAATTTTATATTTGCGAATACATCAATGCTAGTTACAAAGAACTGTAACAAAACCTTTCACATATTTTCAGACGCATTTCTCGTTAATCTCATTTCTTTCCTAATTTTATATTAAAAAGAATTTTGCACCGGCTCACTACTTTCTTTCCTCCTTCTCCTTGGCTCCCTAGTTTATTTCTGCAAAGGGTAAAAATTTCACATTGTCTTGTGAATTTTTTTCTTTTTCTTCCTTCAAATTTGAAGGGTGAAGAGAGTTATTATTTCTAATTCACTTAACCCTGGAACACGTTCGATCACATGAAACAAAAGAGTATCGGTATCAGATACCCACGACATTGTTACAGGGTTAAGGATCTCCTGGGCCAATAGAAATTACGTATCTTCACATCTCATCACCATGTCTATGAAAACAGATATTTTCAGATGAAGACACAAAATTCTGCATACATCAAAATCTAAATAGGGCCCCTTCAAGGGGCTATATCAAATTGAAAAGACCCACTCCAAATGGAGGGTCCCAAATATTCTAAATTATTTCAAATTAGTTCAAAGGAACCCTGTTAAATCTGACAATAAACATGTTTCCTCTGATCTTGAATTTTTGATTTTTTAGTTTTATCAGAAGCTCCAGGTTCTTAGGAAGAGGGGTTTAGATCCCCTGGGCTGCAGCCCATATTGAAAAATACTGGCACTGATTTTTATTGTTTTTACCTTCTTTAACTGATTACTCTTACCTATTGCATATGATATATAATAAATCAATAAATCTTAAATTCAGAATAATTAAAAAAAAAACAATAACAGGTAAGGAAATAAAAAAAAATAGGAGCAATGAATTAAACTGAAAAGTATTATTTCAATAACTTTTAGATTCATCCGACTAAGTTTCATAAAATTGTATAGAATTATATTGAACTATTGGTTATATAAAATTAAAAATAATTTATTTTTAAATATAAATAATAATTTTCTAACTATTGAACTTTAAATGTTGTATATTCATTTTATTTGTTTTTCATGTTTCAAGCAATTTAGAAGAGTTACTGTTGTTGACCTATGACATCACAGGATAGCATGCATTTTTGTAAGGGTTTAAGTGAGAATTAAACATCCCCTTTACAAAATACAGCTAATCCTTGCATTTATTTGGAAATAAATCTTTTTTTTCAGAATCATATTGCCCCAAGTAAGCCATTTTACTGCCACTGTTGAGCAGGGGGTTACATAAAAGATTTGGATTTTTGAATTTCTTGTCTACATTTTTCATTATTATATTTGAATGTTAACCGGCCAAATTTTTAAAATACCTTAAAAAATTATTTGCATACAGACACATATTTTTCTTTCCATACAGATTAGGTTTAGGTAATTATCTTTTAGAGAAAACCAAAATTTCATTTCAAAGAATATATCTAAATATGTTTTTCTAAAATTTTTAGGAAGTTTTGACTCTTGATTCATGTCATGATATGCAACTCTGCACCTCTTGGCAATTCTGATCATGCAGTGGTGTTTATAAACATCTTTTTCTGCTCCCCTTCCATCCAGAAACCTTCTACCAACAGAATATTTTTTTCTCATCAATGTGCAGAATTGGGACTCATTCCTTGATTTCCTTCATGACATCCCTTGGAACAAAGTTTTTAACTCCCTGTTCAAGAGTGCCTCTGAGATCTCCTGGATGAAAGCCAGCATTGATGCTTTCATTCTAGTAAAGAAATTCTAAGTTAAATCTTGTTAATCTCTTAGGTTCTAACCTGCTATTGCCCACAGGAATTACTTCTTTCATCTGTACCCGAGTGGCATGTCAGATTACGACAGACATCGCTTTGTCTCTGCTCACAATAAATACACATCTTAAATAATGCAAAGTTATTGCTTGCTGGTAGAATGAAACAACATATAGCACCTTGCAAATTTGTATTTAGAGATTACTGGCAGCTCTGCAAGAGTATGCTGAACAACAGCAAACTCTCAACGCCACCTCTGTTTCATCAATTCAAAGTCCTCACATGTACAGCAGACAAGGTTTTGAAAGCTTTGATCGCAAATTTTCTTCCAACTCCACACTTGAGTTGCCTGGAGTACCCATGCCCATTTTCAAAACTAGAAGAGTGGCTTAACTGAGTGATATATGCCTAACATCATCTCTGGTCTCAAACATCATTTCTAAGTTAGACTCTCATAAAGCAAGTGGAGGTGACGGAACCCCAGTCATTACCCTAAGGAAATGTGTCACTGAGCTGGCTCTAGTCATCTCTGAAATCTACAACTATTGCCTTTCTGCTTTCTGCTTGTTAGAAGTCATCTGTAGTTCCTGTTTTAAGAACTCTGGTGAACTCTCTGATTCCACTATCACCCTACTGACTGCTTACCACTTTTGGCAAAGTATTTGAGGCTCTATTCAATCCTGGCAGGTCCTCTAATTCTCTTAAACCTTTTCTCTAACAGATCATCAACTATCCACTCCAGAATTACTTTTCTGTCATCTGCATCATGTTTATTGTTAATGAAATGTCAGCTGATAACAAATCCTGGCAGGTCCTCTAATTCTCTTAGTCCTTTTCTCTTGCTTACATCAACTATCCTCTCTATAATTACTTTTCAGTTTTTCATCTGAATCTGCCATCAAGACAGTGTCATCTGCATCATGTTTATTGTTAATGTAATGTCTGCTGATAACAAATCCTGGCAGGTCCTCTAATTCTCTTAGTCCTTTTCTCTTGCTTACATCAACTATCCTCTCTATAATTACTTTTCAGTTTTTCATCTGAATCTGCCACCAAGACAGTGTCATCTGCATCATGTTTGTTGTTAATGTAATGTCTGCTGATAACAAATCCTGGCAGGTCCTCTAATTCTCTTAGTCCTTTTCTCTTGCTTACATCAACTATCCTCTCTAGAATTACTTTTCAGTTTTTCATCTGAATCTGTCACCAAGACAGTGTCATCTGCATCATGTTTGTTGTTAATGTAATGTCTGCTGATAACAAATCCTGGCAGGTCCTCTAATTCTCTTAGTCCTTTTCTCTTGCTGACATCAACTATCCTCTCTAGAATTACTTTTCAGTTTTTCATCTGAATCTGTCACCAAGACAGTGTCATCTGCATCATGTTTGTTGTTAATGTAATGTCTGCTGATAACAAATCCTGGCAGGTCCTCTAATTCTCTTAGTCCTTTTCTCTTGCTTACATCAACTATCCTCTCTATAATTACTTTTCAGTTTTTCATCTGAATCTGCCATCAAGACAGTGTCATTTGCATCATGTTTGTTGTTAATGTAATGTCTGCTGATAACAAATCCTGGCAGGTCCTCTAATTCTCTTAGTCCTTTTCTCTTGCTTACATCAACTATCCTCTCTATAATTACTTTTCAGTTTTTCATCTGAATCTGCCATCAAGACAGTGTCATCTGCATCATGTTTGTTGTTAATGTAATGTCTGCTGATAAAAAATCCTGGCAGGTCCTCTAATTCTCTTTGTCCTTTTCTCTTGCTGACATCAACTATCCTCTCTAGAATCACTTTTCAGTTTTTCATCTGAATCTGCCACCAAGACAGTGTCATCTGCATCATGTTTGTTGTTAATGTAATGTCAGCTGATAACAAATCCTGGCAGGTCCTCTAATTCTCTTAGTCCTTTTCTCTTGCTTACATCAACTATCCTCTCTAGAATCACTTTTCAGCTTTTCATCTGAATCTGTCACCAAGACAGTGTCATCTGCATCATGTTTGTTGTTAATGTAATGTCAGCTGATAACAAATCCTGGCAGGTCCTCTAATTCTCTTAGTCCTTTTCTCTTGCTTACATCAACTATCCTCTCTAGAATTACTTTTCAGTTTTTCATCTGAATCTGTCACCAAGACAGTGTCATCTGCATCATGTTTGTTGTTAATGTAATGTGCATGGAGTACTGCTGCCATATATGGCCAGGCTCCACTGCTGTTCATGTCAGTGTACTTGACAGGCTACAAAAGAGAATCACTAATGTGATAGGTACCGACTTGGCGGCTCAACTCCAGCCACTTCCCCACCAACGGGATGTGGCTTTCCTTTGTATGTTCTATAAATACTTTCATGGCTTCTGCTCCAATGAACTTAAGTCACTGGTGCTGCTGCAACAGGTGTTTACTCATGCAACCAGACTGGCAACTGGGTCCTACCCATTCACAGTTAGATCAACCAAATGCAGACGACAATTCTACACCTGCAGCTTCTTTTCTTGCACTTCCCACCTGTGGAACTAGCTTCTGTATTCTTGCTTTCTTGATGGCTACAACCTACAGGAATTCAAATGCAATATCCATACTCATCTCTTAACCACTTGACTCTAGTTCTTTCTTCACCACCCTGTATATCCTTTTCTTTCTCTCAACCTTTGCAACTGTCATCACACTTGTATTCTCATCCTTTTCTTGCTCCTTTCTAACTGGTTTGTCTATCTCTTTACTCTCCTCCAATCTAATCTTTTTACGCTTATGTAGCCCCCTGCACATCAGTGGCATTACCGCCTTGCTGGGGGTGATACGATAAAAAAAAGAAATTTCTGCTGCTAACAAATTCTGGTAAGTCCTCTAATTATCCAAGAATGATTTTTCTGTACAACTGAAATAAATCTGGTGAGACCCTCATCACATTCCTCTTTTAGTTTACTCAATCAGCACATTCTCTATTCACATAGAAACTGTTTTTATATTTCCTGAACAGACTGTTTTCTTCATGTATCATTTCTCTTTGAAGCCATTTACTATTGTGATTTTACAAGTAAATGAAAGAATATAGCATGTTGTTTAGAATAGGAATTCACTTAAAATATGATGTGAAATGCCTAGATAGCCAAGCTATAGAATTTGAATTTTTCTAGAATGTCAAATGTGTGGATTTTACAAGTAAATAAAAATTACATCAGTTGCTGGTTTGAATGGGAATTGATGTGAGGACATGAAAAAGTGTAAATAGCCAAGCAATCAAATTTGGATTTTCCTCACATACCAGAGGCATTATGGGGTCATGTTATTCTAGCAGGAACATAGAGAATTGAAAAATATTTCATTACAAGAAAAATCCAAGTAACACCTAGAATTTCCTGGTTTTTAACTCCAGACTTTAAAGGATTTAAACTATGAAGATTGAGCATTAAAGTGATTCACTCTGCACTTCTTGCCACTATAAAAATGACAACCGAAATAAACAAACCAATGATTCATGTTGTTTGTATGAGCTCCTCACTATGGGGCCAAGACTCTTTGAATTTAAGTGCAAAACTAAACTGGCAACAAGTTGTCATCAATTTACCATTCACTTGGTGAGATGCAACCATAAATTCTACGTTAAAAGTTTCATTTCTTGCTCTTCTCACATGTGGAATTCCCTTTCAGCTCCATGCTTTCCAGCCAAATGTAAAACTTTAAATGCAATGTCAATTCCTTTCTACTGTCCTCATGATTACTCTTTTGTTTTTGTTCTTTAGCAATGTTTCTGTTTTTAATTCTTCTACACCCCATTGTGGTGTAGTGGGTGTCGACTCGGAACGAGAGATCGGTGTAATCAGTTCAAATTCCAGTTGAATTCCTTGCATTCACTTATGCACAAGTACCCTTGAGAAAGGCATTAATCCATCTCTTCCCTTCAGTTATGGGTTAAATAGCAGGACAGATTGGGTTCTGTAGCCTTGGTCGGCAACCAGTCTACCGCAGAAAGCAATGGCAACCTACTGCGGGATAATCTTCTGCCCAGTCAGTCATGTTTCTTTTGAGACATGATTGCCCAAAGCGTGTATCACATATGGCACTTAACTGACTGACACCCAGTAAACCCTTGTGCCTTAGTGGCATTCTACTGTCCTTCTGATTACTCTTCTTTTGTTCTTGTTCTTTAGTAATATTTCTGTTTGTTCTACACTTTTTTTTTTTAATCATATCACCCCGAGCAAGGCGGTAATGCCACTGATGCACAGGGGGCTACGTAAGAGTGAAAAGATTGGAAAAAAGAAAGCCGGAAACCACATCCTAGACAGGGAACAAGGAATGAGCCTCTTCACCTTTTTCAATAGACGTGGGTGGAGCGTGAACCGGGTGATAGTTTAGTCTATGTACTCCAATTGAAAAAGAAAAAAGAAAAGAGTAAAAAGATTGGAAAAGAGAACCTTTTGTGTCACAGTGGCTTTACTGATTTGCATGGGTGAACTCGATTAAAAATTATTTACTGCAACATTTTTTAGTCTGTATTGTTTTAGGTTATTTGGTTTTGTATTAATTGCATCTTGTTCTTGAAGGTGTCATAAATTTTATATCAAGATTAGATAGTATTGTGTCGAGCTTTATAAAAACTATATTATTTACTTTTCTAATTTCAAAATTTTATGACAAGCATTATGTATGAAATAATCAGAATAATGGAAGAGTTTTAAAGTATTTCTTTGCATTATGGAAATAATGAGAGCTAAAAATACTCATTGCTATCAAATAGTCAATAATTATCCCAGATTTTTTTTCTTATACAGTAAATAGAAGTCTCTGAAATTATTTTATTTGTGGATATCTGATACACACTTTGTTTCAGATTATTATCAGTGTAGCCATTGCCGAAAATGCATGTCTATTAAGAGAATATCACTAAGAGGAACAATCCTTGGAGACTATTTCTTGCAGAAATTCCACAATTTTTTAACTGTTTCTCCATTTTCAGTTCCATGATTGGTGGAAACTACAACAGAGGCAGAAGTTGTTTTATGCTTGAATATATAAACTGGAATTAATCATCCATTCTAATAGTTTTCAACACCTTGTTACCAATGAAATTCGTTTCTATACAACTTTCCTAAAATTTAAGTTTCAACAGATATTTTTATAAATGCTCTGACACGTTTTCAGTATTTCAAGTTGTTGACAAAAATAAAGATATTTCTAGAAACATCAGCAGTCTTGTTTGATTATTTCACGAGAAGAAAAATGTTGGTAGCAGCTATAATCAGTAAGGTTTAATAAGATATCCAATAGATTACTGGTTTCTATATCACAAGCAAATTAGATTGTACATTTGATGTTCAGCTAATCTACAAGATCAGGTAATGCTTTCTGTGAGAATAGATTAATAAAGTATCATCATTATTGAGAAAATGTATAGACTAAGTCAAGCGTTCCAGTCTTTTTGTTCTTGTGTACCACTAAAAATTGAGGATAAAAAAGAAAAACAATGGAATCGAAATTTTTATATGTTATTATGAAGTCAATTTAACAATGAATTAAATACAGATAATTTATAAAATAGTCTGATCCTTCATACATATTTTTAAAATTATTTTTCAGTCAGTTAAATGCCATACGTGATACATGCTTGGGGTGATCATGTCTTGAAAGAGACATGACACTCACTGGGCAAAAGATTTTCTATCCTGCGATTTAAACTATAGCTGAAGGGAGAAGAGACAGATTGTATTAATAATTAGTACTTAGTGGGGGATCAGTTTATTACTTCATAACAATAGAAAACCGATCCCCCACTTTATGCCCAGTAGAAGCTTTACTTATTTTTCCAACTATTATCTTCATTCAGTCAGTTAAGTGTCATACGTGATACATGCTTTGGGTGATCATGTCTCAAAAGAGACATGACTCACTGGGCAGAAGATTATCCTGCAGTAGGTTGCCATTGCTTTCTGCGGTAGACTGGTTGCCGACCAAGGCTATAGAACCCAATCTGTCCTATTATTTAACCCATAACTGGAGGGAAGAGATGGATTAATGCCTTTCTCAAGGGTATTTGTGTGCAAGTGAATGCAAGGAATTCAACTCGAATTCGAACTCAGCTCCCTGGTTTGTTGTTCCGAGATGATCTCCACTGCACCACAACGCACATCCGGCTAATTATCATTACTAAGTAAAAAATGTACAAAAAAATTGTACCGATAACCAAAACTAGGCAATACTAATGAGATGGATGGGCTTGTGTTTTTTTTTTTTTGTAATAAGCTCATTAATTTGAGAAGAAACTTTAGCAACAGCACAACAAAGATTGTTCTCAGCAGTTTTGATCTGTATTTTGATTTGGTTTCTAACAACGCTGAAAATGCTGACTCACAAAGTCATGTTGATAGAAATGACAACAGTGCTTGAATAGCAGGTTTAGAAATCTGTCTGTATGAATTCGAATCAAGAACCAAAAATCACAGAAATTTTTCTCAAAGTTCACGTGCAGAATCATCATTTTGGAGATCTACCAGTTCCTTTCGTATACCTGTCCCAGCCTGCAGCACCTGAGCATTTACGGTAAAAGGATTCTCAAAATACACAACTTCATCTTCACCAAGGCTTGGGAAATAGCCACCAGTTTCTTCTTCTAGCTTAAGATTGTCAGTTGCTAATTTTGTGATACTGTAGATCTTAGGTTATGGATTTTGATCTGGAAATTCTGTTACAGTACTAAACAGACAAGGTACCAGGCTGAATATTTCCCCTCCAATGCTGATGTTTTACATGAAATGCTTTGAGCTTAGTTGTAAACTCACGAACTTATTTCTGTACCCCCTGAAGAGTACAAAATGTCCCACTGGGGGTAAATGTACCCCAGTTTTAGAACTCCTGGTCTAAGTAAAACATCTAGGAAGAAACTAGTCTTAAGTTTAAAAAAAAAAAAAACAAGCAAAAATGCTGCTAAGGGGTGATATCAGTAGTTGACTAGGTTTTTGGAAACCTAACCTTTGTACTCTCTAAAAAGGTGTAACAAAAGAAGTTTTTTCCTTCCTTGACAGTGCTATTATTTTAACTATTTTCACTCCCCGACAACATTTACTGTTTAAAAAAATTGATGATTAGAATAAAACCTAAAAATATTGGATTTACCTATTTTTGCATAGACTCATGTGACTACTTATAAGTTATTCATCACTTGGAACAAGGGGAGAACTTCTACATCGCAGACTGATGAGCTGAACTGTAGATTGGCTTCCATGCCCTGTTGGAGATGACCATATCAGATAGACAACCAAGAACACCAGTTGGAATCCAGTCAAAGGCTATTTTTAATACTTTTTCTAGTATAATGATTACAATGTAAAAAATCCTGAGATTTGCAATAAAAAAAATATCTGCCCTTCAATGGGTTTACTAAAAATGTGAAGAGCAAATACTTCATAAAATTATCTGGTTAGACTACTAATGAAAAATTATCAAGTTTTCTTGTACGTAATGCTCCAAATTGATTTCCCTTAAATAATACAATCTTCATTTGATTTATAAATCTAAAGATTTTATGCAATGTCATTATTTTCAAAGTTTACAATAGATATGCAAAGTTAATTTCAGTAATGGTTAAGATGCTGGTCATCTTAGACAGGCTCCCAGAAATAAATGTTTAAGTCTTGTCAGAGGCTGTTTCTTCTGATCCATGACGATTTCATAATGATTAGAATTTAAAAAGGGCCTGCAATTTGAAACAAAGAATGACAAGACAACTAATTTCAATTCTACTACATCTTTAATTTCATAGGTTTTAATTTATGTTGTCAGATGTTAAACTTCATTTAATGTCAGTTTTAATCAACATTTATTAAATATAAGAATGGAATTTATTAAACAAAACTTTTACCAAAGACTCATATTTTCTCACAGTGAATTCAGCCATTCAAAAATCCTTCCAAGAACAAAAAAAAAAACAAAAACAAAAAGTAATTTGATATCTAGATTTAAGGATTCCACTCAAGCAGTAAGATTTACAATATGAAAAAAAATTATTTAACTTAAAATTAATTAACAGAAGTTAAATTATTAAAAATTTTGTTGATCTTCCTTACAGGTAAGTCAACCTTTCAAATGTAATTCCCTTAGATAATACAATCATCATTTAAGTTATAGATTTAAGGATTGCACCCGATTGGTTATTTTGTAAATTTTATCAGTTGTTAATTAAATGCATATCTATTATCAGAATAAATTACTTTAAAACCAGAATAAATGCAAATATGACTTTTTTCTCAATACGTTGGCATTTACATAGAACTGGAAGATATTAATCTTACAGTCCTATATAAATGAGAGGTGAGAAAAAAAAGGATTAAAAACAAGAAAAAAGGTTTATGCATTTAAATGACATGCCTTAAAATAGATGCAAAAAGAGAACAAGACTTCTGCAAACCATTTTATTTCATACTTACATAATAATCAGAAAAAAATGTTTGAATACACAAACCTATACACACACAGTGGTAGGGTAACTTTTTATGAAAATACTTGAATGCAACTCCAAAAGAAAAACCAACTACCAAGAGTTTAAATGTTATTTATCTGTAAGTTGACAGGTTATTATATGAAAGGAAAACACTTCATTCTGAATCAGTTGCAACAATATTTACTAAATAGAATTGTAAAGTTCTCACAAATAAATATAGCAAAATTACCTTACAATGATTTTAACCATCTGAATACTCTTCCAATAAATAAGACAACTGATATTTGATGCATTAATTTAAGCAATGTAATTAGTGATCATTTTAAAAATCATCTTACCTGATATTTTAATGTACATATATAATTGGTATATTATAATAACAAAAGGTTCCAGGAATTTAATATCTTTGGATGATGTAAATGGATGGTAATAAAAATGAAATAGCTTATGTATTTAAAAAGTCTTTTAAGCTAGTAAGTTATTGTCCTAATATTAATATTGTTACCTCCACTAAATCACAGAAAACACAGCATAGTATAAAAAAAAGTCCCAAACTTGATAAAAACTAACTTTTTCTATCAAAATATTTATATTATTATTAAGAGTAAAGATCAAAGTAATTTTTAAAATTTTTTTAAACCCTTCTAACTCATTTGAAATTTTGGTAAAAATCTGTTTTGATTTTAGTTAGTGGTAACCAAATCGTGTCTAGAATTTACAATAGAAAACATATTACATAACGCATTTTTTTTTCTGGTGACAAACACATTAATTTGAAAATTCTTGCAAAAATCAAATAATAGTCAGATTTTAATGAAACTTTCAGGACTTATTCACAAATATATGAAACTACTATTTTTAAAAAACCTTGGTAAAAATGTTTTTTTTTACATCTGTTATCCTGCCCCCATGTAAATTCATGAAATTTTAAGAAATTAAATTTTGTTAAGAAAATTGCTTTTATTGGTTAAACACAGGACTCATTGGAGAATGTAAATCCTCTATTATTTTTTAAAACATTTTGCCTTTATTTTCAAAAATCTTTTCCCAATAGTAAAGTAAAAAACGCAATAAAACTATGACATTATTTAATTTAATAAGCTTTCAATTGCTTTAATAAATATTACTTATAGTTTGAAGAAGAAACATTTTTTGATTAATAATGAAATTTTAAAAGAATTGCTTTTTATCATTTTTTAATTGTAGTAATTTATAAAGTGTCAAAAGTTTTTAAAAGATACTTCAAATATTTGTAGTTAGTTTATTAACTTATTAAGGGAAGATTATATTTACTAATCAAAAATTGACAAGTTTAATACAAATCGTTGTGCCTTCATATTTTTAAAGTAATTTTGAACTTTTTTGTGTGTATTTGAAGTTTTTTTTATGGTAATTTCTATGTGTGCATTAAAAGGTCACATATGTTTCAGGGTTTCTTCCTTTTACAAGAAAAAAATTGTATAATTATGTCACTTATGATCACCATACACTTATTTCACATTTGTCAATGTATCAACACATTTGAAATATGGTAGAAAGATTAGAAAGTTCAACCCCATGTTTAAGAAATAGTTTTATTCTAAATTTCATGCTAATACTTATGTAAATCAGATTAATTTAACATTAAATTTGCTAATTTTCAAAAAATAATGTGTCACAGATATATATTTTATTTTTGCAAAATTTTCAAACTGGAGAATTGACTTTTGTTTACAAATGTGTCTATCACTCAAAAATGACCAAAAAATTAAAAGATCAAAAAAAATAAATAAAATAAAATTTCAAAATTTTAGATTCCAATCAATATAATTTGTTTGAAATAGAGTATTTTGCTTACTGGAAATGGTAAATTTAACCATTTAGCTTTCAATTAAACTAAAAAGTTTCAAGAAAACCTTTTTATTTTTAAAAATTTAATTTGAAAGTTAGTTATCAAAAATGATTAGAGGTAGCAATATTTATATAATGCAAAAAGAAAAATCTGTTTGTGCATTTTCTTATAAAGGTAGTAACTGGCAGGTAATAACATATTCAGTGCAATATTTAAAGTCAACATAAGTGAATATTTTCACTATATTTCTGAGATGAAGTATTGTAATTATTTACACTCTTTGCATTGTTTAGACTGTTCTCGTTTTTATTGTCGTATTCATGTTTTGGCTGTTGTACACTCCAGCCGATTGGAATTCCAAATTGAATTCTTTATTTTGTCGACTGGGTTAGATTGTTCTAGTTCCATGTGCCATGCCTCTTCCAGATGTCTCAGTTATTGCCCTTTAATTACAAGTTTTTGTTCACCTCTACTGTAGCCAGGTATTGAACTTACAACTTTGAGTTAGGCCACTGGATTCAACCAAGGATTTTATGTATTAGGCCAGTGTATGAGATTTTAGGACTCATAAACCTAATGTCTCAGTATACAGTTTTTACCAGAACTCATATTACAATTTTGTTATTGTCTTTCTCTAGCACTCTCTATTGCTCATTTCCATTATTCATTTCAGATTCCTGAAGTTTTTGTATTTTCCAGTAATGTTCTGTCTTATTTCAAACTCATCCTACGGAGGGTGGTGATAACTTTTATCCTTCCATATATGGTCAGCTTCACCTGATTTTTCTATTTCTTTTTGTGTTACAGCTTTACAGTGTTCCTGCAGTCATATTTTAATGGACAGCCTGTTTATCCTTTCTATTTCTTACTACAGATGCATGGGGTGGCATACACAGTCATTAATAATATTCTCTTATGAGACGTCTTACTCAGAAGAGGTATATGCAAAGTACTGAACCATTTTTCAAGGTCACCCTGATGTCATATACACCACAGATCTTTTTTTTTTCTAATCATTTCACCCCAAACAAGGCAGAACTGCTACTGGTGCACAGGGGGGGTTACATAAGAGGTGAGTGATGAGAAGGAGGAACAAGTTACAGGGGAGTCAGAAAATGAGTAAGAAAAGAAAGGGAATACAGGTGTGAAGAGGGCTGCGTGAGAGTGGAATGGAAAGGAAGAAGAACATGATACAAGGGTTGTCAGGGAAAGGATGCGAATCAAGAAAATTAGAGATGGCAATTGACTTTGCATTTTAATTCTTGGAGATTGTAGCTGTGAGAGAAGCAAGTATATGGAAAGGAATCCCATAGACAGGAAGTGTGAGCAAAGAAACCACTAGAGTAGAAGTTGTGGTTACATTTGATTGGTTTTGCTAAAAGTCTAGTAGCTTGACTAAATTCATGCAGATGGAGCACCAGGGAGCTAAGCTCATCGGAGCAGAAGCCGAAGTATTTGTTGAAGAGACAGAGGGAAGCCAGATTACGTTGGTGAGAAAGTGACTGGAATTGGGCTACCAGGTCAGGATCAATTACATTACAGATTTTTCATTGGATTTTGTCAAGAAGTCTGAGATGAATAGCAGGGGCACCCAACCAGATATGACAGAAGTATTCAATGCACAGGCGGATGGTAGATTTATATATGTGCAAGATGGATTCAGATGAGAAAAACTTCCTGGCCCTACAAAAAAACCAACCTTCTGAGCAGCAGATTTAGCTTTGGAATTTTTGTATTTTTTCTGATAATCCCTTCACATAGGGTAGGACAGACCGAGGTTGTTTACTGAGTGTTATCCTCTTGCACCCTTCTGTTCCAGTTTGTTGGAGCTGCTGTCATGTCCTCAGAGTAGTTGATACATTGCAGGGTACTGCTTACACTCATCACTTTTTGCTCATAAGTCTCTGGGTTGCAACTTATTTTTTCTCGATGTTCTAAGCAGTAAACAATCTCTATCTTTACACTGTATAGGTGGTGGGAGTAGAAATATTGACCAGTATAGGGATGTCTTAAACCCATGCTCTGTTCAAGATATTAGTACATCCAATTTGATGTTAGTTTATTGTTGTTGTTCTTTTCTCTTGTCATTTTGAACTGTATCGATGATCTTATTGTGTTCATATAGACAAGCAGGAGATGGAACTCTTCTTGATATGGCCAGAGTATGATGGTAGCATCTACATATCTCCACCATAGATTTGGCTTTAGTGATGTGGATTCTAATGCCATCTTTTCAAAGTACTTCATGTATATGTATAGGTTAGCCATTGCTGGTGATAATGGCAACCCCATTGCTAAGCCTTCATCCTGCTGATGTATGTCTGATCCCATTATATAGTGTGTGTACAGAAAATTTGCATCTCCATCAGGTTATCTATTGGTATACTGGTACGTTCTCCTAGGGATGAGTCTGAGATCAGCCTGTGTCCCTGACTTTCAATAATGCCTTCTGTGTGTGTGTCTTGATAAACAAACTCACATCCAAGCTCACCATCTGGTCGTATTAAATGGAAGCAGCTTTGATTATTTCCATAAAGTGTGAAAAGTTTTAGACATACTTTCTTATTAATGGGTCATTTATATCCACAAGGAAGTGACTCAGAGGGTGCCACACAGAGCCTTGGCAGCTAATAACTGGTCTGAGCAGAATACCGTCTTTGTGAATTTTGGGATACCATATACATGAGGTAGCTTGCTGTAATGTTCTAACAACTGCCTATATATCTTAGGTGGGAAGTGGTCCTTGTTCTTGATTAGGATCTTTTTTTTTTTTTTTTTAAATCATATCACCCCAAGCAAGGTGAAAACACCACTGATGTGCAGGGGGCTACGTAAGAGTGAAAAGATTGGAAAAGAAAAAAATCGGAAACCACATCCTAAACAGGAAACAAGGGATGAGCCTCTTCACCGGTTCAATAGACGTGGGTGGAGTGTGAACTGGGCGATAGTTTAGTCTGTCTACTCCAATTGAAAAAAAAAATAAAATAAAAGAGTGAAAAGATTGGAAAAGAGAAAAAGAGAAAAACCGGAAACCACGCCCTAAACAGGAAACAAGGGATGAGCCTCTTCACCTGTTCGTTTTGTTTTCATTGTTGGGTCTTTTTTCACTTTACTATAGCTACCATTTCTAATAAGGCCTTTCAGTTTTCCTGTATATTCTGTTTTGTCCATTACTATAGTCACGTTGTCTTTGTTAACTGGTAGGATGATAATGTTGTCAATACACTGCAGGGTTTTGATTGCCAGCCTCCAGTACCTGTCATACTTTCCATCTTAGCTCATCCACTTGAACCTGAGGAATGTTCAAGGCTATTTCCCTCAAGTGTAGAGTTGAGTCAAAGAGAGATAACTGATACAGAGACACCTGGAAGAGGCATGGCATAGGGAACTAGAACAATCTACCCCAGCAGATGAAATAAAGAGTTCAGTGTGAAATTCCAATTACCTGAATAAGTACAGAATGTACAACAGCCAAAACAAACAATGCAATATAAATAGCATAAAAATCACTGCTGATAAAAAAAAACAAAGCTAAATTATAAAAATGTTATGACACAGGCAAAACTTTGAAACTATCCTTTCATCCAATCAGATTAAAATTAACAAATTTACAGCTTTCATCACACCAAATGCAGGGGAGGTTTATGGCAGATAAAGATAAGGAAAATTGAATTATTGAAAAGAATTCAAATTCTTGAAGGTAGTGGGGACAATTTCTGTTCTGTTTGCATTAATATCTGAAATGTGTAAAAACAAACAAAGAAATGTTCAGCAAAAAATATTTTCTTTATCCAAATATAGATTAAAACCATATTTACCAAGTACTTGAAAATATAGATGATTTTATTTCATTCATGTATAAATTTTTGCTTGACATACATGAAATTAACATACATTTTTTTAACCATGAGAATATCTGTGCCTTTTGTTGCCAATTCAAATTTCAATAAACATGTAGATTCATACAATTCAGTTGTCATTTCACAGATATCTTTTCAATTTAGCCAGTGAAAATGTTTAAACATGAACATATAACTTGTATATTAGGTTTATTTTTAAATGAAATATTTGCAAAAAAAATAAATAAATCACATTTGTCTTTACAAGCAGTGTGTTTGCATGTACATTTCCAGCTGTTACTTTCTTTGAAATTCTGATGTTAATATTTCCTAAGAATATAGTTTCTCTCCAATGTGTAGTGATATATATCTTTATAAAACTGTAGGATATGGAAACGAATTACGACTTTTACAAGAATACTGCTTCTCTCCAGCGTGTGTGTGTGTTTATATAAGGTGCCTTCTTTGAGAATGCAGGGTTACAAATATCACAAGAATATTCACATATTCACTAAATTTGAGTTTAATGAAAATGCAAATTCCAAACTTCAAATTATGATTTTTTCATCAATGTAAACATGCATATGGATCCAAATGCCTGGCAATTCAGATTCAAAGATATCACAAGATTATCGCTTCTCTCGAGTGTGTATACGCATGTGTGTTACTAAATTTGACTTTATTGAGAATGCAGATTTACAAACTTCACAGGAATATGGCTTCTCTCCGGTGTGTGTACGCATATGTCTCACTAAAGTTGATTTCTCTGCAAATGCAGATCTACAAACTTCACAAGAATATGGCTTTTCTCCTGTGTGTGTGCGCCTATGACTTGCCAAATGCGACTGCACAGCAAATGCATTTCCACAAACTTGACAAGAATAAGGCTTCTCTCCAGTGTGTGTACGCATATGTTTCACTAAATTTGACTTTCCAGAAAATGTAGATGAACAAATTTCACAAGAATATGGCTTCTCCCCAGTATGTATACGCATATGGGTTACTAAATTTGATTTTACTGAAAATGCATATCCACAAACTTCACAGGAAAATGGTTTCTCACTAGTATGTGTACGTATGTGGCTCACCAAATGTGACTTGACTGTAAATGCAGATGCACAAACTTCACAAGAATAAGGTTTTTCTCCAGTGTGTGTACGCATATGCTCTACCAATCGTGATTTTCGTGGAAATGCAGATCTACAAAGTTCACAAGGATATGGCTTTTCTCCAGTGTGTATTCGCATATGGCGCACCAAAACTGACTTGATTGAAAATGCACACCCACATACTTCACAAGGGTATGGTTTTTCTCCAGTGTGAGTTCGTATATGTGGTACTAAGTGAGCCTTTCGTGAAAATGTAGATCCACAAACTTCACAAGGATAACGTTTTTCTCCAGTGTGCTTTTCCATATGGCAAATTAAATTTGACTTAACTACACAGAGTTGCAAATTTCACAAAATTATGTCTGAACACTTTTTCATTTCTAATACTGTTTTGTTTTGTTTTTAAAATAACTTAGCACATTTCAAAGTACACAATTTCTTAGCAGTTAATTCAGTGTGATACCTCAACATATTTTCAAGGTAGATTGTAGCATATATTTCATTTCTCTTTTTGGAGTGTAAAGTGAAGTGTGTTGTTTTCCCTCATTTAAATTCCAAATGATAAGTTTTTCTGTACAGGATCATTTTTTCTTTCTTTTTGATACATCCAAAATACCTGTGAAGAAGAAGAAAAAAAAGCTATGAAAATACATAAAAATTAACAGAGGCAATGAATAACACTGGTTGACGTGCAGATGATGTCTTTTTTTTTGCTCAAAATATGACAAAATACCTAATTCCACTGTAAAGTACCAGGACATAATAAAACACTTGTAACATTTTATTTTAGGTTCGAGTAACGTATACAAGTCTACGGCTATATCGTGTTGAATACAGAGGTTCCCGTCCAATCACCGAAGTTAAGCAACATCGAGCCTGGTCAGTACTTAGATGGGTGACCATTTGGGAATACAAGATGCTGTAAACATGAGGACCAAGTCCGGTCCTCCAGGTTTGGTGGTTGGGTGCAGGGTTAATAACCCTGCCCCGTAAAAAACAGTTTGTTACAGAAACAGCAACAAAAAGTTGCTGCCCTATGCACCATCTGGGTGTGATGGATAAATGATGAAATGATGATGACCCTATACAAGGAAGAAGCAGCTTAATCATCTCCTGTGTATTTTTAGCAGTTTCAGTTTATTTTCTGTGAATTTATTACTCGAAGCCAAGAGTCCCTTTGAGTGAACAAAAATGAAAAATTTTGCATGTTGTAAATTATTATATGCCCAAGCTTTGTAATCTTTGTTTTGTTCACATTTCTTTTGTAAATTTTAGACATATATGTTTGATTAAGTTTTATTTTGTCTTAGGTTTTTAATAAGGATTATTACTTATTTTTATGCAACATTTGGATCTGTATCCTCTATCCTGGAAGGCCCAGGCACATTGTTAGAAAATAGGAAGTTTATAATTTCTATACTAAAATTAAAAAATGCTAAGTATTTTAGATCAGAAAATTGGGATTCTTAGCATCAGGTAATTTACATTATTATATCCTGGCACTTCACAGTGAAATTACGTATTCTGGCTTATTTTTAGCAAAAAAGCCATCATCTGTACAGAGAAAACCTGATGTGATAGAGAAAAACGAACTTGATTTTCAGAATCAGCATTAAACAATAGCCCAGAAACATGTGCTCAACAACATTTGGGTAAAAAAAAAAAAAAAGAAAGTCAATTGGTATAATATATAAAATCAGTTTATATTTTAATCAGCACATGTAGTATTATAAACTAAGGTGAAATCAGAGTGTCAAATGATGCAAGAATGTAGCAACCAGTGAAGATAAAATAGACTGCAGTCAGATTAAAGTCTGTGAAAAGCATTTAACTGTCAAACTGTCCTATATAGACATTTGCACAAATATGTATAAGAATACATGTGATAATATTCCTATCTATTAACTAGATGAAAGAAAATTCTGAATTAAAACCCATGTAAATAAGGTAGAATGGGCTCTCGAGTTTTCAGAAGGCAAGTCTAAATGAGCAAAAACCAGCCTTAAAAAAGATGTCTAATGTTGTCATGTCCTTAACACACATACTGCTATGATGGCTGTAGTACACATGGTAATACTTTCAGGTAAAAATATATGTACTTTTGTTTAAATTTACCTTAAAAGCTGAAAGATGCATTCTAGATTGTTAAAATTTTATTCAGCATCTGATATACATATATTTTATTAACAAAAAACCCAATCTCAAGTGTTATATTTAAAAAAAAAAAACAACTCCATAGTAATTTTATTCATATATATATATATATATATATATATTGTATTATATTAGTAAAAACATGCTTCCATTCAATCCAACTAGAAGGTGAGTCTAGATGTGGAGAGTTTATCAACAAAATATTTCTGTTTATATTTCTAACTAGCAGTATAGCCCGGCATTGCTCGGGTGTAATGAAAGCTTTAAAACTAATCCATGGTCCTGGAGCTCAGACTCTTTGGACTTTGGCACGAAAGACTAAAAAGCAATCGTTGTTTCCAGTTAAAGCAAAACCGTAGACTGAAAGAAAAATGAATGGATATAAGTCAAATTTTGATTTCCTGGTATCAATATCAAATAAGTTTTTTTTCATCGCAAACTGAATTTTGAAGGCTAAATAAGTCCTCTGAGTAAATGGTATCATGGCTGAGACTAAGAACTACAATTATACCTACTTAGAGCCAAACCCAAAGCAAAAACTAAAATAAAAGGGCTGAAAAAAATACAGACCTACAGGCAGATAAACAGACACACACACACACACACACACACACATCTTGCCTTTTATATCTAAACTTATTTATAAATGGAACTTTGTCTGTGTGTGTGTGTGTCTGTCTGTTACCTATAGACTCCGAAACGGCTGAACCGATTTTCTTGAAAATTTACACAGTTGTACTATAAACGTCTGCAAGTGTTCTTAACTAGGTTTTGTGTAGAGGTACCCCCAATAAATATCGAAAATCAAAGGAATGGTCTGATTTTAATCAAATTTGATATATTCATACACAAAGACATAAGAAACGATATTCAGAAGTTTCAAGGTCGCAGTTCTTACAATAGTGAAGAAAATCAATAATATATATATATATATATATATATACTATTTCCAGTAAGCAAATACTCTGGTGTATTTCAAACAGAAATTATACTGATTGGAATCTAAAATTCTGAGATATTGTAAAAAGATTTCAGCCATTTTTAAGCAACTGACACATTTGTAATCAAAAGTTAATTCTTGGTTTTAAAACATCTTGCAAAAATAAAATATACATCAGTGATACATTACTTTTTAAAAATTAACAAATTTAAAATTAAATTAATCTGATTTACACAGGTATTACTTATTTATAACATGAAATTTAGAATAAGACTAATTTTTAAACACAGGGTGTTGATTTTTCTAACTTTTCTCTCATACAATGACAGCTAAACGAATGCGAGATAAGTGTATGATGACCCCATAACTGACAAATTGTCCAAATTTTTTTTCCTGTAAGAGGAAGAAACCATGAAATGCGTAACTTTTTAAAGTACACACAGAAATTACCATACAACAAGAGATTCAAATATAAAATTCTTTTAAAATTTCATTATTAATAAAAAAAAATTTTTTTCAGACTATAATGTCCTTAATATATATTATTTATGAAATCAAATAAAAGTTTATCAAATTAAATAATGTCACAGTTTTATTCTACTACTTTATGGAATAAAGGCCAAGTGTTTGAAAAGCATAACAGATGATTTACATTCCCCAATGAGTTTTGCGTTTAACTAATAAAACTATTCCAACAAAATTTAATTACTTGAAATTTCATGAATTTACGTGAAGTGGGTAACAGTAATAATTTCATTCATTTGTGAATAAATCCTGAATGTTTCATTAAAATTCAACAATTATTTAATTTTTGTAAAAATTTTCAAATTAATGTGTTTGTCACTGGAAAAAAAAAGAGTTACATTTAGGTACCTCCACTAAATCGCTACCCACCCACCACCAAAACAGCATATTATGGGAAAAAAATGGCCCCAAACTTAATAAAAATGAAGTTTTTTTCCATAAAAATGTTGATGTTATTATAAAGAGGAATGAGCAAAGTATTTTTAAATTATTTTTTAATCCGTTCTAACACATTGGAAATTGGTAAATTTTCGTTTTAGGTCCCGAAGGCTTTTCCCTCTTCAAATTTATCCAAAGTAGCATTGTTTCTGTGCAAATGTATATGCTGAACTCAAATCAACAATTGGTTATTGAAGAAACCTACTTTTTTTATCTGAATGTCCATAAAAAACGAACTACATCTCGCACTTTTTTCTCCTGTAACTCTCACGAAGTCATGTAATTAACTGCAGAATGACTTTCTGCGTAGGCAACAAATTTCGGTCAATTTACTTCCTTTACTGAAACTTCCGCCTATTTACTTCCTGTAATGAAAGTAAAACGCGTAGAAATACAATCGCGTATTACTTTCATTACAGGAAGTAAATAAGCGGAAGTTCAGTAAAGGAAGTAAATCGGCCGAAAATAGACCGAAATTTGTTGTCCTACGCGGAAAGTCATTCAGCAGTTATTTACATGACTGCGTTAGAGTTACGGGAGACAAAATGTAGTTCGATTTTTTTCTGGACGTTCAGATCAAAAAAGGTAAGTTTCTTCAATAACTAATTGTTGATTTGAGTTCAGTATATACATTTGCACAGAAATAATGCTATTTTGGATAAATTTGAAGGGGGAAAAGCCTTCGGGACCTAAAACGAGAATTTACCTGGAAATTTTAGTAAAAAAATCTTCTTTTCGTTTGCGAGTAACCAAATCGTTACGACAGTTTACGATGGATAATGTAAAAATTACTATTATTTATCATATTATTCATAAAAATAAATTAATTTTTCAATTAGTTCGAATTAGACCATTATTTTTCAAATTGAATCGAAATTTAAATTCAACAAAGGCGTTTATCTAAAAAAAAGTTAAATGTGCTAAAAAGCAAATTTTATTTTCTGCCCACAGACCCACAACGACACACACTCTACTAAATTTTAGATTTTTTAAAATAAATCAAGCAAATCTTAATTTAATTTTAGTGAAAAATAAATTAACTCCTGTGGCGAACAGCAACGGGGTTATTAGATTTTTTCTGTCGAATCTGAAAATTTTTTTAAGTTAAATGTTTTACTTTTTAACTTTAAATTTTACAATGTAAAAAAAAATTGAACGCACACGACACGAAGTATCAAAAATTTAGTGAAACAGAACTATAAAATATTTTAATAAAATAATCAGTTCATTGATTAATGAATAAAAACTAAAAATTTTGTTTGAATCGGATAATTCCCTGATTTTTGACAAATATTTTAAAACAGAGGGTAGCGATTTTTTACTTTAATAACGTAAAAAAAAGCATCCATTTTGGGCGATGGTAGTAATTCACACACAGTAGTAAATAAACAAGGTAATACAGAAGAAAAGACATGTCGGTATGTAACGATTTATTAAAATTATTTGTCTTTCCACTTACCTTTCAGATGATGCAACGAAAGAAAAAAAAATCTGGATGATTTCTTTGTGTTCTTTGATGGGATTTCTCTGTCAAGCTAATCAATTTCCGTATTTCTGCTTCGTAATCTATGACGGAAAAAGCAAACGGTGTCAGCCAAGATTTGATCCCTTTTGTTTAAAATTACGCAAAACTAAATGCATAATGTTTTTTGTGCAGACACAAATACTGCCATCTTGTCAAACAGGTACCACCAAATCGTGAATACTTTTAAAATTTGGGAACGATGACAAATATTTTTAATTGTATGACAAAAAAAATCGCTGAAGATATTATTATTTCAGTAGTTATTTTGCAATATTAAATCAAAAATTTATCCTGTAGTCAGGATAAATTTTTAATACTCTCAATGAAAGTCTAAAAATGACGGTTGTATAATTTAATAAAGCACATTACTTTCTTTTATGCTTGGGTTGTAAAAATATACAGTGAATATTTATTTTTAGAAAATTTTACTTGTAGTTTTTCAGTGCGATTTTGAAATCTATCATACTACTTGAAAAACAAGTGTTCAATTGTTAAATAAAGACATGTTTGGACAAACATTTTGAAGAGAATTTTATTTTTTTATTTTTGTAAAGGTCAGATGATTATTTGGAATATAAAACATTCCTATTACTCTACATAAATACACGAAACAATATTCAGTTAAAAGTAAAAAATTCATCCTTGTTTATGGATAAAAAAAGAAAAGAAAAGCATACCTGAAAGTGCTTGGATTAATAAAACATTCAAACAACTTTTTTTTTATATAATTTATGTACCGGAAAGAAAAGAAATCATCAGATGACATGAAAAATTATATAAAAATCTTAACCATAGCACCTTGTCCGTCATTTTTAATTAAACTTACATATATCAGTCAATTAAGTACCATACATGATACACGCTTGGGCGATCATGTCGCTTTTGAAACACGACTAACTGGACAGAAGATTTTCCTGCAGTAGGTTGCTATTACTTTCTGCAGTAGACCAATTGCCAACCAAGGCTATAGAACCTAATCTGTCCTGCTTTTTGATCCATAGCTGGAGAGAGAAGTGACTTAATAATACCTTTCCCAAGGGTATTTGCGCTTAAACAAATGTAACTATGCAGCTAATTTAACTGCATTTCACTTGCATAAATAGATTTCATTAAATGAAGGAAAATTAAATTAATTTTTTTATTAAGTTTTTCCAGCATCCTAACACTTTTCTGTTTTGTTGAAATTAAGGAAAATAAAAACTGTCCGTAGGTTTTATTGTTCTAAGTGCTTTCAACCAATTCTTTAGCCATTTTATGCAGGAAAAACTTGATAAAAAATTAATTAAATCTTCCTTGCCGACCGTATTTAATAAAAGATGTTTGAAAGTCATGGCAATATCACCGACAGATTGAATGAACTCTTCCAACCATTACTTATAACTCCCCTCCCAAGAGGTGAGAAGTAGTAGTCTGAGGAGGTATTTCTTGCATGTAGTCCCAGCCGGCATTTGCCGCTGTTACTATGACACTGTCAGTTCTCTGCCTTCGGGCAGAGAGCACAAACCCAGTCGTGGTTCCGCCGAAGGGTAGAACCACGACTCGGTAAAAATAGACAGACATTTTTTTTGGCCCGGCTATATGGCCGGGAATACCCACTATAAAATGACCATGTGTCACATCCGGCCTTGCGTGGGAAGGCTAGTAAATACAGTAGTCTGAGGAGAGCGGCCTGAAAGGCGACCGTCGCTATATATATATATATATATATATATATATATATATATATAGCAGTGTTCGTAGACCGACTCTCGGCTGATTGCAGGCAAGGCCTCCTATATATATATATATATAGGAGGCCTCCTATATATATATATATATATATATAGGAGGCCTTCCTGCAATCAGCCGAGAGTCGGTCTACGAACACTGCTACCTTTACCGACCATTACGAGTCCCAGTTCTAAGGCCGAGGGCCGAATCATAGTATTACACACTAACATGTATTATTGTTCCTACTAACCAAGTTCCCAGGATTGTATTCTTTTCGTATTTAATATATATTCGTATTTTCCTATTTGGCTGTTTTTGTGTTATTCTTACTAGACCTTTAACCGGGTCCACGACAAGTGGCAACAAAAATGAAATTTGAAAGAATTCACGCAGAGATATAAAAAAAATACATAAAAAAGAAAAACATCATTCCACGCAACAAGTGGCGACGAGGACATTCAAAAAATGTACACGGAGATTATATATATATATATATATATATATATATATATTAAAAAAGGATTAATTCAAAGATGTTGAATGGCCATTTCGATATGAAGATCCCCACTGTTGCTGAGGTGATGTGTTGTCCCCCGTGGGGATCTTCATATCGAAATGGCCATTCAACATCTTTGAATTAATCCTTTTTTAATATATATTTACTCTGTAATTTTTATTACATGGAGCTCTCTTCCTGTATCATTTTTCAATATTAAAATAAAATTTTTGATATTAATTAGGATCGGGTTTTTTGGAATTTACCTTCCTGCTTTTTTCCCTTGGATTGAAGTATCTGAATTAAAATATATATATATATATATATATATATATATATACAGGTTTCATTGAATAATATAGACAAGTTCTGTCTATTTATTTTGTGTAAGATCCGTTCGTATGATCTGATTAGCTTGATAGTGTTGGCATGGAAAGACGACAAGAAATCGCAATAATTGTTGATTTTTTTATCAGGTCTGAGCTTTCGGCTTACATAAGCCATTATCAAAGGATGAACATTTAATGTTCAGCGAACATAGAACATTTAAATTATTTTTAACAGAGTGGAGTTATACAGAGAAAATTAGACAGGTCCATTTTTTGTGTCGCACATGGCTGTAGGCCCGAGAAGGAATGGTGGTAGTGGGTTTTTGGTCAATTGAGTGTATAGTGGCATGAGGGATTGGTCTGGGAACTGCTGCTACTATGGTGTAGGGGGTAAGTATAATAAATGACCTCTCCCGTCGATTATAGGCATTGAAGTATGTTAGTAGAGGTGTCGAAATTTATTTTATTTAGGCTAGGTTTAAACTGTTTGATGTAGATAGCTTTAGAATTTTAAGTTTTCGTTTATTATTTTCTTGTCTAAGTATATGTGTATTTTCAACAAGTGTTTTCCTAAGAAGTGTGTGTTGATAGCCGTGGTGTTTTAAATGTCGGAATATGTTAGAATTTTCATTTAAGTGCAATGTAAGTCTCCGCGAAAGCGAGTTAGTAGTATGTCCAATGTAGGTATTATTTAGTTTGTTAGAGATACATTCTCGAAAGGGGCATTTAAATTTATACACTACTACGTTGTTTTTTTTGCAAATCGCTAACGGTGGGGGAGGAGTCGTTGCGGACAATTGAGTTGGATGTTGTGGATTTAGCGTAATTTATAATGAATTTAATTCTTTTTTGGGGGGTCTGTCGGAGAGATATTAGTGTTTATGAGTTTTTTAAGGATATTTTCATCTAGTTGGTGTGCATTTGGCTACGATATAAGAGAGTGATATGTTTGGAGTTGGTTGGGGGTATTACCATGTGTTGTTTTTTTTTAAAGAAAAACACCGTCCCACACGGCAAGTGGCGACGAGGACATTCAAAAATTTATGCGGAAATAAAAGAATTTTTTTTTTTTTTAATTTTTTTACCACCAATCGCAACGACAGGAAGCAAAGAGAATATTCAAAAAATTCACGTGGAGATAAAAAGAAAAATACGTTTTTGGATCGCAGTCGCCATATGACAAGTGGCGACAAGGTTATTGAAAAGAACTCTACGCAGAGACAAATAAAAAGAGAAAATTGTCATCATTTACAGCAAACAACGAGAATCGGAAAAGAATCCACACAGATATAGAAAGGAAATATCTCTCCACACAACAAGCAACGTGAAGGATATCGTTAATCATAACGAAGTGGCCTTATACAAGGACTTATAAGCAAAACATTTGCTCTGAAGTCACCTATAGCAGGGGACTCAAAGATATAAAATTCTACCTGCACAAAACTACGTAAAAAATCTAAAAAGAAATTCACTGGAAAAACAGAGGAGCTAATAATAAATAATAATAACAAATTTAAAAATCGGCGACGAGAAAAAGAAAAATCTGTAAGTTTTTCTTTTTACAAAAGTTATTTATTTTCTTCGTGCACAAAAGAAGAAATTATTAAATTTTTCTGACCTGTCGGAACATATTGGAAAAAAAAAGTGTTTCTTTTCTTTTCCCCTCCTCAAAGAAATAAATAAGTTGAAAAAAATGGAGGAATTTTGAAACTAATGAAAAAACAATGTGAATTTCAACAGAGACTAGAAGAAAAACAAGCAGGAATGCAGCTAAGAATGAAACAAGACAATTGGAATTTTTTTTTGTTTTTTTAATCGTATCACCCCAAGCAAGGCGGTAACGCCACTGATGTGCAGGGGGCTACATAATAGTGAAAAGATTGGAAAAGAGAAAGCCGGAAACCACATCCTAAACAGGGAACACGGTATGAGCCTCTTACCTGTTCAATAGACGTGGGTAGAGTGTGAACCGGGCGATAGATAGATCTATCTACTCCAATTGAAAAAAAACAAAAAACAAAGTGAGAAGATTGGAAAAGAGAAAGCCGGAAACCACATCCTAAACAGGGAACAAGGGATGAGCCTCTTAACCTGTTCAATAGACGTGGGTGGAGTGTGAACCGGGCGATAGATTGCAGGAATTACTACTGAAAGCTATAACTAACAAAGGGTGGAACATTGGAAAATAGTCTACACATATTCACAGAACGCCATATGGAATTCTTTACAAAATTTTACATACTCTCCTGATGAGGACAAAACTTTTGAAGACTATTTTCGGAGGTATGAAGATCTTTTTTTAAATTGACTGCAAGAACTGTGCAGATACAAAGAAATTGCGTCTACTGTTAAGAAAACTAGGGACTTCCAAACATACAAAGTTCATCAATTATTACCCAAGAAGACTAATGAGTTAACTTTTGAAGAATCAGTTAGATGCGTAACAAAACTTTTTAGTCTGAAAACATCAGTTTTCTATAAGAGATGGAAATGTTTTAATCCGACAAAAAAAGACTATGAAGATTACACCACGTTTGCGGCAATTTTCTATAAACACTGCGACGATTTCAAACTATCAGAGCTCTCTTCAGTCAATTTCAAATGCTTAATCTTTGTCTAGGGACTAGTCTCTACAAAAGACTCTGAAATTAAAAGGAGAATACTGACAAAACTACAAAAGAAACCTGCATTAACATTACAGAAGCTAGCAGAAGATTGTCAGAGGTGTTTAAGTGTGAAGAAAGACTCGTGGGACATTGAAGAATTGGGCATTGCACATGTATGCAAAGTAAACAGAAATACATATTTTTCACCATCCCCAAAGAAAAATCAAAACAGAAATACGTATTTTTTACCCTCCCCAAAGAAAAGTCAAAACAATTGCGTTACTGGTAAAGATAAATTAAAAAAAAAATCCTCCTAGTTCGTGTTACAGAAGTGGAGCTCTTCACTTTTATACACACTGCATATATCGATATAAAGCCTATTCAGCATGTAACAGAATGGGACACAAAAGTTCTCATTGCAGAACTGGAAAAGGAAACAGAAGCAGGGTAAGAGCTGCCAGAATGCAGCATAAGAATAGAGTGAACATAATGAAATATGTAGTAGTAAAAATTCTAAACAAAAGAATCAAATTACAGCTAGATTCAGGTTTTGATTTGATTATTATCAGTTTGCAAACATGGCGAAAACTAAACAAGCCCACCATGCTCCGTACAGACAAAATTGCAAGATTGGTAATGGGTAAAAGAATAAAATTCGAAAAAGAGGTAATAACTAATGTATCATTTAATGGGAAAACACAAAAACTTAAAATGTTCCTCTTAAAAAATACAGAGAATCTTTTCGGTATTGATTGAATGCAAAACTTCGACTTATGGGACTTACCTATTAATACTTTCTGCCAGAAAGTGGAAAGTGAACCAACAGAAGCAGAAAAATTAAAAGAAAAGTTCCTCAACGTTGTTTTCACCAGGGATTGGTAGATGTAAGAAGGGAGCTGCAAAAATAGAACTGAAAGAAGACGCAACAACCAATATTCAAAAGTTCTCTTCGCATCAATAGGAAAAATTGATAAGGAACTAGACAGGCTCGTGAAATGGGATTATTATCAAGAGTAGAATTTAGCCGGTGGGCTGCGCCGACCATCTATGTGAGAAGAAATCAGGGGAAATTTGTGTTTGCGCTGAACTTTCAGCCAGTCTTAACAATGCATAAAAGAACTACCACTACCCGCTTCCCAGCCTGGAGGAAGTGTTCACATGATTAAATGGCTGTAAATACTTTTCAAAAATTGATCTAAACAAGACCTATTTACAAGTACCAGTGGATGAGGAGACCTCTAAGCTAATATGCATTAACACACATAAGGGACTGTACAGATTTCAAAGGCTGGCTTTCGGAATTAAAGTAGCACCAGAAATATTTCAACAAATGACGGACACAATGTTAGCTGGACTAGAATTCGCCATAGAATATCTAGATGACATACTAATAAAGTGAGACAGTGTTGAACAACATTCGAAACATATACAGGAAGAGTTTATATGACTCCAAAGCTATGGATTCAAAGTGAAAGAACAAAAGTGTGACTTTTTTTTTTTAAGAAATTAAATACCTGGGAAATATTATAAACTAGAATGGAAGAAGGCCAAATCCTGAAAAAGCTGCAGCAATAAAAAATATGCCAAAACTGAGAAATATTGTGGAACTACAAAGTTTCCTTGGAGTGGTAAATTATTATCAGGAATTCATTGCCAATATACATAAATTACGTGCCCCATTAAATGAATTACCAAAAAAAGAGAAAAAACAGATTTGGACATCACAATGCCAAGGAGCATTTGAAGAAATTATTAAAACATTAACGTCTGACCTGTTTTTGACACATTATGATCCTAATTTGGAACTAATAATAGTGAGTGACACGAGCTCGTGTGGCGTAGTTGCTTGCATACTACACAAAATGACAGATGAAAAGAAAAGACCTACCGCACATGCTTCTAGAACACTATTGCCAGCAGAGAAAAACTATTCACAGATAGAGAATGAAGCTCTAGGGATCATATTTGCTGTAACCAGATTTCACAATTACATTTATGGAAGACATTTCACTTTGTAGATTTTTTTTTAATCATATCATTCTGAGCAAGGCGGTAATGCCACTGATGTGCAGGGGGCTACGTAAGCATGAAGAGATTGGAATAGTTTAGTCTATCTACTCCAACTGAAAAAAAAAAAAAGAAAAAGAAGTGAAAAGATTGGAAAAGAGAAAACCAGAAGCCACATCCTAAACAGGGAACAAGGGATGAGCCTCTTCACCTGTTCAATAGACGTAGGTGGAGTGTGGACCGGACAATAGTTTAGTCTATCTACTCCAATTGAAAAAAAAAAAAAGCAAAAAGAGTGACAAGATTGGAAAAGAGATAAACCTTTGTTGACAATCTTTGGTTCAAAGAAAGGCTTACCAATACACAGCGAACAGGCTATTATAATGGGGAACCATTTTGCTTAACTACAACTTCAAATTAGGATACCTGCCTTCCAACAAGATCAGACACGCAGACAGGTTGTCAAGATTAGTGCCAAAAAAAAAAAAAAAGTGGCCCGCTGGAAGACTTAGTAATAGCTGCACTACAATCAGAAGTCAAGATGAGGACAGTACTTGGAAATACAGAGAGTTGCCAGTGATGTTATTAGAAGTGAGGAACGAGGCAGAAAGGGATGACTTCATTACAACTATGAAGAGAAAAATAGAAGAAAGAGACAATAGTCTTTCTGACAGCCTTTCGTTTTGTGATAACGTGTTAATGTACGATGAAAGAGTCATAATACCTAAGACACTGCAGAAAAGGATATTAAAGGACTTTCATGTGGAACATCCTGGAAAAAAATTGAATGAAGGCTTTGATGAGAAGCTACGTCTATTGACAGAATATGGATGCTGGCATTATGCAAATGGTAGAAAGATGTGAGGGTTGCGCCCTAGCTGCCAGGGCACCCCCAATGATCCAAAAATCTTGGCCGAAAACTGATCGACCATGGTCAAAGATCCATGTAACTTATGCAGAACCTATAAATGGATTTTATTATCTAGTCACAGAAGACTGCTACAGCAAGTAGTTATAATTTTTTTGATATAAGAATTCTATGACAACAAACACAACTGCCTACATGAACTGTTCACACGGTTCGGTGTAGTGGATTGTCTGGTAACAGACAACTGAACACAATTCACATTCACAGACTTCCAGGAGTTCCGTGAGATGTTCCAAGTAAACCATATCAAAACCATACTGTATCACCCATGTTCAAATAGACAGAGACATTTGTCGACACTTTAAAAAGAGCGCTTAAAAGGCATACGTAATACCCACAGAGAAAGCACTGTAACAGTTTCTACAGGTTTATAGGATTCCCCCAAATAATAACACAACATCAGGACTGGCACCAGTGGAGGTGATGTTCGCTAGAAAGATAAATATCAGCATTTGTTAAACTCCTACCAAAGCAGAATAAAAAGCAAATAACGTCATTTGTACCAAATATGACTTTCAGACCAGGAGAAAGAGTGTATTATAAAATGTTTAACAAAAACACTTCCTACTGGGAAACCAGTACGATAATTAATCGGATTGGGAATATATTATATACAACTCAAGGTCCAAAATATACATGCAGAAGGCACATATATCAAATGAGGAAAAGGTGGTTGATGGAAACCAACATGTCACCACAAGAAGAGACTATGGACACAATTTTTGATACGTTCGAGTTGTAAAGACCACAGACAATGCCTGAAACAAGAAAATCAGGAAGGAAGAGAAAGTTTATGGAACCATTAGTAATAAACCATAAAAGGAAAAAAAATTAAAGCTCCCTACACAAAGGGAAAAAAGCTTGGGAGGGGGTGTCATGGCGGCATCACCGACAGACTGAATGAACTATTCCGACCATTACTTATATCTCCCCTCACAAGAGGTGAGAGAAAGTAGTCTAAGGAGAGATGCCCTAAGAGCGGCCTGAAATCAGCCGAGAGTCAGTCTACAAACACTGCTACCTTACTGACTATTACAAGTACCAGTTCTAAGGCTGAAGGTTGAATCATACTAACCAAGTTTCAAGTATTGTATTCATTCCATATTTAACATATATTCATATTTTCCTATTTGGTTGTTTTTGCGTTATTCTTACTGGACCCTTAACCAGGTCCACAACAGAAAGTAAGGTTGCTATATATATATATATATAAAATTAATAGAAATATCAAATTTGTCACTTAGCCATCACTTGGCTAAGTGACAATTATTCACCATTCATACTATCACAAGAGAAACCAGCAATTGACTGATTATTTTCTCAATATCATAAGTTTTTTATTAAGTTAAATAATAATTCATGCACTTTTTTATTGTAAGGTTGATTTTTAATTATCTCCCGTTTGTCTTCTGTGTATTTAAAACATTGCACATTTATATACGTCTTATGGCCATATCACGTTGAATACACCGGTTCTCGCTCCATCACCGAAGTTAAGAAATGTTGAGCCTAGTCAGTACTTAGATGGGTGACCACTTGGGAATACCAGGGGCTGTAAGCATTTAGTGACGGATGTGCGTTGTGGTGCAGTGGATATCAGATTGGAAAGAGAAATCAGTGAGCCGAGTTCGAATTCCAGTTGAATACCCCACATTAACTTAAGCACTGGTACCCCTGGGAAAGGTATTAATCCATCCCTTCTCTCCAGTTATAGGTTAAATAACAAGGGTAGGATTTGGGGATCCTGCCCTTAAAAACAAATCCCAATGAAACTTGATACTCGAAAAAAGAAAAAGTATTACTAGACACAAAAACTTATATAAAAACAACAATTGTTGAAAGAAAAAGGTATTACCAGCAATAAATAAAAATTTAGTTGGCAATAAATGACCCACTAAGGTTGATGTGCCATAAAAACAAAACAACCAACCAACATTTATATACACCTGTCCATGAAAGGTACTGACAAGCAGGGCTGTGGAGTCAAAACACAAAACCTTTAACTCCCACTCCTTTATTTTTGCCACCTCCATCTTTGACTCCTACTTATGTAATTAAGTCATTATGGCCTACATATCTTATAAAACCTATCTTTAAAGGAAATAGGAAATATAGTAAAAGAAATAACAATAAAATTTCTATAATGTAAGACTTTTTACATATGTAGCTTTGTACAAAAAATAAAAATACTCTGCAATGAAAGACTTTTTTGCCTTACAGGCTTAGAAACAAAATCTTTTAAAAGTTACAACTAATAGGAATTTCATGCTTTAATAAAGAAATCAGGAAAGTCCTAAGAAATGAAAATAAAGTTCAATTGGAGTTAAAAGTTCTTAAATAAATTGTTCTTAAAAACAGAATGGCTTCTGTGATATCCTCCTTCACAGAAGCCCTTAAATCAAAGCAGAAAACATCTTGAATTGATATCCAAAACACGGAAAAGAGTATTGAAGTAAATACAGACAAAAAAACAAGGAGCGGAGCCCTGAGAGTGATTGGCTGTCAACACTGACAACCTTCTGACAACTCCTGCAGTCAAACCTTGTGCAAATGTAATGCCCTGTATTCTTTAGGATCTTGTTGGGATGGCTGAGGTGTGTGTGTTTGTGTGGGGAGATCATATAATCTAGGCAGCACACAGTCTGCATATGCTACTGCTCAGGCTTGTGCAATTTCACCACTGAAGGACTGAATTTTCACCAGACAGGATGCTATCTTTATCTCACAAGATTTTTAGATGCCTACATATGCAGACTATTAATTAAAGGGTTCATTTAAATGTCACCTGGACTGACATACACCTAATGATAGCTGGGGGGGGGGGGCACAACAACCAAAAGATTGTGATTGTGATAACAACAACAACAAAAATAAGGGTAACAGTTAACATTTAAATAATAAAAATCAGTGTAAAAAAAACAAGAGTTACACTTTTAGAAGTGTTATGGCAGAGGTGAAAATTTCAAAAATTTATAAAGCCTCTCAAATTCAAGGTGATCATTGTTTCAGTCAGCCGGATTAAAACGCCATCCATTAAACCTAATCCAAGATGAGTTTATAGCTTAACAAAAAAAAAAATTAATATGTAAAACTGAATCCATGAATAGAGTTTGAGTTTTGTTTAACGGCATATCAATCTCTGTGGGTGATTTAATGCCAAAAAGGTAGGGTTTTAAGGTATTTTTTTAATGTTTGGTTATCATGAGAAGGATGTGCCTTGTGGTGCAGTGGATATCGGCTCAGAATGAGAAATCAGGAATCCGAGTTCAAATTCCAGTCGTAATCCGTACATTCACTTACGCGCAAATATCCTTGGGAAAGGTATTAATCCATCTCTACCCTCCAGTTATGGGTTAAATAACAGGACAGATTGGGTTCTGTAGCCTTGGTCAGCAACCAGTCTACTGCAGAAAGCAATGGCAACCTACTGCAGGATAATCTTCTGCCCAGTCAGTCATGTCACTTTCGAGACATGATCGTCCAAGTGTGTATCATGTATGGCACTTAACTATCATGAGAATGTTGATTTAGTTTATTTTGATGAAAAATTTTATTTTTATTTTAGAAAACTGAAGATGTCTTCTAGTTTTGTATTAAGAAATGTATTGCTGGTAATAATTTTTTTCAACAAAAAAATATTATGGCAATTTTTTTTCTTTTAAAATTAATTAAATCTATCATTCAAAAATGTATTGTTGGTAATATTTTTCCTTCAAAAATGGATAATTTTCTATAAAAGTTTATTTTTATACTTTCATAGAGTTTTGAACCCAGTTTGGGACCCTAACAGGAGCTACCACTCCGGATCAGAGTGGACCCAGGAACAACAGCAAGAGGTGGTTCCATGTTTCTCACAACCTCCCAATCAGAGGCCTTGCTGCCAGATGCAGTTCCATGAATAGAGTTGAAATTCTGGGTGAGAGAGTTTGTGTTCACATCACATTAATATCAAAACATTTAAAAAATACTGCTTTTATGAAAAAAATTAAAATTCACATTTACCGATTCTTGAAAACAGGATATGATTTTATTTCATTCATATTAAGTAAAAGTATTTGCCAAATTAGATAATCAAATCATATAAAAATAAATTTTTATACAGATTTGTTTTGTTTGTATTTTTCTGTAGGAATTTTTAACTGGCCTTGCATAAAATAAATGCCTTGCTTGAGGTAAAATGATTAAAAACGAAATGTACTCAGTTTGGTGCACTTTTGATCTGGCGTTAAAAGATGTGGTACCTACTGAACAGAAACCTTCATCATGCTGAGTTCATAGTGCAGAATATTCTCAACTCTTTCATGGGTTAGCAGTGGCTATTTGATTCATAGTCAGTCACCTATCTTCCACCACCATCTGGTGAGCACAATGTTTTCCTCAGTGGTGGCAGGTGCAGGATGTCAAGACATTAGGTCATCTTCAAGACTCTCTTTTCTTCTAGAATCAAATTACCACTTTTGCACTGCTAATAAAAATAGTGTGTCATTCCTTAATATAATAAACATGTCAGCATCAATTTCCTTGGTAACTAAACTCTTTTTCTGCAGGTAGATAACACCACAATACCAACTTTTGACCATTTCAAAGTGAAGTCTCTACTAGTTCCTTTAAACAGTAAGATGCCAGTTTACCAAGAAAGAAACTGTACAGTTATTAACCCTGGAACACTAATCATCAATCAAAGTTACACCACTACTAACCATGGGTATATCATACCTGATTTTGAAAATATCAAAAAAATATCAAATATAAATCTTTATTTGAAATATTTTAAATGCAGGCACTTCAAATTTTGTATTTTGAGTTAACATTAATAGAAACTGAAAAACATATTATTTAGGTAAGAAAATCAGTTACTGAAAATTGTAATTAAAATGGTGTCATTTGGACTGGGTACTATATACCCATGGTTAGTGTTCTTAGGTTAATAAGAGTTGCCCGTGTATTGAATATTGCTGCCATATCTGGTCGGGTGCCCCTGCTGCTCTCCTTGGGCTTCTTGACAAAATACAAAGGAGGATCTGTAACGTGGTTGATACTGACTTGGCAGACCGGCTGCAGCAACTCTCACACCGGCGTGATGTGGCTTCCCTGTGCCTCTTCTACAAGTACTTTCATGGCTTCTGCTCCGATGAGCTTAGATCACTGTTGCCGCCTAAGCACGAATTTACACGAGATACTAGATTAGCAACTAGGTCCCACCCTTTTACAGTTAAACAAATAAGATGTAACCGTAAGTTCTACTCCAGCAGCTTCTTTTCTCGTGCTTCCCGCCTGTGGAACTCCCTTCCACAAGTCTGCTTTCCCGACAGTTACAATCTTCAGGTGTTTAAATGTAGGGTCAATAGACACCTCCTATCACACTAACTCCCAATTATTTTCACAACACTCTCATCTACCCAACCCTCATTCTCGGTATCCTTACCCGCCTATCACCCACCCTCTGTCATTTCCTATATTTAATCAGCCTTTCTCCACTCTACGTAGCCCCCTGCACAGTAGTGGCAGTGACATGCCTTGCTCGGGGTGAAATGCTTATAAAAAAAAAAAAATAGAAAATTTCACAACTCTAGCATCAGTCCTTCATAGTCAAACTATGAGCTTTTCAGCCTACCCTTCTATTCCTAATCAACTCTGAATTAGTTAAGAATCTCATCTTGTAGGGTCTTCTTTCAGGTAAGCAATATGACTTTTGCTTCTCTAGGTCAACTGCAGATGTATTAACGATTATTGTTGAAAGAGTCTTTCAAGCTTTAGATTATAGTATTGAAGCTTGGGCTATTGCTTTAGATATTTTGAGTATATTTGATAAGATTTAACATACTCATCTTCATCACATGTTGAAAAATTATAGTATTTCTGGATGAATTTCTGAACTAATTCAGTTTTTATTAAATTGCAAAATGAAAGTTGTCTTGAATGAGCACTCTTCTAGATGTTTTTGCATTGATGCAGGTGTCTCCCAGGGCTCTATCCTTGGACCTATGCTGTTCCTAATTTTTATTAATGACCTTCCTGATGTCATTAGTACTCAGTTCAATACCTATGCTGATAACTATTTATGCCCGTCTTTATAGTTTCGTAGGGTCAAATTAGCAGCTGATCTCAAAAATGATTTACATTCTGTTGTTAATTGAAGCAAGGAATAGCTTGCTATTTTTAACACTTCCAAAATAAAATAGCTCTCTTTTAATCATAATGCTTTTTATCTTTCATCAACATAGCTGATGTTAACCTATAGGAAAATGATTCACTGAGTGTTTTTGGATTAATGTTTTTCACTGATATGAAGAGAAAAGATTATATCAAATCAATGACTAGATTTACTGCCAAGAAAGTTGGTTCATTGTGTCATGATAGATTCTGCCAAGAAAAATATCTTACATATTTTTAAGTCTACCATTCATTGATGCTTTGAATACTGTTGTTGCATATAGTCTGAGGCTTCTCCTATATAAGATAAAATTCAAAGAAGAATCTGCAGTATCATTGGTCTTGACCTGGCATATAGATTTCAGCCACTTTGCCAGTGCTATAACATAGCTTCCCTGCACCTATTCCAGATGCAGTACAAAACTGACAGTAAGATCTTGTCATTTTACAGTTGAGATGAATAGACATAAATGTAAGATCTTCTATCACACTTTTCACTTCTTTTGGCTTCTTGCTCTCCAGTCAACTTTGATCTTCAAAAATTTAAATGCAATGTCAATCATTAAATTCTCTCTTCTTACTTCCTGTTCTTTTATTCTACGCTTTCCATAATAGTGTTTTTTTTTTCATATTCTCTGACACTCAGTAACTCTTTGCATCATAGCAGCTTTATTGTCTTACTTGGGGTGAAATTATTAAAATAAAAGATAAAAAATGACTAAGAAAATAAGTAACAATTATGAAAGCATGTCCTTTAAAAATGTTTCAATGACTGAGGTCTTCCCATCATTATCCAAAATACTTCATAGCTGTGATTACAGAAATTAATCAATGATAAATGCCAAAATGAAAATTTGGTGTACAATGTATAGCATTTGTTGTACAAGGTATAGTAGAATACAAAATACAAAAAAATTAACCTCAGAATTACAGAAATCATGGAAACTGACAATTCCAATTCCAAAGATGAACAAAATTGTGGAAAATACAGTTTAATCATTTCAATTTTAGACTTCAAACTTCAATAATGAGCCTAAGTTTTTGAATTCAAGAAACTTAAAAAATCTAATATTTTTATTAAATACCTTTTCAATTTGCAATAAATCAAAATGCATGTTTACCTGATATTTGAAAGAATAAATGATTTTATTTCATTCAAATATAAAAACAATTCAAACACTTTCATACATTGACATGTCTTGCTTGCATAATTGACTGACCTGCATGAAATTAATATTCATTACATTTACTCTTGTAATATGTTTTGCTTTTGTGCTTCCAGTGCAAATTTCATTGAAATGCAGATACTTACATTTCAATTGTTATTTCAGATATCTTTTATATTCAGTGAAAATGTTGATTCTCTTTTGTGTACATGTCTTTTCAAACTTGAAGAATGTGAAAATACTGCATTACAAATTTTACAAGAATATGGTTTCTCTCCAGTATGAGTACGCATATGGCGCACTAAATGGGATTTCCGTGAAAATGCACCACCACAAATTTCACAAGAATAAGGTTTATCTCCAGTGTGTGTTTGTATATGCCTTGCCAAGGTTGACTTCAATGAAAATGTAGATTTACAAAGTTCACATGGATATGGTTTTTCTCTAGTGTGTGTTCTCACATGACGCACTAAACTTGACTTTTCTGCAAATGCAGATTCACAAAATTCGCAAGAATATGGTTTCTCTCCAGTGTGTGTTCGAATATGACACACCAACCATGACTTTCAAGAAAAGGCACACCCACAAACTTCACAGGAATATGGTTTATCTCCAGTGTGTGTTTGCATGTGGCTCACTAATGTTGATCTGTCTGAAAATGCAGATCCACAAACTCTACAAAAATATGGTTTTTCTCCAGTGTGTGTTTGCATGTGACGAACTAAACTTGACTTCTCTGAAAATGCAGATCCACAAACTTCACAAATATGTGGCTTTTCTTCAGTGTGGGTTTGCATATGACTCACCAAATATGACTTGTGTGAAAAGTCAGATCAACAAAATTTAAAAGAATATTGTTTCTCCCTAATGTTAGTACACATGTTTCATCAAAGGTGATATTTGCCTGAAGGAAAACTCATAATTCATAACAGTTTCTATACAGTGTGTTTCCATATGATGCACTAAATATGCCTTCGAAAACATCACAAGATAATTTCTCTCCTGTTTATTTCTCAGTAGTCCTAAATGTGTTATTTTTAGAAAAGACAAACTGCACATTCCAATTTCCCTGTTCTTGGTGGAAGTAGAGACTTGCTTTCTTTCAATCTAATTTTATGTATATCCATATATTTGTACAGTGAAAGCATCTGTGAACAGAAAAAAAATAAAAGATATATAAATAATAGATGAATAGATACTTGGGTATTTCCATCTCAAATCAACTAACAGCCAGAGCTGAACCTATCAGAAAAATCTATGAAAATTTACAGGTGTTTCTTGATCAAATTGATGAATAAATCCCAAATATTATATCTGTATTTTTAATAGTTTTAAAATCAGAGCATCTGGAAAAAATCACTGCATTTTTTTGTGTTTTGCTAAATAAGATTTTTAACAAAATTTTAACATTCATACTTCCAAGAATATGGCATGTATAAATTTAAAACTTGGTTACAATAATTAATGTTTATCATAAATGACAAAAATATAACTGCTTCAGTGTTTCTTGTATATGCTTATTTTTACAAGGACATGAAAAATGGCCAAAATACAAAAAAGACATCCAATTTGAGAACTTATTTAAAAATATATCAGATACAGCATCCAAATTAGTTTACCTGTCATTTATGATGGAATAGACTATTTTTATGTCATAACCATATTCATTTGTTATAACTAAGTCAGTATTACTTTTTGAAATTTGCTTGATTTTTTTAACAATGTTAAAAATGCCTATTTTCATGACATCAGCAGACCAATTAAGCAGTTTTAATTTTTTTTTATATTTTTTACTACATATACTTACATGTCTGAAGAATTCTTTTTTTTTCCCCAATTTTTTCTGAGAGTCACTTGGGGTCATTGATTGTTTCGAGATAGAATAGCCCAGTTATATACTAAAACTAGTTTCAATGAGAAAAGGGGCCCAATTATGCAAAATTCAAAGAAGATCAGACTTATTGCAGTAGCTAAGTGTATTATACATGATTGTGTAACAATAAAATTTTGCCATGTGGTTGTCTCTACATAAAGAATATGAAATACATTTATTCCATAAAGTCTTTATTTACTATTTCTTTGGATATCAATATAGTTGAAGATGACCTTGCAAATTTTATGCTACAATAATGCATTTCCACTAAGCATAACAACATAGTTGAAATATTTTTTTCTTGAAAGAGGCATAGTTACTGAGAATAAATGAACCAAATATTTTGGGGAACATGAAGTAAAAACTTCTATACATCTATATAATGGAACCTATCAGATAGCTGGCCATGAATGTAAAAATGACAAACTGAAAAGAGAATTCTTTCAACAGTATACTTGAACAAGATGACCTTCACTATAGAAATAAAAACAATATTTTGACAATTGTCAAAATATGCAATGTAATTCAGAGCAGAGAATCTATTGGCATAATGTAGTTGTAAAACATAAAGCCAATTTCCATTGTTTTAGCTGTGAAAAGCTTGCCAATTTTGTAATGAAAATTCAATGAATGTCACATTGATGCTTTTTGTTTGAAAAAAAAACAATCTGAAGTAAAAATAAGGGAAATGTTTAAACTACAGTGAAATGTTTTTGTAGAATACTTGACCATGTAGAGATTTGATATGTGTAGCATAAATTTGTAATGGAAAATCAATGAATGTCTTACTGATTTTTGTATGATAGTAACAATGAGAGAAAAGTGATCTGAAGTGAAACTAAAGAAAATGAATATAGTGTAATAATGTTTTTGTAGAATACTTGACCATGTAGAGATTTGATATGTGTAGCATAAATTTGTAATGGAAAATCAATGAATGTCTTACTGATTCTTGTATGATAGTAACAATGAGAGAAAAGTGATCTGAAGTGAAACTAAAGAAAATGAATATAGTGTAACAATGTTTTTGTAGAATACTTGACCATGTAAAGATCTCATAGTAACACTGGAATGAGAGAAAAGTAATCTTAAGTGAAAATAAATGGAAATATAGTGTAACATGTTTTTGTAGAATACTTGATCATGTAAAGATTAGATATTTTAATTTTGTCAAGTATAATATATTTGTAATGAAAAGGCAATGAATGAATAACTGCTTCTTGTTTGATAGTAACACTGGAATGAGAGAAAAGTAATCTTAAGTGAAAATAAGGCAAATGAATAAAGAACGGTAACATTGAGTCTGTAGAATATTTTTCTATTTGACAAATGTCTTGTTAAATCTTTCAACAAATATCAAAAGCAAGATTTCAAAAATCTATATGTTTATCATTGAATAATTTACATTATAGGGGAAAAGAATAACACACAATAAAAAAGAAGGATTGTGTTTTTCTGAAAAAAATTCAAATATTATGCTTATTGCATACATAAAATTTAAAGCTTTGATTTTACTTTCAACCTCAAAGAATGAGCAATCAATTCAAAATATGTAGACACAAAGTATGTTTGTTATATCAGAAGCTGTGTAATTTATAATGATAATTTCAGTCTGGTAATCACTACCTCATTGATATGAATGAAATATTTTAGCTAGAAATAAAAAAAATGTGTACATTCTATAGAATCATAGATGTTTTTCAAAAATGCATGTGAAAAATCTATCTGTAAATAGTTGTTTTAATACATGCCAAAAAAAATAACTTTTTAAATATCTGCTAAAAATCAAGTAAATATTGACTCATAAAATGTTCAAAAGTTTTAGCGCTACTCAATTAGACTGGTCAGCTAACAAAAAAAGAATAAAATTTTTTAGAAATAATTTTTATAGATAAGCATTCTTTAGACCGCAACACTTGTTGGAATCAAAAAGTATTGAATGAGGTCCTGTTCATAATAGCGACAGAGTGTAAAATTGATCCCTGACTTCAAATAGTCATGGTTAATGAGCAGTTTTGTATACAAATGTTATGTTATCCATGTATTGATTTTTTTCAAAGATTCATAAGAATCTTCAAATTTTTAAAACAAATATTGAGCGATACTAATTATTTATCCAAAATGAAGAATAAATGGGTACATATTTTTATTAACTGATGTAAATTTCATCCTCCCGTGCAAATTTCATATTAATTAATCTTTAGAAATAAATGAAGAATTTGCTATTCTGAAAAAGAAGTAATTTTTACCAGGGCACATTTGCATTTTTATAAAAAATCTGTTCTATAATTATATATATATATATATATATATTTGTTATTTAATGATAGAACCTGATAGGAAAACAACAAAAAAATGAATTCTATTTTGCTACATAATTCTTATAGCTTTAAATATTTTCTGAAAATGAAATAGAAAAATGTAAATCTGCTGTTTCCTAAAAATTATTAAAAATGAAAAATCTCACACCCAAATATCAATAACAAAAGTAGTTTCAAACAATCCCCTATAACGTGTCGAAGTCAGGGCTGATTTGATACTGCATTGTTATTATGAAAAGGGCCCTACTTCTAAATTGATAACAAAACAGCAAAGTTATTTCTAAAATGATTTTTCCCAATTTTTTTATTAGTAGATGTGCATTGTGGTGCAGTGGATATCAACTCAAAAGAACAAATTGGGGAGCTGAGTTTAAATTCAAATTGAAGTAATGGCATTTACTTATGCACAAATACCCTTGGGAAAGGTATTAATCCATCTCTTCCCTCCAGTTATGGGTTAAATAATAGGACAGATTGGGTTCTATAGCCTTGGCTAGCAACCAGTCCACTGCAGAAAGCAATGGCAACCTACTGCGGGATAATGTTCTGCCCAGTTAGTCATGTCTCTTTCAAGACATGATTGCCCAAAGCATCTATCATGTATGGCACTTGAGTGACTGAGATAAGTCTATTTAAGTAAGGCCTGCAATTTCATAAAAGAAAAAAAAATCCAAATTTTGCAAGGAAGGATTCTTTCATGTAATTATCATACCCACTAATTTGTGCAGAAAATTTTAACATTATTGTGTTTTGTAGATTTTAAAGATTGTAGAGCTCAAATTCTGACCAAGTCTGTTTTGTTCACTTTGCCCTGAAGCTCTTGGAGAGAGCAAGAATTGATCTTTATCTAGTCATTGACTAAATAAGTGGGCAAACTATCTTGCCTTTGTTGCTAGCCAGTCTAGAAGCAGGACAACACTGAATTCAAAAGTATGTAAATAATAGAGCAGACTGAGCTCTTCAGTCTAGATACAGCAACTAGTCTAAAAATCAAAACTAGCCTGATACAAGATGTGTCATGCTATCTTACCTAAGACACACTGAGCTCCAGTTCATGTGATGTCCTAACAACCATGAGGGATTTGTTTGTGTAAACACCTGCTTCTTATCCAACATGAAAGGTATCTCAGCTAAAAAAGCAGTATGAATAAACTTTTTTCTAGAAAGAATTGTAGGCTGATAGAACAATGTTTTATTTGTTTTGTCTTTCTATAGATACGACTAGAAAAAAGGTGGTAGTAAGCAAAGGTGTGACTAAAGGCCGCAATATGTCCTTCTTGTAAAAAAAAAAAATGAGAGACTATGAAATGTGCCATACAACGGAATGCAGTAATTTTTTCTCTTTATGGGCTACCATACAATTAAACTTTGATTATTTATATACTATTAAAAAAAACTTTCCTATAAAATATTTGTACTTTTGTTTGGGCTTCTGTTCCTATGTGAAATAAGCATTTTGGAGTATGTTAAAAAATTACTCATCATAATATCTTTTTTTTTTTTAATCGTGTCACCTCGAGCAAGGCGGTAACGCCACTGATGTGCATGGGGCTACGTAATAGTGAAAAGATTGGAAAAGAGAAAGCCGGAAACCACATCCTAAACAGGGAACAAGGGATGAGCCTCTTAACCTGTTCAATAGACGTGGGTGGAGTGTGAACCGGGCGATAGTTTAGTCTATCTACTCCAATTGAGAAAAAAAGAAAAAAAAAGAAAAAACAAAGTGAGAAGATTGGAAAAGAGAAAGCCGGAAACTACATCGTAAACAGGGAACAAGGGATGAGCCTCTTAACCTGTTTAACAGACATGGGTGGAGTGTGAACCGGGCGATAGTTTAGTCTATCTACTCCAATTGAGAAAAAAAGAAAAAAAAGAAAAAACAAAGTGAGAAGATTGGAAAAGAGAAAGCCGGAAACTACATCGTAAACAGGGAACAAGGGATGAGCCTCTTAACCTGTTTAACAGACATGGGTGGAGTGTGAACCGGGCGATAGATAGATCTATCTAGTCCAATTAAAGATGGTAGATTTGTATATGTGCAGGATTGCTTGGGATGGGAAAAACTTCCTAGCCCTACACAGAGAACCGACCCTTCCAGCAGTGGATTCAGCTACGGATTCTATATAGTTAAAAAAAAAAAAATTGTAATAACAGTCCAAAGAATGGTTATTAAAGATAAAATGAGAATTAGAAATCCCAAGTGCTAAATTATAAAATCGTAGTTAAAGCTAAAATCTGATCTGGAAAAAAAACAAAACAAAAAAAAACAAATAACTTAATACATTTTAAATAATTTAAATTCCTCTTTTCTTAGTAAAATTTAATAACCTAATGCTGATCTATACAAAAAGAAAAATAAATTTTTGTAAATAAAGTTTTTAATTTGAAAGCATTCTCACATCACTCACTGAATTGCCATTAGTGACAAAAAATGTCAACAACAAATTTAAAAATTCAATATCTGTCCTACAAAATTAGTAAATTTAAGGGTAATTGGATTTTGTAAAAGTGTTTACTTTTTGCTTAAAAAATAAAAAAATAATGTTTATTTACTACAGTCACGTTATAACAATATTTTTCTTCTGTAATCCATGACTTCAAAAGCACATAAAAAATTTTAATAAATAAATATGCAGACTTTTTTTATTTTTTAAAATTTTACTTAGAAACATTTATTATGCTTTAAATCTTTTAAGATTCTGTATTTATTTCAACCTTTTAGATCATATTATTATTAAGTGGAAATTATATTTACTCCTCTAAATCCTTAATACAAATCATCAAACACCAATATTTTTAAAAGAATTTTGAATATTTTTTTGTACGTGTATAAACATGCCAATTTTTTTAAGTACAAGTAACCATACATGACATTATCAGAAAGTAAGAGCAATAACTATAGTAAATTTAAAGCCATAATTTCTAAAATTCAATAAAACATTAGATTATGGAGAGTATTCTTGTAAATTTTTAAGATGACTAAGTACTTAAAAATTATATCAAAAGACACTCACGTCATTTTCTTCAATTAAGTTTTACAGATAAACTCTCCATAGAACAACATTAGATCTGTCGTCATGCTCTCAGCACATCAATACAGCTACTGTTAGATTTAAAAATTCATTTCTGCAATATTTTAAATTTTAAGTAAATAACATGTTTCAAATCAGATTAATTATACTTTTAAATGAAGTAATATTCTTCAATATTTCACAAAAATAGATTTTATTTTTGGAAGATTTTTTTAATAAAGACAATTACATTGCAATAAATGATGCCTAAAAAAAGGACAATAATCAGCTATTGAAGGAAAAAAAAATCTACCAGTCACTTTAAATTAGTCTTTTAAACACAGCAGTTTAACCAAACTGACTCAAAACCCGGTTGAGTGGGGTCTGTTGACCTTGGTTGGTGACTCACATTGTGTTGATCACAAATAAATAGCGTTTGGACGCTAGTGGAGATGACAACTCTGTGGATTTAGAGGAGTAAACCTCGATAAACTATCCTGCTATTTCCTTGGGTAGCAGTAGTTCATGTGGCACCCAATGTAAGAGTGGTAGCGGTTCAGAGAACTGTGTGGTTGTGCGGATGACCATCTACTTGACAACAGGTAAGCACATCGCTCCAGTTAACGGCAAACTATGGTGAGATGGTGACTTGACAAATACCTGTCCCCTTTGGAGGGGTTGGCGTTAGGAAGGGCATCCAGCAGTGAAAATTTTGCTTCAAATTTCATATGTCATGTCAAATCCAGATATAGTTAGTAATAACGGGGCTGGAACTAATAGTGAAGGTGTCGTTCGTGTTTGGTAGGGTCACTCTGTTGTGGGTCTCATCAGACCGTTAATGAACATCAGACCTGGACAGCATGGCAGAACTTCCAACCCTCGGACACAGGGGGAAAAAAAGGGAAGTAAAACCAGACAGAAGAGTTTAATATTATACTGGAAATATTAAATTCATTCTATCTGCTTGAAATTAAAACTAAAATAAAAGCTTAAAAAAAAAACTTCTCATTTTTAAAATTCATTTTAAACCTGAGGTATCACTGCTTTTTGGGATACCATAATTAAAAATTAGTTAAATGATATGTATGTGTTTGATTCATTGCTTTTATTTCTTGTTTATTTTCTTACCTGTTTGAAGTCATAATATTGAATTGCACCCAATATCTTTATAATTATTATTTTAAAATCCATTTAAATAATGAAAATGCTAAAAGTAGAGTGGGTGTGATAAAATGCATTAGTTACTAAAACATGACTCTCAAAAGAGAGAGGTGATTTAAAACTTTTCCTATTTGATCTTCCATACAAAAGAAAAAAAAACATAATAATCTAATGGGTGTGAAAATAATAAATAAAATAAAATTCTTTTAAAAATATTACTGATGCATCAAACTTTCCACTTTTTAATTCTGAAAACACATCTTTATTTAATGAAAATAATCACTTTTGTCATCAGTAGCCAAAAACAAAATACTCTGGTGCATTTCAAAGATAAATTATATTGATTGAAATCTAAAATTTTAGGATTTAAAAAAAAATTTCATTGGCCCTTGTTGAGTGATTAACACACTTGTGAACAAAAGTTAATTCTTAGTTTTAAAAAATCTTGCAAAAATAAAACATCTGTGACATGTTATTTTTAAAAAATGAGCAAATTTAAAATTAAATTAATCTGATTTACACAAGTGTTACTCGTTTATAACATGAAATTTAGAATAAAAGAATTTCTTCATCATGGAGCATTCATATGTCTGACTTTTAAAGCAAGTGATTGATGTGTGATGGTAGCCAGATATGGTGATAAGTATGGTTGACCAAAATTGACAGAAATTTTTTTTTTTTTTTTTTAATCGTATCACCCCGAGCAAGGCGGTAACGCCACTAATGTGCAGGGGGCTACGTAATAGTGAAAAGATTGGAAAAGAGAAAGCCGGAAACCACATCCTAAACAGGAAACAAGGGATGAGCCTCTTAACCTGTTCAATAGACGTGGGTGGAGTGTGAATTGACCAAATTATGATCCTAAAAGGGGAAGAAACCATAAAATACATGACTTTTTAATGTAACACAGAAAATACCATATTTAAAAAAATTCTTTCAATACACACACAAAAAATATTTAAAAAATCTATTGGCTTGATGATTTGTATTAAACATTTTAATTTTCGATTAGTAAATACAGTTTTCACTTAATAACTTAATAACCTAATTGCAACAAAGTTTTGAAGAAGTTAAAAAATATTTTTGTAAATTTTTAAAATTATTATAGGAACCTCCATTCATTTTCAATACCTAAGTTTTAAATTGAATTTTAAAAAAGAAAAAAGTATTCTTGAAGCTTTAATTTTAGCTTAATTGAAAGAATTTACTTTCCAAATAAGCAAAATACCCTGGTGAATTTTAAACAGAAATTATATTGATTGGGATGTAAAATTCTGAAATTTAAAATTTCTTTTCAATTTTTTGGCCATTTTTGAGCAATCAACACATTTGTAAACAAAAGTTAATTCTTTGTTTAAAAAATCTTGCAAAAATAAAATATGTGTCACAGATGTATATTTTAAAAATATACATCTGTGACACGTTATTTTTTAGAAAATGAGCAAATTTCAAGTTAAATTAATCTGATTTGAAACAAATATTACTTCTTGTTTATAGCATGAAAGTTAGAATAAAAGTATTTCTTAATCACAGAGGGCTTACCTTTCTGATCTGCAAACTAATTGATGACAGCTTGTCAGCATTCATTTAACACATTTGACTATGTTGGACCAGAACTGACATAAATTTATGAAAGAAACCTAAGTGAATGTCATGTTTCTGAGTTTACTACCTGGTAAATTTAAAAAAAATTAAAAATCCGACAACTATTTGATTTTTTGCAAGAATTTCCAGATTAAATGAGTTTTTCACCAGAAAAATAACGAGTCGTGTACATATTCACATTAAATTTTCCCTGACGAAAAAAGAAAAGATTTTTACCAAAATCTTGAACGTGTTAGAAAGGATTGAAAAAAAAATTAATATAATGAAAATTTACTTTGATTTTTCCAAACATAAACATTTTGACGGAAAAAACTTCGTTTTTATTAATTTTGCGGCATTTTTCTTCATATGCTGATTATTAAAGCGATTTTTTTTAATTTTTATTCGAGGTTATATTTCCTTCGTGAAGAGACAAACATTCTGTCATCAGAGAATCCCTTAAAGCCTTAAGTTAAAGAAAAGAAACTTTTGTAAATCGAACAGAAAAAAAAAATACGTGGAAATAAAGACGGTAGAACTAGAAATGAACAAAGATTTCATTTTTAGAAACAATGTGATTTCCCTTCTGACAAAAAAACAGTAATTTTTATTTGAAGTTTATTTTGCAAAGTAAATTATTAACCTCTGAAAATGTAATTCTTTTTAAATTAATCTTTTTTTTAAATTTTACTTGTAGAAGAGGAAATATGAAAAATTGACGTGGAATGAACGAGAAAGGAAAACGTTCTTTTTCACTAAAAAACAAACAAAAAACAAACGTAACGTCATAAAAAGTTAGAAACATTTTTGTAATTTTTCAAATTTAATCATGATAGTGGTCTAACTTTTGAAAAATATCATGTAAGTTGTTAGTTTTAAAATTTAATTAATTAGAGGTCGAATAATGAATGAAACAATCTTTACTGTTGCAATAAAAATTTAAAAAGCTTCAAAGCAAAATAAAATTTTCAAATCTACTAATTCACTTTTAGTTTATTACTTCAACGTTTTAGAAGAATTTTCGTTTCAATATAATTTTTTTCTGACAATAAAATTGCACATTTTAATTTTATTTTTGACGTTAACACTTAACAGCCAAAAAACATAAAACGAAGGGAAAGTTGATAAATAAAGATTTCTTTTTGTATTATTTTGGTTCCTTTGATTCTTCCACTTTACCATTCACTCAGACTAGAAAATAGTGCATCGCGAAAAAACAAAAATACGGGATGATTTCTTTGTGCTCAAGTGATTTTGATGGGATTTTTCTGTCAACCTACCCAATGTTCGTTCAGTTTATAGAATAACGTCGAAGTTGGAACAAAGAAAAAATTCAATTAAGAAATGGTGAAAAAACACAGCATAAACGTGAAATTACTTACATATTCTGCTTGATAATGTAAGACAAATGAAGCGGTGTTAAACAAGATTTAGTTCCTTGTGTTTAAAATCGTTAGATTTCTTGGCATTTTCGAAACAAAGATATTCAAAATTTTTTAATCAAAAAGTAGATGCATCACGAATGTCCTCATTTTTGTTCTTATTATCACAACGTTTCAGTCGTTTTTGTCCTACAGTCTTCATCAGGTATTGTGTATATATCAGTGCCGTGCTTAGGAACATCGCCCCCCCCCCCCCCACAAAATTCAACTTTCACCCCTTCATCATAACTGAACCCACAATAAATGGTACTTTAAACAAAATAACATACTCTCGGAACGCAGATATTCGGTGATAACGAAAAAAACAGAAGAAATCGCAGAATTGGGGTTTTGAAGCTAACGGTTTCACAACTTTTTGGTATTTTCTAGCTATTTTTCTAGCCATTTCAGTGCGTTTTGGGCCAAAACTTTTGGTTCTCAATCTTCTACAAGTTTTTCCAAAGAATTTTCAAACAATTTAAACCTAAATTTCAAAAGTAAACTATTTTGCTACAAAAGTTTGATATACTGTCCAAAATTAGAGTTCAAGAATTTAATTTTAAAAATGGAGACGGGTGTCAGAAAGTGTTGAGGAGGGAAAGAAAAAAACGAATTAAATCAAAACAACATTAAAGTAACTAAGTCATTTTGAAATGTCACGATGTAGGAGAAAGTCATTAAGTGCTAAAAGGCCCATACACCCCCACTAAGATGCGATAAATTTAAAAGACAAACTTGATAACTTATAAAGAAAATGCGTATTTTTTTTTTTTTTTTAATAAAATTTATCTCATACTTTTACAGCGGAAATAAATCCCTGATTATCTGGTTAAAATATTTTACTTCAAAGATTAATTAATGCACAGCAACCTTCTGTAACAAGTTCGTTGAAATGTGATTATTTCACAATCCATTAACAATAAGAAACAAAAACAAATGTCACAATTAATGTATCAGCGATGGGAAAGCAGAAAAAAAAGAAAAAAAAAGAAAAAAAAAGCAGAAATGAAAACTATTCAACAAAACATATTTGTTGATTCAAATAAAGATAATTTCGCCATTTCGTCTATTGAACAGGTGAAGAGGCTCATCCCTTGTTTCCTGTTTAGGATGTGGTTTCCGGTTTTTTCTCTTTTCCAATCTTTTCACTCTTACGTGGCCCCCTGCGCATCAGTGGCGTTTTCGCATTGCTTGGGGTGATATGATTAAAAAAAAAAAAAAAAAATTAATGGTAAACATGGAACTCACTTAGATGTTAAATAATGAAAAGACAAACACTAAAAATGTTTTTATAGGGACGTGTTAATTTGTATTCTCTTGGATAGCAAATAAAGAAATAGATGAAAGTATTTTCATGTTAATTTGTACTTTAAAAAAGTCCGTGATGTAAAAAAAACTAGAAAAAATGTAAAATGTAGAGTAGACGGATCGTCTTATAATGACGGGTCGCGGGCCGAACGAAGGCCGTTAATGAAAAATTAAGTAAAATTACACATGCAGACCCCAGTCAGCCTAAATATTTCAAACCATAATACAAATAAATATTGAGAAATCAGAAAATCTAAAATAAAAAACACCTAACAAAAATTCGATTTCCTCAAAGAACGTCAGTCAGTTTAGGTGCCATACGTGATACACGCTTGGGCGATCATGTCTCGAAAGAGACATGACTGACTGGGCAGAAGATTATCCCGCAGTAGGTTGCCATTGCTTTCTGCGGTAGACTGGTTGCCGACCAAGGCTAAAGAACCCAATCTGTCCTGCTATTTAACCCATAACTGGAAGGAAGAGACGGATTAATACCTTTCCGAAGGGTATTTGCGCGTAAGTGAATACAATGGATTCAGCTGGAATTCGAACTCGGATCCCCGGTTTCTCGTTCCGAGCCGATATCCACTGTACCACAACGCACATAAATACTTCAAAATGAAAAAATAAACGGAAGTGAAATGGGTGAAATTAATTTATGACGTACTCGTCATAATTTTATTTTGAAAGATTCCAGCAAATTACAAAGACTAACTGGCAGGAATAAGCGATGGGAGGGGGGGGGGGTCGCTGTTGGAGGAATGAAATAAAAAGCCGAGTGAGACAATATTGTCCCTTTGAAGATGTCTACGTCCAATGTCTGTCGCCGGTCGCTCGATCCAACCTGTTCTGAGTGTTATCAGTTTTTGTTTTATCTTAATTTTTATTTTATTTTATTTTACTTTATTTTTTTACGCAGAATAGGAGTTAATTGTGTTTTGATTGAGTTTTTGCGGTCATAGTGTTCACTGTTCATATTCGGTTGTTTATAAACTATGCTGTCGCTAAATTTTCTTAAACGTTTTATGACATCCAGAAAGTTTGAATATACCAGTGGTACCAGTTACGTTCTTGTATGTTGAAACAGATATCTAATCTATTTCTCTCTCAAGTTCAATATTTTTAAAAAAATGACAAATGCTTTGCGGCCTCTTTGGGGCCCGGAAGGCTTCTCTCAAATATTATATGATAGAGAGAGAGAAAGATGGGTAGATAGATATATATTTCAACATACAAATATGATAATAATTTTCAAGTTAACCCTAATAATTTTTTTTGTCATTACAATAGATCTGCAGAGCCAAAAAGAGCCTTGCGGCTTCCCGGGGCCTTAGGGCCCCTAGGAAACTTAGGCCTCTCACCTGCAATTGCGGGGTGTGCGGGGACCCTAAGCACGACCCTCCCTCCCTCCCTCTCTCTCTCTCTCTATATATATATATATATATATATATAAAACAGAAAAAGGGTTGTTCCAACGAGAGAAATTGGTATAGAAGAAAGAGTATGAGAAGCTGTGAACGTTCACAGCTTCTCGTACTTTATATATATATATATATATATATATATCAGTCAGTTAGGTGCCATACATGATACACACTTGAGTGATCATGTCTCAAAAGAGACATGACTAACTGGGTAGAAGATTTTCTTGCAGTAAGTTACCATTGCTTTCTGCAGTTGACTGGTTGTCAACCAAGGCTATAGAACCCAATCTATTCTGCTATTTAATCCATAACTGGAGGGAGAAACGACAGATTAATTCCTTTCCCAAGAGTATTTGTGCATAAGTGAGTGCAACGAACTCGACAGGAATTCAAACTCGGCTCTCTGATTTCTCATTCCGAGCAGATATCCACTGCACCACACACATATATATTGGTTATAATAAAAAAAATTGATTGGAGGTAAATCCCAATGGATCTTATTAATATTAAATATTAAAACTGATCAAGCCAGAGAGTTCAATGTAATTAAATTTATTTATTTATAAAGCCAATATTTATTGCATATAAAAAAATTCAAATTTATGATGAGATGGTGTTAAATTCACTAATTGTAATGGTCATTTGATCTAGGAAAATGTGACTTTTTTTATATATAATGAATATATATATATAATCATTTCACCACAACCAAGGCAAGACTGTCACTGGTGTATGTCAATTAAGTTAACCTACAGGGAATTCTGAACTGAACCTTTTTTTTTTTAATTTACGGGGGTAGATGTTTTTGTTCCACTGCCTATGTCTAGGGATATCTCATCTAGTCCTTATTTTAATACTGCTCAGTTGCCCTGTTCTCACTGAGTTCAAGTATATACAGGCTGGAATTGAAGTTACAATTACTGTTATCAAGTTAACAAACCAATGCAATAGGTTATTTTTTCATGGGGCAATTCATTGTGAAGAACTTGGAACCTTAAACCTAACCTACCTGCTGATGAGAGCTTTGATATGCTGGATTGCACTCACTGAAGCATTTCTCTTTTGTTACTGAAGATCTGCTGTCATTTGTTCTTCTTTCTTAGTGGCTTCCATACTGTATTTATTTATATGCTAGGCCTACTAAGGGGATCCTCATAGTCTAGCATATAGACTTTCAGATGTCTAACTCTTCAGTGTTCTTCATTGTTCAATATTTTCACTTGATTCAACAGGGTCTGATGACAAGACTTTCCCTCTCGTATATGATCAGCCATGCGTGTATGGAGGGAAAAGAGTAGTCATCTCAGTGGCCATAAAAAAACATCACGTATCTAATTTCTGTTTGAATTTTGAGGATGAGGAGTTATCATTATTTACTCTATTTACAAACCAACTATTGTCCCCATCTTTGTTGTTGTTATCACATCATGTCGAGTATTTTCACTTGATTCCGCAGGGGTTGATGACTAACCTTTTCCTTTCATATATCAGGCATCTTTTACTATCTGGCTTCAAATTTTTATTTCTTAAAATTTCATATAATTGAGTTAGTGGGGGCAGAGTGGGATGGGGGCGAAAAATATAAAGAAAAATTTTTACCTAGATTTTTTAAAATAATGTAATTAATTTTTGAATAAGTCCTGAAATTATAACGAAAACCAAAAATTGTTTCATTTTTGCAAAAATATCTAAATCAATGTTTTTCACTTCAAAACATGCTTAAATTTCCTAGACGAGCTTTATGGTCAACTCACTGATTAAAAAATTGCTAGATTCTTAAACAAAATTTTAAATATTCTAAAAAAAAAAAAATGTAATTTAATTATCCAAAAATCTTTATAGTCTTTCCTTTTCAAAATAATATAAAGAATTTAGGAAAAAAAAGTTTTTCAATATGGTATGCTAATTTTTAGTGGAGATTCTTAGTTATAAGTAATATTATAATTAAGCAATACAAAAAGGAATTTCTCAAAATTTCATAAAAGTTAATAAGTGGGCTTAATTCCAAGATATTTTTAAAAAAGTAACATTTCTAAAATAATTTCAGGAATTTCTGAATAAGTCATGAAAATTACATTAAAATCTGACATTTGATTTTTACAAGAATTTCAAATTCAATGTTTTTTTTTCACCATGAAAAGATGTTGAAATTTCCTATACTGATTTAACATCACTTGCTGATGCAAAAAAAGAGAAAATTTTTAACAAAAATTTTGAAGGTTCTAAAATGGAATAAATGTAACACTTTTGCTTGGGCTGGCTAATTGTGACACTGCCATCCAGCTGGCTGGTTGGATCGGTCGCTCGCTGGTTTGGGAACGGATCTCGCTGCGATGTCGAAATGGTAGCAGCTATGCTGACACTTTCAGGCCGCTGTTGCTGGCCGCAATGATCTCGTCACAAAAGCTGGTCTTCAAGACGTCTATTACAACAATGGACCACTACCCACGTTGTGATTTGATCTCAGAAAGTGGTGTTGTGCAAATCCAGTAGCCGTCTTTCCACCAGAACCAGATCAGACACTTGTATACACTTGTGGTTAAAATTAAACACAGCACCAAAAATGAATTAAATAAATGAATAAGGCCGAAGACGCCTTGAGAGTTATGAAAAAGGTCTTTATAAAACAAAATACTTATTAGTTACATGAGCAGATAATGCAGTTGTCGGAATGCCAGTTTACAACGAAGAGAGAGAGAGAGAGTTTTCAAAATCTCAGAGCTTCCAATCTTCACAATAAAAATATCTTTTCTAAGTCTCGTTAAAGTAAACAGAGCTCTTCAAATTTTCATTAAAGTCTTTTCCCGTATTCTCTATAATCGAAGCTGTCAATTCTCTATGTAACTTTTAAAACAGCAAAGTTCTTTCAGATTATTATCGGAGCTTAACAAAATTTACCAAAGTAGAGCAAACGAGGAATCAGAAATTTCAATTCTCCACATAACTTTTAAGACAATAAGGTTCTTTTGGGATTCCTATCAGAGGCGTATTATTCAACATTAACTCTTTAAGTTAATCAATGGCAGGCTTCATTTGACATTGACCATTGACTCTTTTTAGCCATAAGTTCTATGGTAGGTGACCAGCCATGAGTCATGGCTCCCCCCGTTGGGAACTCTTTTCCACAGTCGTTAAATTTCAAGTGCAATTCCAGAAACTCTTCAAAAAAAAAAAAAAGAAAAGATTTTTCTCACTGAATCTTCATTTTTATAACCATCACCAATCCTCTCGGGGGATCTAGCCAATTTAACGCTTTTGGGCAATGAGATTATTTTCCACCCACATGATTTGTGGGGAGCAATGGCTAGATGAATGAAATATGAACAGCTCACATAACGTAATGTCTTTCTGTCTTTCGATTACATCACTGGTCTTCCGATCCCACAATTTTTAGTCCCCGGAACAACTGTTGGGGATCTAACCCTACCTGACCTCATAAAGTAAATCCTGACATTTCATTATGGCTACTTACAAAATTTTAGCTCGCCCAAACAATCTGCTTCGAACACGAAAAAAGGAAAATTATATTTTTCTGTTTCTTTCCCGGCCATCAGTCAATTTTTCTATTCCCTGGATTTTACAAGTACATGATAGTATTAAAAATAGTTTTTTTTTACATAAGCTCACATCACAAATTACAATAAAGCACAACAAATAATACCATTAAACCATTGCATTAACCCCCCCCAAATATCAGAAGGAAATAGTGTCACATAAAAATAGATTTAAATAATCAAAAATGATCCTGAATTGCATTTTTTCAAATCGATAATATATAAAACATCTTATTCAATGATGAATTTGTTTTTACTAATCGATTTTGGACATTAATTTTCTGTTTTTCATTCATTGAAATTTCAAAACAGAACTGATTAATTTATTCGGATATTTTACTTTTTTATTTTATATAACTTTGTTTTTCTCAAGACAAATACATAAAACCTATTTTTGGCATTTACATGTCATAAAATCCTGATATAGATAATGTACAAAAAATTAAAATAATGTTGAGTTTTTTATAAGAATTAAAAATTTCCACATATTAACCTGAAAATTCATATTTGATAAGACATTAGAAAAGAAAAATATGAGAAATCAATAAGGAGAAAAAAATTTTGAAGTCAAAGCAATGAAAGGTTTAATGTAAATTCTCTAAAATATTCATAAATCAGCAATTTATCAGCTCGTGTGATGAACTGACATCAGCTGAAAATGTTTTAAAATTTTTATCTGAAATTTTTAGATGAGTAATTAGGAGTTATTTTTATACTGACTAGTTCATATATTTACCCTCATCTTCATTGTTACCAATGTTTCCATCCAGAGACTGAGATGGTTCACTTGATGATGCTTGAACTAGAGAATACTGCAGATGTAGTTTTCAAAGCTCAACTATTTAAATTTGTTACACCACAATTCATTCATAAGGCTTTGTATTAAGTGTGACTTTGCATATATGCTTTTAACAAAGAATTTCATAAAAAGGTTGACTTACACAACTTACAGGAAAATGGTTTAAATGGTTTCTCTCCTGTATGTATTTGTAAATGTCCTCTTAAGTTGGAAGTCTGTGAAAATGCAAATCTACATACTTAACATGACAGTATTTTTTCTCCTGCATGGGCTTGCATGGGGGTTTTTAAACTGCAGGTGTGTGAAAATGCTGAATCAAAAACAGTGCAAGAAAATTTTTTTCTCTGGTATGTTTTTGTACATGCTGTTTTAAACCAGAAATATCAGAAAATGTTGATCCACAGTCTAGACAAGAATATGGTTTCTCACCTGTATGTATTCGCACATGCCGTTTTAAAATGGAATTCTCTGAAAATGCTGATCCACCTACTTGACATATGATTTCTCTCCTGTATGAATTCGCATATGGCCTCTTAATTTTGAATTCCATGAAAATGCTAATCCACATACTTGACATGAAAATGGTTTCTCTCCTGTATGAATTCGCATATGTACTCTTAAGCTAGAATTCCGTGAAAATGCTAATCCACATACTTCACATGAAAATGGTTTCTCTCCTGTATGTATTTGTATATGTGCTGTTAAGTTTGAATTCGTTGAAAATGCTAATCCACATACTTGACATGAAAATGGTTTCTCTCCTGTATGAATTCGCATATGTCCTCTTAAGTGTGCATTCTGGGAAAATGCTAATCCGCATACTTCACATGAAAATGGTTTCTCTCCTGTATGTTTTCGCATATGTACTCTTAAGCTTGAATTCTGTGAAAATGCTGATCCACATACCTGACATGAAAATGGTTTCTCTCCTTTATGTATTAACATATGCTGTTTTAGACTGGACTTATCTGAATATGCTGATCCACAGACAAGACAAGGATATGCTTTCTCTCCTCTATGTTTTCGCATATGTGCTTTTAAGTTTGAGCTACATGAAAATGCTGATCCACATACCTGACAGGAAAATGGTTTTTCTCCTGTATGTATTCGCATGTGTTCTTTTAATTTGTAATTCTCGGAAAATGCTGATCCACACATTTTACAAGGATATGGTTTTTCTCCTGTATGAATTCGCATATGTACTCTTAAGTTTGAACTCCATGAAAATGCTGATCCACATACCTGACATGAAAATGGTTTCTCTCCTGTATGTTTTCGCATATGCCGTTTTAATATATAATTCTCTGAAAATGCTGATCCACAAATTTTACAAGGGTATGGTTTTTCTCCTGTATGAATTCGCATATGTGTGCTTAAGTTTGAACGCCCTGAAAATGCTGATCCACAGACTTGACATGAAAATGGTTTTTCTCCTGTATGTATTCGCACATGTTTTCTTAAGTAGGAAGTCTGTGAAAATGCTAAACCACATACTTGACATGAAAATGGTTTCTCGCCAGTATGTATTTGCATGTGTTCTTTTAAACGTGAATCTTTCCTAAATGATAATCCACATGTTTGACAGGAAAATGTTTTCTTTTTTGTATGAACACTCATGTGCCCTTTTAACATGGATATCTCTAAAAATAGTGAGTCACACACTTGACAATGAAATGTTTTCTTTCTTCTATATGCTTTTATGACACTTTTCAACTGAGAAAGATTTAAATAGTCATTCCATATATCTGTATTTCTTCTCGGCTATTAGTACATATGTGAAATTCTGAACTCTGAATTCTATGAAAATGCTCTTTTCTTTCAGTTTGTACTTGTAAATTTAAATGCTATCTGAATGCTGATCCACTTTACAAGAATATCGTTTCCCTCTATTATGTGCATCTGTGCATCTTTTCAAAATTCAACTCTGTAAGATTATCTGCACACTTGACACAGACAGTGTTCCACTCCAGTGTGTTGTTGTGTGTCTGGAAATGTGAATTTAATAAAAATTGTAGTGAATAATCTTGACAAGAAGTAAGATTGTCAACTTTTTATGCAATTTACCATTTTCATATGAGTGATATCAAGCTGTAGATCCACACATTTCTAAGAATGATTTTCTTCTTTAGTCAAAGAATGCAGGTGTCTGTTCAAGTTTGAAGATTGTTATCGTGCTTGGTAACTGATATCTGTGAACAAAGAAAATACTTCATTAAAGAAATTAAAAACTCAAAATGTTATTATAACAACTAAGATGAAGAGATTACTTTAAATAAATTATACAATAGTAATTCTTGATGTAAGAAATTCAAACAGGTATAAGAGTTTACCTGAACCAAGAAATTAAATTAGAATAAAGTGTTATTTTATCTTAAAGTAAGTTATATTTTTTCAAATCAGATTAAATATAATTTAATTTAGTTAATATTCCTCAAATAAATTTCAGAAGAGTACATTTTATTTTTGGAAAATTTCTTAATAACAAGAATAACACTGCCATGATAGCTGACTAAAAAGGACACTGATCAGATACTATAGAAAGAAAGATTTGATTCCAATTAATATAATTTGTTTGAAATACACCAGAGTATTTTGCTTACTTATAACCGTAAACTGAATCCTTCAGATTAAAGTAAAGCTATAATTAGGTACCGCCACCCATTTTCAATGCTGATATTTTAAATAAATTTTAATAAATAATTATATTGACTGGAATCAAAGTTTTTCAGATTTTAAAAAAATTCCATTTTCAATCAATTGACATGTTTTGTAAACAGAAGCGAACACTCAGTTTTAAAAATTTTGCAAAAATAAAATATACCCCATTGACATGTCATTTTAGTCAAATTAGCAAATTTAAACTTACTTTAATCTGATTTGAAACAATTATTATTGCTTACCACCCCAAATGTACTATAAAATATATTCCTGGTAGCCATATTTATCAGTGTTATCATAATGTTATGTGAGGCAACGATTCACAAGAGACATGGAAGCGATGAAGAACAAAAAAGCTAAATGTGGGGACAAAATTTGATGTAGCATTATGTAGCTTAATCATGTGCTTCATTTTTTTGGTTTTTGTGTATGAAGTAAAATTTAAAATTTTTTGTAATATTTTCAGCAATTAACTAATGTTTTATAGAATTTTTGTTGGTTTAGCTTTATAGCCTTACATTTGAAGCTGTTTTATGAAAAATAAAAATTAAAATAATACAAAACTTATTTTTAAAATAATTTTACAATTTAATAACAGACAATGAAATTTTATAACATGCGAGAGGTGACTCAATAATTTATGAAATGTTCTGGCATTTATTAGTTTTTATCTCAAATGCCTATTTTTCATATTTTTATTAGGTATTGCTACAAAAAGCGAATTTCACAATTACTTTTTGTAACAATATCAGAGTCTAAGAATCAAAAATATAAATCTTCCTTTAAATTTTGAAGGGATGATTTGCAAAGCCCATTAAAATGTAGGGCACAGTAAACACAGAAGTTAGATAAAAGAATAGTATCCTGCCGAAAATGTTTCCTGTAAGGAGTGCAACCTTCGAAAGACGTGACCTTTTGATTATATGACACTATCAGCTACCTGTAAAATAAAATACACAAAAATTGTTTTAATTTAAAAATCTATTGCTAGAATATCTGTATTAAGATTTTCAGTTTTTGATTCATAAATATAGTCTTCACATATTAACTTAATAACCCTAAGGAAACAAGGAATGCAAGAAATTTGAAAAGGTTTTTGAAACTTTATAAACTATTATAATAAAAATGAAAATAATTCTTGGAAAAATTCATTATTCATCAAAAACAATTCTGTCTTCAGACTATGATATTTTTAATATTTATAAAACCAATTAAAAGTTTATTTAAATAAAAAATAGCATAGCTTTATTTCATCTTTGTTTTCACAATTCGGAGCAGACTTTCTGAAAAGAAGCTTACTAAAAAAATTTAAAAAAAGTTAATATTCCCCAATGAATCCTGCAATTAATTCATAATTAAAAGTTCCTGGTCGGTCATTAATTAAAAACAAAACCAAGAAGGAAAAATTTCCTTCATTTCTGGATAAGTCATCAAAGTTTTTGCAGAAAATTTTGTTTTGATTTGAGTCAGCCGTTAAACAACGTTACGACTGTTTACAATGGAAAATGTATAGCTTACATCACCCACTTTTTTCTGGTGACAAACATTAATTTTGAAATTCTTGCAAAAATCAAATAATTGTTGGATTTTAATGAAACTTTCAGTACTCATTCACAAATGAATGAAATTATTTTTAAAAATCTTGATAAAAATATTTTTTTTACCTGTTACCCCACCCCACCACAACCACCACCCCACCAAAATACATTAAATTCTAATAAATTTTAATTGGCTATAAACCATAATTTTATTAGTTAATTGCAGGACTCATTGAGAAGTATAAATCTTCTATTTATTTATCTTATATATTGCAACAGTATCCGAAAATCTGCTTCAAAGAGTAAAATGAAAAATGCAATAAAACTCAGATATAATTTAATTTGATAAGATTTTAGTTGTGTGAATAAACAATAAAAATTAAGGATATTATAGTCTGGAGAAAAAAAGAATTTTTGACACTTAATGAAATTTTTAAAAATTGTTTTAGTTTTTTTTAATTATAATAATTTATAAACATTTAAAAATATTTTTAAAATATTTAAAGAACTCTTGCGGTTAAAGTTTTTTAGTTAAGAATTAATGATTATCGAACATGGAAAAGTTTAATAAAATTCGTTCTACACCCATAATTTAAACTTTTTTTTGTCCATTTCATGTTTTTTTTTGTATGGTAATTTCTATGTACAAATTAAATGGTCACAGTTTTCTCCCTTACCTGAATGACAATTGGTACAATTTTGTCCCTTATGAACACCATACATTTTTATCTAATGAAGAAGCTGTCAACAAAATCTTGATTTACAATGCGTAAAGGTCAAAAAGTTCAAATTTGTGATCAAGAAATAGTTTTATTTTAAATGTCACACCATAAATAAGTAATACTTCTGTAATTCAGATTGATTTAACATAAAATTTGCTAATTTTCCAAAAATAATGCTACAGATGTACATTTTATTTTTGCAAGATTTTTGAAACCGAGAATTAACTTTTGTTTACAATAATGTGTTGATTCCCCGACCCGTTATTAATATTGTTGTAGAGAAATATCCTATCTTACCGCGTAATAGATATGGTCCAGTTTATAAAAGATTGGGACTAGGACTATACGCTAAAATACGTCACTAGACGGAAGCATACATCACTAGATGGAAGCGTACGTCATAGGCGGAGATATTTCCTAATTGATCGTTATTCCTGTTACCATACGTTGATTGTTCCTTGTACGTCTATTGGTTTATTGCACTGTTGTATAATAAATCTCTTCTAATCTACCTTCAGTGTTAAATATTATTCTTACACTATTCTTTTCCCTGATATTCTTTCCTGGGATATATCAAATATAACCATGATGTTTTTGGCCGTGAAAAAGACAAATGGATCTTGATTTGTAAAGTCTGAAATCCATTCGCCTGAAGAGTGTAAACTTTGGACTCGAAACGTGTCGCGACACAAATAATTATGAACATTTAATGTATTATCCAAAAGTAATTGCTAATTTTCAAAAAAATGTGTCACAGATGTATATTCTATTTTAGCAAGATTTTTAAAACTGAGAATTAAATTTTTGTTTACAAATATGTCTATCACTCAAAAATGGCCTAAAAATATGAAGATTAAACAAAAATTGAAAAATTTTAGATTCCAATCAAAATAATTTGTTTGAAATTCACCAGAATATTTTGCATACTATTATTAAAAAATTTAATCAATGTACCACCACTCAAATGCCAAAAACCTGCATGATGTTAGAAGGGCCCAAGCGAAAAAAACAAAGCTTTCTCATCAAAATGTTATTATTAGGAGGAAAGATCCAATTTTGTTGTCATTATCTTCTAAAAGTTTTTAAATCCGTTCTAACATGTTTGAAATTTCATTTAAAATTTCTTTTTCATTTTCTGTCAGTGATTCATGCTATGTTTACGCAATGTGACTATTAAGCAAAATGTAATATGACTAAAGTTATTTTTTGGCTTTGAAAGATACATTAGTTCGAAAATTGTTGCAAACATCAACTAATTGTCTGATTTTAATGAAACTTCTAGGACTTATTCACAAATGAATGAAATCATTTATGCAAATATTATTTTTAGAAAATTTTGGAAAAATATATTTTTTTGCATCTGTTACCCCCACTCCAATTAATTGCATAATCTATACAAATTTTTTATTTATTAGTTAAATGCAAGACTCATTGGGGAATGTAAATCATGTAATTTGTTTCTTTAATTATTCAATTTATTATTTCTTTCCAGATTCCCAAGACACCAATCCAGTTTTTATGTACAACTGCACATGTGCCAAAAGGAAAAAAATTAATGCACAATCAGTTTTTTTTTTTTTTTAACCATGGCTGACAAAATGTTTTTTTCTTTGCCAGAGAATTTATTTGTATTCTTCAACTTTTTAATTAATTATAATATTTTTTTATGTGCTAAAATATAAACAAACAAGTAAATTTTTGTTTTAGGGCCTGAAGGCTTTTATCCATTCAAATTTTTCCAAAAGTAGTTTTATTTCCGTGCAAATGTATATGCTGAACTCAAATCAACAATTAGATATTGAAGAAACCTACCTTTTTTGATGCTAATGACCTGAAAAAACTTGAACTTCTTCTCGCTCTTTTTGTCAGCAAATACCAGCTTATTGATAGTAATTTGCTGCTGAATGATTTTAGGCGAACGAAGAAAATTTTGGCCTATTTACTGTAAATTCTTTGCAGAAATTACTATGCAACTTTTTTTTATATTTAATTTCAGAAGAAAGTTAACTTTCAAATATATGAAAATAAGTGTTTACTTTCTTTAAAAAATCTATATTTTCATAAATTTGAAAGTTAACTTTCGTCTGAAAAAATTAAGTAAACTACAATTATCACTTATTTTCATATATTTGAAATTTAACTTTCTTCTGAAATTAAGTACAAAAAAGGGAAAAAACAACATGCAAAAATACACGTAATAGATTTGAAGGTTAATTAAACTATACTTATCACTTATTTTCATATATTTAAAAGTTAACTTTCTCCTACAATTAAGTACTCCCCACCAATAAAAGAAAAAACAACACGCAAATACATGCAATATATTTGAAGGTTAATTGAACTACATTTACCACCTATTTTCAGATATTTGAAAGTTAACTTTCTTCTGAAATTAAGTACCAAAGAAAAAAAAAGGAAAAAAAAAAAAAACACGTAAATACACACAATATATTTGAAGGTTAATTAAACTACACTTATCACTTATTTTCATATATTTGAAAGTTGACTTTCTTCTGAAACTAAGTACATGCAACTTTCTTAAATTAATTACCAAAAAAAGAAAAAAAAACATGCAAATACACAAAACTTTTTGCTGAAATTGAGTTCCAAAAAAAATAAATCGTATAGTAATTTCTTAAAAGACTTTTCAGTAAAAAAAAGTAAATAGGCCGAAATTATCTTCCTACGCCTAAAATCATTCAGCAGCGAATGATTTATCACTGAGCTGGTAGTGGGTGACAAAAAGAGTGAGAAGTCCGATTTTTTTTTCTGGTCGTTAACATAAAAAAAAGTAGGTTTCTTCAATATCTAATTGTTGATTTGAGTTCAGCAAATACACTTGCATGGATATAAGGCTATCTTGGAAAAATTTGAAGGGATAAAAGCCTTCGGGACGTAAAACGAAAATTTACCAATAAACACAACCTTTTTCTGCTCAGTCATGTGCCTGAATTATGGGAGTCTCGGAATTTTTTTTTTTTTTTAATCATTTCACCCCAAGCAAGGCATTCCACTACCACTATTGCGCATGGGGCTACATAGGGGAAGGTAAAGAGAAGGAGTAGTTAGACATAGGGAATGTCAGGAGGAAGGTGACAGATGGGTAAGGATACCGAGGATGAGGATTGGGCAGATGGGAAGAGTGTTTGATAGAATGGGAGCAGTTTAGTGTGTTAGGAGGTGTCTACTGACCTTACATTTAAACTCCTGGAGATTGTAGCCATCGGGGAAGCAATCGTGTGGAAGGGAATTCCACAGTCGGGAAGTGCGATGAAAGAAACTGTTGGAGTAGAAGTTGCGGTTGCATTTTATCGGTTTCACTGTAGAAGAGTGGGACCTAGTTGCTAATCTAGTATCTCATGCAAATTCGTATCTAGGGGGCACCAGTGATCTAAGTTCATCGGAGCAGAAGCTGTGAAAGTATTTATAGAAGAGACACAGGGAAGCCACGTCGCGCCTGTGGGAGAGAGACTGCAGGCGGTCTGCCAAGTCGGCATCTATCACATTACAGACCCTCCTCATAATAATAATGATTTTGTTGCAAACCTATGCCAATTTCAGTAGCCAAACAAAAAGGACATTTCTCTTTCAAGATTCCATTATAAAAAAAAATAAATGACCATTTTTACCTGATCACAGAGTCTCCTAATAGAGTTGTCGGGACCGGATAAAAGTTCTTATATCCGGGTTTGGTCTATTTTATATACATTACCACAGGCTTTAATTTGTGACCAGGAAAAATCTCTCTTATATCCGGGTTATACTGACGATAAAAGTTAATCTGAAATTTCTTTTTAAACTGAAAAGAAAATCTTACGGATACTGAAACTAAGTTTTTAGTAAAAATGAATAATTCATAAAAAAAAGTTAGTATTCTATTTTCATAGTTAAAACATTTAATGAAATTCATTTAAAAATGTTTTTTAAAAGAAAACGTTTACCCCCCCCACCCCCAAGGAAAAAACACACAATGATTTTCCAGCAAATCAAACCGAAAAAATTATTCGTGACTATTACAAAACTGTTTATAACAGAAAGAAAGAAGTGTTTTTTTTTATTATAAAACGCCTAAAAATCACACACACTATAATAATAAATAAAATCTTCTGTTTTTTATTTGGCTTTTCCTGGCTTCGAAAAATTTTTTAATCTAGCATGAAACCTAAAAGCGAAACCGAAAATTGTTTCGTGGTGTAAAAATCTTGGAAATTATGGTCATCCTTTATGAATTACAAAAAAATGTTCATATGAGCAAAATTAATTTTATTAAAAAAACGGAATTCCAATTATATTTCTAAAAAACATAATCAGTTTCCAAAAAAGAATAAGGACGAAAAATTTTTTTTTTCTTTTATTTTTCAGCTCGATTAATGCACGTCAAGAAATATGTCTTTAAACAAAGAAATTAAGAGAATATTCAACTTACTTTCTTTTTTTCGTCGGCTTTTTATTTTCCTTGAGAGAAAGAAGGTTAATTACAAGAAAAGAAAAAGAATATAAAACTTTAAATAAACGAACGTTATTAAATAAAGAAAACCGATAGAAGAACAAATGTGAAAATTAAGGGAAGTAATTTCCGTTTTATTTAGTCTTGAAGAGTACATACCTCCATTAAAAAAAACAGCATAGTATGAATAAAAACAATCCTAATAAAAACGAACCTTTTTCATCAAAATTTGTATAATATTATTAAGAGGAAAGATCAACGTAATTTTTACTTATTTTTTCAATTTTTTAATCCCTTCTAAAATGTTCAAAATTTTTGCAGAAAATTTTGTTTTGATCTGAGTCAGCGGTTAAACAAAAAAAAAAACATTACGACTGTTTACAATGGAAAACGTAATGATTACATCACCCAAAACACATTAATTTGGAAATTTTTGCAAAAATCAAATAATTGTCGGATGTTACTGAAAGTTTCAGTACTCATTCACAAATGAATGAAATTATTTTTGAAATTATTATTTTTTAAATATCTTGGTAAAAAAAAATATTTTTTTTGACCTGTTACCCCACCTCCACGGAAATCCATGAAATTTTAGTAAATTAATTGGCTGCAAACTATATTCGTTAAACGCACGACTCATTGAGGAATATAAATCATCTATTTTTTTATGGTAAATTTTGCAACAGTATCCGAAAATCTGTTCCGAAGAGTAAAATAAAAAATGCAATAAAACTCTGATATAATTTAATTTGATAAACTTTTAATTGCTTGAAGAAATTAATAAAAATTATAGTCTGAAGAAAAAAAGAATTTTCGATAATTCATGAAATTTTAAAAGAATTGTTTTCATTTTTTTTTGTTTTGTTATTAATTTATAAAGTTTTCAAAATATTTTAAAAATCTGTACAAAAGGACTGTTGCAGTTAAATTTTTTTAGTTAAAAATTAAGGATTTATGATTATATTGCTTATCGATAATTGAAAATCAAAAATCGTTCTGCAGCCATATTTCTAAAATAGTTTAAATTTTTTTTTTCTGCATTTGTTTTTTTTGTTGTTTTTTTTTTTGTGTATGTGTGTGTGGTAATTGTATATACAAAAATTAAATAAAAAGTCAGTGTTTCCTCCCTTACCCGAAAATAAATTGGTACAATTTTAGACGTCATATATTTTTATATCTAACTGTTGTGGAAGCATTACCCACATATCAGAGTGAACTCATCCGGATTCTATTTAAGCCAGGGGACAGTACTTGGCGAGGGATTAGTCGAGTAACTGGGCATCCGGCCTTCGGGCTTGTGTCCATTCCAAAATTACCAGTTTATGACCAGTTTCGAACCTATTCACCGTGGTGGATAGGTAATGTTTTGACCAGTACCTGGGCGTACGCGCTCAGGTTCCCCACATTAAAAAAAGACCTTGTGTCACATCTCTCTCAAGTGGGGGAGAAGGGTAAATATTACTAAGTCGAGTAACTGAACCGGGCTCCGGCCTTCGGGCTGGGGTCTAAAATGGCCAGTTTAAGACAAGTTTTGAACCTATTCATCGCAGTGGATAGGTAATGTTTTGACCAGTACCTGGGCGTACGTGCTCAGGTTCCCCACATTAAAAAAGACCTTGTGTCACATCTCTCTCAAGTGCGGGAGAAGGGTAAATATTACTCAGTTGAGTAACTGGCTCCTGCCTTTGGGCTGGGGCCCAAAATTACAGGTTTAAAACCTGTTTAAGACCAGTTTTGAACCTATTCACCACAGTGGATAGATAATGTTTTGACCAGTACCTGGGCATACGGGCTGAGGTTCCTCATGTTCAAAAAGGCCCTTGTGTCACATCTCTCTCAAGTGGGGGAGAAGGGTAAATGTCGCTAAGTCGAGTAACTGGCTCGGCCTTCGGGCTGGGGTCCAAAATGGCCAGTTTAAGACCAGTTTTGAACCTATTCATCGCAGTGGATAGGTAATGTTTTGACCAGTACCTGGGCGTACGTGCTCAGGTTCCCCACATTAAAAAAGACCTTGTTTCACATCTCTCTCAAGTGGGGGAGAAGAGTAAATATCACTAATTCGAGTAACTGTAGTAGTAGCATTATTGCGATACTTCAAGACTCTGTTAAGCGCTTATATTTGATTGACTTATCTGTATTTAATGTATGTTGTATGTATGTTGTATTGTACTTCGTATTGTTGTCAATATATGTATTTTAACCCAATCTGTTGCATTAATGTTTTCTTTAAATGGTCTTAAAACCAAGGCCACATTACTAATCAAGAACTTGTCAACAAGTTCGTGATTTACAGTGTGGACAGGTCAAAAAGTTCAAATTTGTGATTAAGAAATAGTTTAATTCTAAATTTTATGCTATAAATAAGTTATACTTGTGTAAATCAGATTAATTTAGCATAAAATTTCCTAATTTTCCAAAAATAATGTGTTACAGATGTATATTTTATTCTTGCAAGAATTTTTAAAACTGAGAATTAACTTTTGTTTACAAATGTTGTGATCGCTCAAAAATGGGGGCAGAATTCAAAAACTGAAAAAATTTTGAAACTTTTATGTTCCAATTAATTTCTGTTTGGAATAAAACAGAGTATTTTCCTTACTAGAAATTGTAAATTTAATCGCTGAGCATTCAATTAAAACTAAAATAAAATTTTCAAGAAAAATTTTTCATTTTTAGAACTTCAGTTTAAAATTAACTATGCAGTTTTTTCTGTGATTTAGTGGAGATACCTATATCGAAATGAATAAAGAACAAAGAAAATATTTACAATGTTTAAAATATTAATTTAAAACAGTGCTCAACATAGAAATAAATCTATGAATATTTGTTATAAATCATATTTTAGAACATGTTTAAACTACAATCATAAAACTATAGTAAAACTACCTGATGAAACAAAATGTACACTTTTGTAGTAAATTGTAGTTTAGTCATATCCTTATATATATATATATATATATATATATTAATACAGGTTTCATTGAATAATATAGACAAGTTCTGTATATTTTGTGTAAGATCCGTTCGTATGATCACGCAGAGATATAAAAAAATACATAAAAAAGAAAAACATCATTCCACACAACAAGTGGCGATGAGGACATTCAAAAAATGTACACGGAGATTATATATATATATATATATACATACAGGTTTCATTGAATAATATAGACAAGTTCTGTCTATTTATTTTGTGTAAGATCCATTCGTATGATCTGATTAGCTTGATAGTGTTGGCATGGAAAGACCACAAGAAATCGCAATAAATATTGATTTTTTTATCAGGTCTGAACTTTCGGCTTACATAAGCCATTATCAAAGGATGAACATTTAATGTTCAGTGAACATAGAACATTTAAATTATTTTTAACAGAGTGGAGTTATACAGAGAAAATTAGACAGGTCCATTTTTTGTGTCGCACATGGCTGTAGGCCGAGAAGGAACGGTGGTAGTGGGGTTTTTGTTCAGTTGAGTGTATAGCGGCATGAGGGATTGGTCTGGGAACTGCTGCTTCTATGGTGTGGGGGTAAGTATAATCACTATGGCCTCACCCTTCGATTATAGGCATTGAAGTATGTTAGTAGAGGTGTCAAAATAGTAGCAGCAGTTCCCAGACCAATCCCTCATGCCACTATACACTCAACTGAACAAAAAACCCACTATTCCTTCTCGGGCCTACAGCCATGTGCGACACAAAAAATGGACCTGTCTAATTTTCTCTGTATAACTCCACTCTTAAAAATAATTTAAATGTTCTATGTTCACTGAACATTAAATGTTCATCCTTTGATAATGGCTTATGTAAGCCGAAAGCTCAGACCTGATAAAAAAATCAACAATTATTGCGATTTCTTGTGGTCTTTCCATGCCAACACTATCAAGCTAATCAGATCATACAAATGGATCTTACACAAAATAAATAGACAGAACTTGTCTATATTATTCAATGAAACCTGTATTAATGAAAAAATGCTGCCAAAATACAGACAATATATATATATATATGTGTATGTGTGTGTTTATATGCCTTAAATATCCATACTATCCTACGTCATTGGCACATGCCTTACACAATCTGTTTAAAAGATTTGAATTCTAATTTCCATGAAGTTTGTGTAAGTTAAATATTATAATGTTAGTGTACTATTTTTAAATTTATCAAGAGCATAATATGAATTGATAAAAATTACATAATAATTAAAAAATTGAATTTAAATTAAAAAATGAAAATCCCTTTCTCTCACTCCTCTTTGCAAAGAATGCCTTAAGTATGAACCAGTGGAAAAACACACCCTAGGCAACTAATTGGTTCACTACATTATATATATAGGTGAAAAAATTGTCATAAGTCATTAATGTTTTGTTTAAAGTGTAGATTTATTATTATTATGCACACACACTCTCACACTAAATTCAAATGCTCAGGTCAAAAAAAAAAAAATTATAGGTATCAAATAATAAGTGCCGACTAAGATTATGAATCAAATCGCTGAAGACATTTTCAAGAAAAGAAAGAACAAAATAAATTTCACAAGCCATTGCAAAAACTTCCAATTCTGGATTCCGATTGTACAGAAAACAATAAACAGAAATTTATGACCTGCATCATATTTCTTATCACAAAAACTGAGAAATGTACACAGACAAAACTGAATCAAAATCGCTGAAAACAATTTCAAAGAACAAAAACAAAAGGAATTTTCACAAACCAGTGTTAAAACATTTTCTGGCCAATGAAAGTGTGCAATTCTCAAAACTGAGAAAAATTTAACAAGCTTGTGGGAATATACCCAGTACACAAACATACACTCATATCAACCTTCTGACCTGTTCACCAACCACTTATCTATATATACACCTTTCTTTTGTCTATCAGAAAGACAAACAGATCTCGATATGTAAAATCAAAAATTAATTCACCTGAGGAGTAAACTTTGGATTCGAAACACAAGTAGTGACACAAATATAATTATGAACACTTAATATATTATGAGAAGGTAAATAATATTAATAATAACAACAAACCTACGCTTTAAACAAAACATTCACAACTTCTCACACTTTTTCTCATATACCAATTTCTCTCTCTGAAACAACCCCTGATTAATAATTTTTTTTCTTTTTACAGATGTCAAAAATTGTGCTCACTGATTAAGATGCAAGATGATATTGATATTGATCTTCCTTGGGCATTTCATATTTAGGTTTTAAGTTAAATCTATTTGGGTTTCTCCTGTAGTTGGAATAGATGAGGGTTTTTCAGCAGCACCTGTTCTAACTACTTGATACTACAACAGATTTGCTAAAAGAATCTAACATGCACACACACTTTGAATAATTTAATAGATTTTTCTTGTTTTAAAATTTCACTCCAAGGAAGAAAATAAAACCATAAAAATATGAGGAAAGAATTATTGTTTGAGAAAATATGAGAAAAAAAGAAAGAGAATAATAAAATATCAATAATTAAGATATTAGAAGATAATGACTGACATTGTTTATATTAATTTAAAAAAAAAAATCAAAATTTCTTGGAGAATTTTAACCATCATTTTCTTTTGGAGAACAGGATCTTTAGCTGAAAATATGCTCTGGGTTGTATAATAAAAAATTACTTATACCTAAGACATTATTTAGTTAGGAAATATTCATATGATTATCTGATAGCATGGACACTATTGTTTTAAGAAAGCAATTTTTAATGAATGTATTTTTACAAGAATTGTTTTCATTTCTTTTTAAATATTAATTATAACAACTTAGAAATTTTTAAGAAATAAAATTAACATGTAATGAGGAAGTTTTAAGGATGATGGAAAAAAGTACATTACACTTGAAATTTCAAGGGAATAATGTGAAAAAGAAGCTTTGAGAATTCGGCACTCAAAGGATATATTGAGGAACAAAAGAAATCAGTAAATAACCTACTTAATGAAATTGTGGAAATGGTTGGCAGACAAACCTTACTATGAGCTACAAAGACAGATAATTGTGGAGAGCCATAGTCACCCACCATCTGAAGGGACATGGCGCATAGAAAAAAATGTTCAAGATGTGGGATAGGAAATTAAGAATTAAAATCAACCTTCTCCTTCAATTTTACAAAAATTCACAATGATGTGTGAAAATTCACAATGACGTGTGAAATCCTGGTTTTTCCCAAATAGAAAAAGAACTGACCATGTGCTTAAAGAAAATGTCCAAACCAGATTTCGCAAGTAGATGTTTAACTGATTTTCTGACCAATGGAAGCAATCTGCAAGATTGTAAGGACTTAGTAATCCAGTGCAAAAATCTGAATTGCTATAGAAGGTTCCGAACAGTGTCAGTCAGATGGAAGCAGCGAGACATAACTAAAATGTAACTTCAAATTCAAGTCAACCCAGACAAAAGTTAGTATCACACCTTGTTCTCTTTCTCCTTTCTTGTGTGCTGATTCATTTTACTTCTTCTCCCTCCAAAGACATTCATACTGAACAAACACTAAAAAAATACATACGTACGTATAGTCTTTCCAACAAATTACTACTAAAAACATTTCTTTATTTCTTGATGTCTGTAATTTTCTCATTGAACACAAACTCTACCCTTAACTTCTTATAAATGTTTCTAATTACACATTAACTTCTACAACTTATGCTATTCTTTCCTTTTAATAAATTTCTATTTTAACATGAAAAATGTATATTTTATTCTTACACTATTCCACACACTCCAACTTTCAACTGATGAAAACCTTCGGATAATTCTGATAACTGTGGATAAAACTTGTAAGCTGTAGAGAGTTTGGTTAAGTATGACACAAGGCCTAATCAAAGAAGCATTAACCATCTTGCTATATCTAAAATGTAGATGTATTCCCAGTAACAGTATCTCAATTAACTCTGTTAAATTTTGATTTCATAAAATTCAGGTTTACATTTGCAAAATATATTTTCTTCATATTAAGTAATATATGACAGCCATGATGAAAATCAAATGTGACTGTCATGATGAAATAAAACAACCAAGTTGTCCTTTGTGAATTCACTCAAAACAACAATTTAATGGAAGTGGAGAAAGGGACAATAATTGGAGAAACACTGCTTATGAGTCACTAAGACATTTATTCACAATAAACATGAATTAAAATATCTTCACCTCCTTGATTAAAAGAAAAAGAGAAGCACAGTGTCTGTTCTCTTCCTAATTGAGATAAGAAGTGGCAACTGGTTCCTGGGATTCCAAACTTGCAGCAGCACATTCTTCACTGCACAAAGAGAGCTTGAGTCTGTGTAATACAAATATTAGTATGTAAGTGCTGGCAGGGACTGGGCAGTTTTTGTACTTGACCCATAATGCATGTTCATGTATATGGGTTCACTAAATAAAAAACAACCATGTGTCACTTTCTGCCTTAGTAATGTCAAGTAAATACCTATAAATTTTTAACAATAATATAAATATGCATCCAAAAATTTAATTTAATGGGTGAAAATGGTCAGGAAGAATACAATTCCACCATATAATTTTCATTTATGGTTGGGCCATTCAACATGATATTTCTTTCACTAAATCAATTATGACTAATTACTAATTATGACACTTTGTGAATGTCCATGAGTGCATGTTTTTATCAGACTGGGAACTTGAAAGTTGTTAGGACATGAAAATTTTTGTTATACAGCAAAACTATGTACCTCCAAATATTCACTGATAATGAGTATTTTATAATCTAAAAATGTCCCAAGCTTAAAAGAATCAAAGTTTTATTGTCAAAATTTTACTTATTATTAAGAGCAAAGACCAAAGGATATTTTGATTATTAAATTATATTTTTAATCCATTTTAGAACCTTTAAAATTTTTGTTGAAAATTTAATTTTGTCCTGATGTGCTTTGAGAAACTTTTAGCATTGTTTTTGGCAGTAAAAAAAAAAAGAAAAAAAAAAGGACATTGATTTAGAAATTCTTACAAAAATCTTATAGTTGTCAGAATTTAATGAAACTTTCAGGACTTAATCACAAATAAATGAAATTAGTTTAAAAATGTTTCTTTATGAGAATATTCTGTCAACAATATTTCTTACATCATTTATATAATTTTGTAGGGATTGCTGTCCATCCAGCAGTCGATGGAGAATTTAAATCAGACGCCTAGTTATAGAAAATTTGATCTATTGTTTCATTCTTATATTATGTTAGTACAGTTCAGTTCTTGCTCACTCATTTCCACTTTAAGTTCATACTACCTGACCAAGGGATTGAACTCATAACAACTGTCACAAAATTCACAAACCAACACTTTTATCCAGTAGACCATTCTTCCGTTGGCATGAACAATGGAAAGAGAACATTTTATCCCGTTGATTAAGTAAAGTGTTCAGTTTAGAATTACCTGCATGTTACCCAGTTCAAGATTACAACAGCCGAAACATAGCAGAAAGAACAAAACGAGGTCATCAGTTCAAATATAAATAATGTAAATAATGGTAACTACTCATGCCAGAAATTCATACAAAGAAAAAGTGGTAGATATTTTCTCTGAATGAATAAAGACATAATTTTTAATGCAGTAGAGAACATCAAAAGGGGCTCCAGTTACCAGCCAGCCACAGAGAGACCAAAAGCTGAAGTGAAAATTCTCCTGTAGTTGGAAAGCCAAGAAAAGAATTCTAAGAATTTTCACAAACATAACTGTGTGAAGTAAAAGGGACTTTTCTAACATTACTATATGTCCAAGAGACACTCATGAAGGAAATATTACTATATGTTCAATATAGTAATATTAGTAAATGTATGTTGTGGTGCAGTGGATATTAGATCAGAACGAGAAATTGGAGAGCTGAGTTCGAATTCCAGTTGAATTTGTTGCATTCACTTACACGCAAATATTCTTAGGAAAGGTATGTCACTTCTCTCTCCAGTTATGGGTTAAATAGCAGGATAGATTGGGTTCTTTTGCTTTGGTAGGCAACCAGTCTTCCGCAGAAAGCAATGGCAACCTACTGCAGGAAAATTTTCTGCACAGTCAGTCATGTCTCATTCGAGACATGATCAACAATGCATGTATCATGTATGACATTTAACTGACTGATACATCCATGAGACACTCATGAGATAAATAGATCTTTTCATTTTTTTTCAAAGGATGTGCATAAAAGTTTTTTTTCTCAAAGCACATCAGGACAATCAACATGAAAATTTTCATAAGGGTGAAAGTGAGCTATGCTATGAAGAAGTAAAAGTTACTGAATCTGAAATGCCAGATTTTTAGAATATTTGTTTTGAAATTATTTGAAAACCCCAACCTCTGAGACCCCCCCCCCCCCCGCCACCAAAAAAACACGTAAATTCATGAAGTCCATCAAGGAAAGTTCCTTAGAACAATGACCATGAAACTATTTATAGAAAAGTAACAGGGTAGGTACATTGTAAAATTGGTAAGAAGACTGAAACTGAAATGTAAGGTTAAGACTTAGAATATTGCAGATTCTTCTTTAGATTTTTATCATTATCTTTAAATTCTGTAAGCGATGTTTGAGTGTGTAACAAAATATCTAGAAAAGAAGTCAGATTGTCAGTTGTGCCAGATACATTTTCAGTCGTAAAAATCAGAGAATTTATACTTTAAGATAGGCTTCTAGAGAAACCTGTTTGAAATAAGAGGTGACCAGTTTTGATTGGTTCAAATATTTTATTTTAGTACCAAATTTGGATAGCAATGATAGATGTATTTTGGCCTTCCTTAAAAAAATTTTTCACTGTAAGAGTGTGAAACAGTAAAGCATTTATATCGTCTCACTGTATTTCTTTCAGCATATTGCACAAAATACTATGCAGACTTTTGATCAATACACATGTATTAAGAATTCAAAGATAACAGATTGATTTGATTGAATTTTTTATTATTTAATAAAATGAAATATCTACTAAATGTTGCAAAATATAATCTAAATTAACATTTGTTGTTTATTAAAATTTACCAAGAAATGGTTCACTGAATAGTATAGACATATGTATATTTGTTTTTATAATAATCCATTTTAGTTTTGTAAGCATTTTCTTGACAAGATGAATTTGATCAAAGAAAGTGACACAATCTTTGTTATATATCACTGTACGACAACGAACAACGAGAACACGCATATATAAAAATATAAGATTATATTTCTATTCCTGACGACGAGCCTGTGTGGAACAGAGAATGGAAGAGTGAGAGCGCACGTAGAATGAGTCGACGGGAGTGTAAGTCTTGCCTGTGGTGTCTCTCTGCTTCCACTGGCCGTTTTCTGCTGGCGAATCTGTGTGTCGATTTCTTTTTATAGTCTTCTAGAACCGGGACTTTTCCTTCCGGTTTTGTCTCACCTACCCAACGCCCACGTAATTCCAAGAGACACCTGTTTTGTTTATTTCCGTAGTCATTTCCGCCGCTGTCGGAAATAAGGTCAAACGAGCCCGACTCATAACCCTGCGACATCTGCTCCAGACGCCGACAGGATGTATTTCTCAAACACCTGTCTTGTCGTTCGCTGACCCCTTCATCGACGGGAAATATCATCGATTGCATCAACCTTCTTCGGGTGGGGGCTAGATTGCTATATTACATCTTTTCCAACCCATGTGTTCTAGATCTCCCTGAGCACATCCTCAGGAGTGAATTACAAAAAACAAATATATTGTAATTGTTATTGTTGCGGTATTTATTTTTAAAAGCATGTGAGAATGCATTGTTATAATTATTTTAAAATGTAGTTTTTATTCTCCAGTGCATGTTTACATGGGTTTTTGAAAATGTGAATTTAGCAGAAATGATAAAGCACAAGGTTGGTGAAAAATCTGACGGTCAACTTTTTATTCTATTGACAATTTTGATATGAATGTGGGCAAAAGTAGATCTACACATCTGAAAATGCTTTATTTTTTTTTTCAGTTGGAGATTGTATGTATTTGTTCAAATTTGAAAACTGGTATTCTCTATGAGTAAGATCTTTGAAGAAAAACCTTATCAAAAAAAAAAAAAAGAAAAAAAAGGAAAATTCCTATTGTGTTACTCACATTCATGACAAAGAAAACTTTCAATATCCTATTATAATTATGCTTGTCCATCCCATATTTAGTTCACATGAATGTTACACCCTGTCAATACCTCATAAATAATAGACTATTCTATTTTGAACATGTGGAAAGACAGGAAAAAACACTACTTGGTTTCAGTGAGAATATTAAAGAAAGAAAGAAGTAAAGAGAGAATTACATTGAATTGATAAGAACAGATACTACAAGATGATCTTAGCCAAAAGGAAAAGATGTCATTGCAACTGGGATATTAAAGTGTAATTTTTCAGATGTTTACTATAAACCAAAGAAAGTAATTTCCAAAAATTCAATTAGCATAAATAAAATCATGTGCTGAATTATTTTAAAATTATTAAGAGAAATGTTTGTAAGGCAGGGATTTGGCTAGAAAGAATTAACATTTTTCACTAATAGGAGTAGATAGGCCTATAGCCTGGTTCATACTCATCCCACATGAGTAGAGTGAATGAGGAATCAGAAATTTCAGTTCTCCACATAACTTTTAAAACAATGACGTTCTTTTGGGACTCCTATCAGAGGCGTATTATTCAACATTAAGTCTTTAAGTTAATCAATGGCAGGCTTCATTTGACATAAACTCTTTTTAGCCATAAGTTCTATGGTAGGTGACCAGCCATGGGTCATGGCTCCCCCAGCTGGGAACGTTTTTCCACAGTCGTTAAATGCAATTCCAGAAAATCTTCCTACAAAAAAAAAAAAAAAAAATTTTCTCGCTGAATCTTCATTTTTATAACCATCACCAATCCTCTAGGGGGATCTAGCCAATTTAACGCTTTTGACCAATGAGATTATTTTCCACCCACACGATCTGCGGGAAGCCATGGCTTGTCGAATGAAATATCAACAGCTCACATAACATAATGTCTTTCTGTCTTTCAATTACATCATTGGTCTTCCGATCCCACAATTTCTAGTCCCCGGAACAACTGTTGGGGATCTAACCCTACTTGACCTCATGAAGTAAATCCTGACATTTCATTATGGCTACTTACAAAATTTTAGGTCGCCCAAACAATCTGCTTCAAACACAAAAAAAGGAAAATTATATTTTTCTGTTTCTTTCCCAGCTGTCAGCTAATTTTTCTATTCCCTGGATTTTGCAAGTACATTATAGTATTAAAAATAGTTTTTTTTACATAAGCTCACATCACAAATTACAATAAAGCACAACAAATAATACCACTAATATTAATTTTTCTCTCTCTCTGTTGCATTAAACCAAACAACAAAAAAAATCTAACAGCAGGAGATAGTGTCACATAAAAATAATTTCAAATAATCAAAAATGATCCTGAATTGCATTTTTTTCAAATCAATAATATACAAAACATCTTATTCAATGATGAATTTGTTTTTACTAATCGATTTTGTACATTTATTTTCTGTTTTTCATTCATTGAAATTTCAAAACAGAACTGATTAATTTATTCAGATATTATTTTTTTTATTTTATACAACTTCGTTTTTCTCAATACAAATATATAAAACCTATTTTTGGCATTTACATGTCATGAAATCCTGATATAGATAATGTACAAAAAATTAAAATAATGTTGAGTTTTTTATAAGAATTAAAAATTTCCACATATTAACCTGAAAAATCATATTTGATAAGACATGAGAAAAGAAAAATATGACAAATCAATAAGGAGAAAAAACTTTGAAGTCAAAGCAATGAAAGGTTTAATGTAAATTCTCTAAAATATTCATAAATCAGCAATTTATCAGCTCGTGTGATGAACTGACATCAGCTGAAAATGTTTTAAAAGTTTTGTTTGAATTTTTTTTAGATGAGTAATTAAGATTTATTTTTATACTGACTAGTTCATATATTTGCCCTCATCTTGGTTGTTACCAACATTTCCATCCAGAGACTGAGATGGTTCACTTGATGATGCTTGAACTAGAGAATACTGCAGATGTAGTTTTCAAAGCTCAACTATTGAAGTTTGTTACACCACAATCCATTCATAAGGTTTTGGGTTAAGTGTGTTGTTGCATATATGCTTTTAACAAAGAATTTCATAAAAGGGTTGACTTACACAACTTACAGGAAAATGGTTTCTTTCCTGTATGTAGGGTCATATATGATTTTAAAGTGGAATGCTGTGAAAATGCTGATCCACACACTTCACATGAAAATGGCTTCTCTCCTGTATGTATTCGTACATGTCCTCTTAAGTAGGAACTCCGTGAAAATGCAAATCCACATACTTAACATGACAGTGTTTTTTGTCCTGTATGGACTAGCGCGGTGGTTTTTAAACTGCAGTTGTGTGAAAATGCTGAATCACAAACAGTGCAAGAAAATGGTTTTCCTCTGGTATGTTTTTGTACATGCTGTTTTAAACCAGAAATAGAAAATGTTGATCCACAGTCTTGATAAGAATATGGTTTCTCACCTGTATGTATTTGCACATGCCGTTTTAAACTGGAATTCTCTGAAAATGCTGATCCACCTACTTGACATATGATTTCTCTCCTGTATGAACTCGCATATGGCCTCTTAATTTTGAATTCCATGAAAATGCTAATCCACATACTTGACATGAAAATGGTTTCTCTCCTGTATGAATTCGCATATGTACCCTTAAGTTAGAATTCCGTGAAAATGCTAATCCACATACTTCACATGAAAATGGTTTCTCTCCTGTATGAATTTGTATATGTGCTCTTAAGTTTGAATTCGTTGAAAATGCTAATCCACATACTTGACATGAAAATGGTTTCTCTTCTGTATGAATTCGCATATGTCCTCTTAAGTGTGCATTCTGTGAAAATGTTACTCCACATACTTCACATGAAAATGGTTTCTCTCCTGTATGTTTTCGCATATGTACTCTTAAGCTTGAATTGTGTGAAAATGCTGATCCACATACCTGACATGAAAATAGTTTCTCTCCTTTATGTATTAGCATATGCTGTTTTAGACTGGACTTATCTGAATATGCTGATCCACAGGCTAGACAAGGATATGCTTTCTCTCCTCTATGTTTTCGCATATGTGCTTTTAAGTTTGAGCTCCATGAAAATGCTGATCCACATACCTGACATGAAAATGGTTTCTCTCCTGTATGTATTCGCATGTGTTCTTTTAATTTGTAATTCTCGGAAAATGCTGATCCACATATTTTACAAGGATATGGTTTTTCTCCTGTATGAATTCGCATATGTACTCTTAAGTTTGAACTCCATGAAAATGCTGATCCACATACCTGACATGAAAACGGTTTCTCTCCTGTATGTTTTCGCATGTGCTGTTTTAATATGTAATTCTCTGAAAATGCTGATCCACAAATTTTACAAGGGTATGGTTTCTCTCCTGTATGAATTCGCATATGTGTGCTTAAGTTTGAACGCCCTGAAAATGCTGATCCACAGACTTGACATGAAAATGGTTTTTCTCCTGTATGTATTCGCACATGTTTTCTTAAGTAGGAAGTCTGTGAAAATGCTAAACCACATACTTGACATGAAAATGGTTTCTCGCCAGTATGTATTTGCATGTGTTCTTTTAAACGTGAATCTTTCCTAAATGATAATCCACATGTTTGACAGGAAAATGTTTTCTTTTTTGTATGAACACTCATGTGCCCTTTTAACATGGATATCTCTAAAAATAATGAGCTACACACTCGACAATAAAATGTTTTCTTTCCTCTATATGCTTCTACGACACTTTTCAACTCAGAAAGATTTAAATAGTCATTCCATATATTTGTATTTCTTCTCAGCTATTTGTAAATATGTGAAATTCTGAAATCTGAATTCTATGAAAATGCTCTTTTCTTTCAGTTTGTACTTGTAAATTTAAATGCTATCTGAATGCTGATCCACTTTACAAGAATATGGTTTCTCTCTAATCTATGCATCTGTGCATCATTTCAAAATTCAACTCGGTAAGATTATCTGCACATTTGACACGGACAGTGTTCCACTCCAGTGTGTTGTTGTGTTTCTGGAAATGTGAATTTAATAAAAATTGTAGTGAATAACCTTGACAAGAAGTAAGACTGTCAACTTTTTATGCAATTTACCATTTTCATATGAGTGATATCAAGCTGTAGAGCCACACATTTCTAAGAATGATTTTCTTCTTTAGTCAAAGAATGCAGGTGTCTGTTCAAATTTGAAGATTGTTATCGTGTTTGGTAACTGATATCTGTGAACAAAGAAAATACTTCATTAAAGAAATTAAAAACTTCATGAATTATTTCAATATTCAATTACAATGATTTACATTTCAATGAACTGCAACACGTCATGTTGTTTATGTTCATGGCGTAAAGAAAACTTAAACAAAATTAACATTTTGTTTAATCCATTTCCTCTTAGTGACTTCAGTGCCTTGCTTGGGTTGAAATGATTAAAACAGATTTTATTGTTGTAATGCTGCATTACAACAATTAGCTTTGTTTTTTCTTTGTTCAATAGAAACTCAGTACCTGGATTTTATTGGCTGAACTGGTGATTAAACTTACAACTAAATACACTTACCAAACTCTTTTAGAAAATATTCTGTCATGTCATTAAGGAAACAAACCCAACACTCAAAATGTTATTATAACAACTAAGATGAAGAGATTACTTTAAATAAATTATACAATAATAATTCTTGATGTAAGAAATTCAAACAGGTATAAGAGGTTACCTGAACCAAGAAATGAAATTAGAATAAAGTGTTATTTTATCTTAAAGTAAGTTATATTTTTTCAAATCAGATTAAATATAATTTAATTTAGTTAATATTCCTCAAATAAATTTCAGAAGAGTACATTTTATTTTTGGAAAATTTCTTAATAACAAGAATAACACTGCAATGATAGCTGACTAAAAAGGACACTGTTCAGATACTATAGAAAGAAAGATTTGATTCCAATTAATATAATTTGTTTGAAATACACCAGAGCATTTTGCTTACTTATAACAGTAATGTAAATCCTTCAGCATTAAAGTAAAGCTAAAATTAGGTACTGCCACCCATTTTCGAAACTGATATTTTAAATAAATTTTAATAAATAAAAAAGCTTTCTTCAATTTAGCTTTAATATTCAAAGCTAAAAGATTAAATTTACTCATTCCAGTAAGCAAAATATTTTGCTGTATTTCAAACCAAAATTATATTGAATGGAATCAAAGTTTTTTCAGATTTAAAAAAAATTTCCATTTTCAATCAATTGACACATTTTGTAAACAGAAGCCAACTCTCAGTTTTAAAAATTTTGCAAAAATAAAATATACCCCATTGACATGTCATTTTAGTCAAATTAGCAAATTTAAACTTACTTTAATCTGATTTGAAGCAATTATTATTGCTTACCACCCCAAATGTACTATAAAATATATTCCTGGTAGCCATATTTATCAGTGTTATCATAATGTTATGTAAGGCAATGATTCACAAAACACATGGAAGTGATAAAGAACAAAAAAGCTAAGTGTGGGGACAAAATTTGATGTAGCATTATGTAGCTTAATCATGTGCTTCATTTTTTGGTTTTTAAGTATGAAGTAAAATTTAAAATTTATTCTAATATTTTTAGCAATTAACTAATGTGTTATAGGATTTTTGTTGGTTTAGCTTTATAAGCCTTACATTTGAAGCTGTTTTATGAAAAATAAAAATTAAAATAATACAAAACTTATTTTTAAAATAATTTTACAATTTAATAACAGACAATGAAATTTTATAACATGCGAGAGGTGACTCAATAATTTATGAAATGTTCTGGCATTTATTAATTTTTATCTCAAATGCCTATTTTTCATATTTTTTTATTAGGTATTGCTACAAAAAGCGAATTTCACAATTACTTTTTGTAACAATATCAGAGTCTAAAATGAAAAATATAAATCTTCCTTTAAATTTTGAAGGGATGATTTGCAAAGCCCATTAAAATGTAGGGCACAGTAAACACAGAAGTTAGATAAAAGAATAGTATCCTGCCGAAAATGTTTCCTGTAAGGAACCTTTGAAAGACGTGACCTTTTGTTTATATGACACTTTCAGCCACCTGTAATACAAAATACACAAAAATTGTTTTAATTATCTTAAAAATCTTATGGCTAGAATTTCTGTATTAAGATTTTCAGTTTTTGATTCATAAATATAGTTTTCACATATTAACTTAATAACCCTAAGGAAACAAGGAATGCAAGAAATTTGAAAAGATTTTTGAAACTTTATAAATTATTATAATAAAAATGAAAACAATTCTTGGAAATATTCATTATTCATCAAAAATAATTCTCTCTTCAGACTATGATATTCTTAATATTTATAAAAGCAATTAAAAGTGTATCTAAATAAAAAATGGCATAGCTCTATTGCATCTTTATTTTCACAGTTCAGAGCAGACTTTCTGAAAAGGAGCTTACTAAGAAAAGAAAAAAAAAAAAAAAAAAAAAAAAGAGAAAAAAGTTGATTAATATTCCCAATAAATCCTGCAGTTAATTCATAATTAAAAGTTCCTGGTCAGTCATTAATTAAAAAAAAAAAAAAAAAAAAAAAAAAAAAACAAGAAGGAAATATTTCCTTTATTTCTGAATAAGTCATCAAAGTTTCATTAAAATCTGACAATTATTTGATTTTTACAAGAATTTCCAGATTAATGTATTTTTCACCGATAAAAAATTGAATTGTGAAATATATTAAGTTTACCATAGTAAACCTCCGTAAAAATTACATCACTCCTGGATGAAAGAAAAAGATTTTTTTCAAAAGTTTTGAACATGTTACAAAGAACTGAAAAATAATTTCATAATACTTTCATCTTTGCTCTTAATGATAATAAACATTTTGCTGATAAAACTTTGTTTTTATTAAGTTTGGAACCTTTTTTCTTCATACAATGCAGTTTTTAAGAGAGTTAATGGAGGTACCCAGCTAAAATGAAAGATTTTTCATTTATCAAAATTCATTTTAAACCTAGGTATCAAAAATTAGATGAGGTGCATAATACTTAAAAAACAATAACCTTTAATGTAAGGCGACAATTATTGGGGTAGGACTGTTTCTGAATGAAAACTTAGATATGTTCATTAAAATTCAATGTAAAGCAGGTACCTCCACTAAAGTGATGAAAAAAAAAACAAAAAAAAAAAACAGTATAGTATTAATAAAAAAAAGTCCCAAGCTTAAAAAAAAACTAACTTTTCCATCAAAATGTTTGTTATTATTAAGAAGAAAAAGCAAAGTATTTTTTAATTAATTGAAAAAATTTTGTAATACCTTCTAACACATTTTAAATTTTGATAAAAAATATTGTTTTGATTTTAGTTAGTGGGTAATGAAATTGTTTTGAGTTTACAAAGGAAAACATAATATTATATAATTGAGTTCAAAAGAAATTGAATTTTGTGAAAATTGGTTATATTAGTTAAACACAGAACTCATTGGGAATGTAAATCATTTATTTCATTTTTTTTAAACATTTTGCCTCTATTTATGGAAATCTGCTCCCAATAGTAAAATAGAAAATGGACTATATGACATTCTGATCTGAAGAAAAAAATGTTTTGATAATTAATGAAATGTTCAAAAGAACTGTTTTCATGTTTTTCCTTTTAATTATAATAATTTATAAAGTTTCAAAACTATTTTTAAAATACTTTTGAGATTTGTTGGGGTTAGTTTATGAGCTTATTAAGTAAAGATTATATCTACTACTCGAAAATTTAAAAATTGAATAAAATCATTGTGCCTTCCTATTTCTAAAATAATTTTTAATCACTGTTTTTTGTGTATTTGAAGTTTTTCTTTTTGTATTGTAATTCCTGTGTAAATGAAAATGTCATGTATTTAAAAGTTTTTTCTCCTCACAGGAAAAAAATTGTAGAATTATGTCACTTGTGATTTCCATACATTTATCTTGCATCTGTCAACACACTACAAAATAAGTGTAAAGGTTAAAAAATTCAAGTGTGTTTAAGAAATAGTTTATTCTAAATTTCATCCTATAAATAAGTAATACTTATGTAAAAAAGATTGATGTAACATTAAATTTGTTAATTTTCACAAAATAATGTGTTACACATGTATATTTTATTTTTGCAAGATTTTTAAAACCAAGAATAAATATTTGTTTACAAATGTGTCAGTTGCATAAAAATCACCTCTGCTGTTTTCCCGCAAAATAGTGAAGGTACCTAGTTAGGTACCTCCACTAAATCACTGCTCATTTTTGATACCTCAATTTAAATTTAATTTTTAAAAATAAAAATGTTTTCTTGAAGCTTTAATTTGAGCTTTAACTGAAAGCCAAGAGATTAAATTTACTAATTATAGTAAGCAAAATACCCTGATTTAGTTCAAACCGAAATTATATTGATCGGAATCAAAAATTTAACTGCAGAAAAAAACGTTTTTTTAAATATTTGTTTACAAATGTGCCATTATTGATTGATCGATACATTATGTAAACAGTAGCTAAATTTCTGTTTTAAAAATCTTGCAAAAAAAAAAAAAAAAAAAAAACCTCCTTGACACGTTATTTAAGTCAATTTTAAAATTGAAACTTACCTTTATCTGATTTCAAACAAGTAGTAAGTGCTTACTACCTGGAAATTTATGATACAGACTTTTCTTTAATTACAGTAGCTCTCTTTATTTGCGTTACCTTAGGTGACAAATGATGTATTGACAAGTGGTAGGTGTCAAGAACGCTTGGATGGTGACCGAAAGTGACAAAAAAATTCATGTAGCTTAAAACCTAACATTTGGAAATTTAAATCTTTTTTGTTGTTTTTTAACTAAATCATAAAATTAAAAATTTAACATAATATTTTCAGCAAGTATATATTTTATAGAATTTTAGTTTAGATTTATAGCCAGACTATGCTTTCTGAATAAATAAAACTTTAAATTTTTTAAAAATAATTTAATAAGAAAGAATTAAATTAAAATAACCAAACTAAGTTATATTATGTTATTTATTAATATCTTTCTGAAATATTAAATATTTCTATGTTTAAATATTAAATATTCTGAAATTATTTATTAATATGCTTTCTGAAAAATTAAAAAATTTAAATTTCTTTTAGAATAATTTCAATTAAATAAAAAAGAATGAAATTGGAATCAAAGTGTGGTTTGTGTTGTTTTCAATGTAAGGGGAATTCATCCAAACACTTAACTTCTAAAAACAATACGACCTCTACAGAAACTTATGACCCCTATGGAATGCAGTATTTAATAAAAATTACTATATTTACAGACAAAATTTTTTTTTTTTTAATTATTTTAAAAATAAAATTGGTGAACGATTTTTATTAAACTTTTCAATAGGCAATATAATAATCAATTCCTAAGTAAAAACAATTAAGCGTTTCTATAAAAGGTTTTTAAAATATTTGTAACACTTTTATGAATTATTATGATAAAAAATAAAAACAATTATTTCAAAATTTTATTAGTAAACGAAAAATTTTTTCTTCTTCAGACTATAATTATTATTTATTCCAGCAATTAAAAGTTTATCAAATTATATTATATCAGAGTTTTATTGCATTTTTATCTTACTCTGTGGAGCAGATTTTTGATCAGGTTGTCCACTTTAAAATAGAAAACATAGATGATTTATATGCCCCAATGAGTCCTGCCTTTAACTAATAAAAAAAACTTTTTACAGCTAATTAAAATTTATTAAAATTTCATGGATTTACGTAGAGGAGGAGTAACAGAGTTAAAAAAACAAATATTTTCACCAAGATATTTAAAAAATAATAATTTCAAAAATAATTTCATTCATTTGTGAATTAGTACAGACAGTTTCATTCAAATCTGACTATTATTTGATTTTTGCAAGAATTTCCAAACTAATGTGTTTGTCACCAGGTAAAAAAAAGTGGGTTGTGTCATCATTACATTACCCATTGTAAAACGGTTGTAAACTTTTTTTTTAGCTGCTAACTCAAATAAAAACAAAATTTTCTAACAAAATTTTGAAAATGTTAGCAGGGATTAAAAATTTTTTTAAATAATTAAAAATTGCTTTGATCTTTCCTCTTAATAATAATATAAATATTTTGATGGAAAAGTTTGTTTTATTAAGTTTATGATCATTTTTATTCATATTATGCTGTTTTTTAGCGATTTATTGGAGGTACCTACCACTGACTGATGTGCCTGAATTACGGGATATCTCGGACTTTCTTAATCCTGAAATTTCTTGTGAGAAAAAAAAATGAAAGGAATAATGACTGTTGCAAACCTATGCCAATTTTAGCAGCCATTCAAAAGGACATTTCTCTTTCATAATTCCATCATAAACAAATAACCGCTTTTACCTGGTCTTTCACAGAGACAACCCTCTTCTCCTATGCCTTAAAAGTTTAAGTTAATCTTATTAAATAAGTTCTTTAAATTAAAAAAGAAAAAAAAATCTTACGGATACTGAAACTAAAAATGAATAATTTATAGTAGCCGGCTAAAAAATGCCAAGTATAGAAGATGAATTTGGTATAAATTTTATTTTTTTCATGTAAGGAAGGACAACCTTTGAATCAGGTGACCTTTTAATTATAAATATTACATACGGTCATTCGTACAAATAAGATACAGGTAATCAAAATGCACACAATTAAAATGTTTTAAAAATCCAATGGCTATTAACATTTGTGTTAAGCTTTTCAATTTTCCATTAGTAAATGTAGTTTTCATGCTTTACTTTCATACCCTAGCCGACCCAACGGAGGAAGAAATTTTAAAATATTTTTGAAACTTAAAAAAAAAATTTAAAAAAAAAAGAAAAAAATTCTTGTAAAAATTCATTATTCATTGAATTTTTTTTTTGGTAAATGTTTGTTTTAACTCCCGACGGCTTTCCCCCTTCAAATTTATCCAAAATAGCATTATCTCTGTGCAAATGTACATACTGAACTCAAACCAAGTGTTAATTATTGAAGAAACTTACATTTTTTTTTTTATCTAAATGTCCATAAAAAAACAAAAACTATATCTTGCACTTTTTCTCTCCCGTAACTCTCACGAAGTCATGTAATTAACTGCAGAATGACATACTGCGTAGGCGACGAATTTCGGCCGATTTACTTCCGGTTAGGAAAGTAATGCGCAGGTTGAGGAATACAAAAAAAAAGTGCATCACTTTCCTAACCAGAAGTATACAGACGGAAGTAAATCGGCCGAAATTCGTCGCCTACGCAGAACGTCATTCTGCAGTTAATTTAGATAAAAAAGGGAAGTTTCTTCAATAACTAATTGTTGATTTGAGTTCAGCATATACATTTGCACAGAGATAATGCTATTTTGGATAAATTTGAAGGGGAAAAGCTGTCAGGAGTTAAAACGAACATTTACCTTTTTTTCTTTTCAGTCATAAAAGCAATTAAAAGTTTATTCAAATAATAATTAGCATAATTACTGCATTTTTGCGTAATTCAGACCTACTTTTTAGAAAGAAGGCCAATATTGAAGAACAAAAGGACAGTTGATTAGCATTCCCCAATGACTCCTGAATTTACTAATATTAGGTTTATTGTGACCTAAAGTCGAATTTTTAGACATTTCTGCAAATTAATTGGTTGGGGGGTAACATTTGTGTTAAAAAAAATATATATATATTTTATGAACATTTTCTAAAAACATTATTTCAAAATTGATTTCAATGAACCATCATTTGATTTTTGCAAGAATTTCAAAATTAATGCGTCTTTCACAGTCAAAAAAGTGCATTGCGTTTACATAATAAACGGTGGGTCAATTTAGGTCTCGCACAGACGTAAGAAGAAAAAATATTTTCTACCAAAATTTCGAAAGTGTTAGAAAATATAAAAAAATTTTTTTTAAATAATTAAAAAATTCTTTGATCTATCCTCTTAATGATAAGATAAACATTTTGCCGATAAAACTTTGTTTTTATTTAGTTTGGGGCCTTTTTCCTTCATACTATGCTGTTTTTTCAGAGATTTTTTGGAAGTAGAAAAGTTTATTATTGTCACTGTCTATTTTCATAACTTAATTATTTAATGAAATTTATCTTAAAAAAAAAAAAAAAAAAAAAAAAAAAAAACGAAAGATTTTCCAGCAAATCAGACATGCTTGGCGGTAAGTTAATTTTTAACCCAAACCGAATATAGCCAAAAAATAGTGTAACCCTGATAACAGTTATCCGGGTTTGATCTCATAGGCTCTTTGGGACGAGAGAAAATCTCTCTTATATCGGGGTTCACTATTTACAAAACAAAAATGTTAAAAATTGAAAGAATAAAATGGTTTTATTACAAAACGCCTAAAAATGACGCTATAATAAAAAATAAAAAACAAAATCTCTTATGTTTGAGAACTAAAGCATCGTCGAAACCTAAAAGCGAAAACTGCTTTATGGCGTAAAAAATCTTGGAAATTATGGTGATCCTTTATGATTTTTACAAAAATGTAAAATTAATTTTTAAATTAAAAATAGATGAGTGAAACAAAAAAAACGTAATACTAATTATAATTCTAAAACAAGTTTCATTTAAGTGAATTTACTGCTGAGTATAAGTTAAGTTACTAGTAAAGAAAGAACTATAAAATTTTTTCGATTTTTTTTAGCTCGATTGATTGATGCGAGTCAAGAAATATGTGTCTTAATTTGTAAATAAAGAAATTTAGAAAATATTCAACTTACTTTTTTTTTTCCGGTGGATTTATTTTCCTTGAGAGAAAGAAGCTTTTTTTTACAAGAAAAGAAAGAAATGTATAGAATTTTAAATAAACCAACGTTCTTGAACGAAGACGCCCAATAGAACTAAATGTGAAAATCAAGGGAGGTAATTCCCATTTTATTTATGCGTTTAATTTTTTATTTGTTCCCCGAAGACCTTTACCCCTTCAAATATTTCCAAAACATCCTTATTTCCGTGCAAATGTATATGCTGAACTCAAATCGATAATTGTTTATTGAAGAAACCTACCTTTATTGATGTTAAGGGCCAGAAAAAAAATCGAACTTCTTCTAGCTGTTTATCTCACCCCTAATCGCCATTGAAATCTCTCATTTACTGCTGAATGACTTCCTGCGTATTAAGCTAATTTTGGCCTATTTACTTCCTTTCGGCAATTACTACGCGATTTGTTTTGTAACTCAAATTTGCGTGGGCTGAAGAATTTGTTTTTAAAGATAACTTTCAAATAGATATTTCTTTAAGAAAGTTAACTTTCAAATTTATGAAAATAAGTGTAGTTTTAATTAACCTTCAAATACATTGCGTGCATTTGCGTGTTATTTTTTCCTTTTTTTCAGAAGAAAGTTAACTTTCAAATATAATGCAAATAAGTGATAAGAAGCTGATAACTGTAAGTAAAGTTTTTACTTAACCTTCAAATATATGAAAATATATTTGCGTGTTTTTTTTCCTTTTTTTTTTATGAAAATAAGTGATAATTGTAGTTTTACTTAATTTTTTACGAAGAAAGTTAACTTTCAATTATATGAAAATATAGAATTTTTTTAGTAAACTTTCAATTAATGAAAATAAGTGACGAGTATATGTAGTTTAATTAACCTTCAAATATATAAGTAACACAAAAAAACGAGAAAAAAAAAACACGCAATAACCCCAACCCCTAACCAAATTATCACTTATTTTCATATATTTGAAAGTTAATTTCTCCTCAAATTAAGTACACGCAACTTTCTTAAATTCATTACCAATAAAAAAAAAACCCCCAAAAAACCGCAATAACCCTAACCCTATATTTGTATTTGAAAGTTAACTTTCTTAAAAAAATACACGCAAATTTGAGCGGAAATTGAGTTCCGAAACAAAACAAATCGCGGAGTAATTGCACAAAGGAAGTAAATAGACCGAAATAAGAATCCTATGCCTAAGTCATTCTGCACTAAATCAGATATGAGAACCGTAGTAAGGGGTGAGATATAGTTCGATTATTTTCTGGTTGTTAAGATAAGAAAAGGTAGGTTTCTTCAGTAAACAATTATTGATTTGAGTTCAACATATAAAGGTCTTCAGGAAACAAATTAAAAGTTTAATTTATTCTCCGAAGGCCTTTACCCCTTCAAATTTTTCCAAAACATCCTTATTTCTGTGCAAATGTATATGCTGAACTCAAATCAATTATTGTTTATTGAAGAAACCTACCTTTATTGATGTTAACAACCAGAAAAAAAAATCAAACTTCTTGCTGTTTATCTCACCCCGCAACCACCTTTGAAATATGTCATTTAGTGCTGAATGACTTTAGGCATAGTAAGCTAATTTTCAGCCTATGTACTTCCTTTGTGCAATTACTACGCAGTTTGTTTTGTTTCGGACTTAATTTCCTCTGAACGTTGCGTGTATTTGCGTTTTTTTCTCCTTTTTTGGGGGGGCTGTAGAATATTTTTTTAAGCTAGTTAACTTTCAAATAGATATTTCTTTAAGAAAATTAACTTTCAAATGTATGAAAATAAGTATAGTTTAATTAACCTTCAAATACATTGCGTGTTTTTTTCCTTTTTTTTTTAATTTCAGAAGAAATTTTACTTTCAAAGATATGAAAATAACAGATAATTGTAGTTATACTTCATTTTTTCCGATGACAGTTAACTTTCAAATATATGAAAAGATATTATTTTTTTTAAGAAAGTAAACGTTCAACCTTCAATTATATGAAAATATGAAAATACATAACAAAAAGAACAAAATAAGTAGTACAGTAAAGCATTTTTTAATACTTTTTTTTTTTTTTTTTAATCACATCACCCCAAGCAAGACGGTAAGGCCACTGGTGTGCAGGGGGCTACGTAAGAGTGAATAGATTGGAAGAGAGAAAGCCGGAAACCACATCCTAAACAGGGAACAAGGGATGAGCCTCTTCACCTGTTCAATAGACGTGGGTGAAGTGTGAACTTACAATAATTACATCAATTGTAAAAGAAGTTAAAAGTTAAGAAATGGAAAAAAAAACGCCATTTTATTTGCTCATCTGAATACTGTTCACACCTCCCGCAGAAATGTCGAATTGCACAAATTGTTCAATCAGTCTGTACGAAGCAATTCAACGCTTTTGAATGAATGAAAAGGCTTCATTAGAATTTCTTTGTCTACACAGAATATTACCGTCCTCTGTGGAATGCCCTCGTGGCCATTCACTTTGCTTGTTGTGTGCCGACCGGAAAGAATGGCGTTGCAGAAAACCTATATCCAGTCCTAGCAGCTCGAGTCAACCCAACAGCCGGAAAACAGAATGTGGCTTCAGTTTTAGTGACAGGAAAAATACACTTTTGTAGAAGTCACGCTTGCCTGCGTGGAAAGTGCTACTTTTTGTAACACATTTCCTTGATCTTAGCTGGTGCCACAGGATGATGTTCGATAACTTGGACATTTTGAAAGAAACATCTGTGAATTGGCGCTCCTTCTGCAGTGAGGTATACCAGTTTTGGCTAGAAAATGTGCAGAAGAAGTTGGGTAGACCTGGTGTCGAGGTAGAAATTGACGAAACAGTTGTGTCAAAACGAAAATGTAACTGGGGATGTCGATTGAAAACGGTCTGGCTGTTTGGTGGAATCGAAAGAAGACCTTTATGGTACCACTTATGTCTGATTGCGGGGAAGGAGAAGCCAGGGATGCTCATACACTTGTCCCATTGATTAAGCAACACGTCCGACCGGGATCAATCGTTTACAGTGATTGCTGGTTGGCGTATGTGTGGATATCAGAACACGGCTATACGCACAAGCAGATAAACCATTCTGAACACTTTGTAGATCCAACAGACCAAAATATTCACATACAGACGGTTGAAAGACTGGAGGACGACTAAGAGTATTATTAAAAGATTGGGAAACAGAACTTCTTATTTAAAGCAGTATATTGCTCGTTTTCTATTTTTAAAATAGTCAGCACCTTCACGTTTTCCTGACAGAGGCAAGTAGAATTTATTCCAGATCCCAAACCTACTGCATTTTTTTTAAAACTGTCAATGTCATTTTTTCCATTTTTTTAACTTTTAACTTCCTTTACAATTGATGCAATTATTGTAAGTATTAAAAAAGATGTTTTACTGTACTACTTATTTTGTTCTTTTTGTTATGTATTTTCATATACTTGAAGGTTCAATGTTTACTTTCTTACTGATGATCGCAAAAGCGTGAAAACCCAGAAACACAAACTCACACCTAACTAAATGAATATATCAGCTCTATCACTGATATTGAGTGCTTTCAAATAAGTACCACGCATATATATTATATAAATAATATAATATATATGACAAATTGCATGTATATATATATTTATATTTATATACATATGTAATAGATAAGAAATTAATTAAATCAACTCTCTTCTTCACTTTTACAAAAATTCACAATAACGTGGGAAATCCTAGGTTTCTCAAATAAAAAAAGGATTGACCATCTGCTTAATAAAAAAGTTGAAACCAGATTTCGCTAGTAGGTGTTAAAATGTAATATAAATAATATAATATATATGACAAATTGCATATATATATATATTTATATACATATGTAATGGATAAGAAATTAATTACCTCTCCATTCAGTGCAGTATTCAAAATTTTAGTTTCAAGTAAAAGTAAGAATAATTATTCTTGATGGCCTTTGTTGGATGCACAAGAGGCATTAATATTTTTCCATTAGATATGACTTTGCTATCATCACTTGAAAGTGATATATCAATGTTATATGGTTATGTCTTGAAGGCTGTCACAGTGCGTTGAGTAATATAAAGGAAGGTAAAGAAGTTTTTGGGTATTAACTATTTATTAAACATTATTGTTTCGAGATCAAAATCTCATCTTCAGAATGGCAGAGAAGCTTGTGTTTGTCTGAGTGTGTTCGCGGCCTTTCAAAGAATGGCTGTTCCTAGCTAGCTGTCTGCTGCTGTCATTATTTTTATTTTTTATTTATAATTTTATTGTTTACTGTGTTTATGTGTGTGTGTGTGTGTGTGTGTGTATTATAGTCGGGGCCTTTTTGGTCTGATGATATCAGTCTGCTTGTATGTGTGGTTTACCTTAGTTTATCCTCTTCAACCCGGTCAAAAGTCAAACGAACCATCAGGTCACACTTTACCTTCCTTTATTTTACTCAACACATTGTGACAGCCTTCAAGACATAACCGTATACCTATTTTACACAATGCTTCAAGCAAATTACAAAACTTTACTATATCAATGTTAGCTTTAACAAAGACTTGTAAACAAATTCAGACTGCATATCACTATTAGAAGAGATCTCAACTTACCACTCTATCCAGGTACTGTCTCTTCTTCAGCTAGATTTGTTGAATACTTTTGACGCTACAAGTCATCTGGCTTTCTCTCTCCTTGGGTGAGGCTGGTGTATCATCTCGACAGAATTGATTCAGGATTCCCAATATCATGGTGTACATTGTGGTGTCATCAATATTGACTTGGAATGAGAAATCAGAGAGCCAAGTTCGAATTCTAGTTGAATTCGTTTCATTTAATCATGTACAAATACCCTTGGGAAAGGTATTAACCCATCTCTTCAATGGCAGGACAGATTGGGTTCTATAGCCTTTGTTGGCAACCAGTTTACTACAGAATGTAATGGTAACTTACTGTGGGAAAATCTTCTGCCTAGTCAGTCATGGATCAAAAGAGACATGATCACCCAAGCGTGTATCACATATGGCAATTAAGTAACTTTGGATGTGCATTGTGGCGTAATGGATATTGGCTCAGAAAGAGACATTGAAGAACCAAGTTCGCATTCCAGTAGAATTCATTGCATTCACTTACATGCAAATAGCCTTGGGAAAGGTCTGAATCCATCTCTTTTCCCTCCAGCTGTGGATTAAATAGCAAGACAGATTGGGTTCTACAGCTTTGGTTAGCAACCAGTCTACCACAGAAAGAAATGGCAAGTGACTGTAGGAAAATCTTCTGCCTAGTCAGTCATGTCTTGAAAAAGACATGATCACCCAAGCTATTTACTGACTGATCAAATATCATAAGCTATTGGGATTGATGGCAAAGACTACTCTGAATCCATCAATATATGTTATGTACTGTAATTAAGGAATAATTTCAACTTACGGCTGTGGTAAACTTCGTCTCTGTGTCTGAGGATAGTTCCAAAATCAGGCTGGAATCAGAACTCCTTCAATAAAATGAACAACACTTTTGATAATTCTTACAGATTTATTGAATATAAAGAGAAAATGGTGAAAAGGCTTTTTTCCTCCAGATGGTGACTTGGTAATTTAGCAGTAAATGTTATAAAATAGGGGAACAATTCGTGTGTCTGTGTTTGTTTAGTGTACTGAAAATGCAGGTGTGTTTCTTGTGTCTAACAGCTCCTTGTTGACCAATTTCCCATCTGTTTGCTTGGGGTATTCTTGTTTACATAGACGACTCCTCACCCAATGGCATTTATAGATATCTAATTGCTCCACTGAACTCTTGATTTTAAGGAAACTTTGTCAAACAAAAACCATAGGGTACACTTTTTTTGTTTAGAAACTCCCTGGATATCTTTCTGCAAAGATAATTGTTTTCTTGGGTAATCTACATAAGCAAATCCCAATCTTGGAGATTAAAAAAAAACAAAACAGATGTCTTGTTCTTTATCTAGAATAATTTGGATCATTCTTTTTTCTATGACCATATTCTAAGGACAAAATAGCCTTGTGTAAAAAAAAAAATCTTCAAATTTAATTTCAAAATTCGTCTTTGTCTAGAATAATTTGAAAGAACACACATTTTGGATAGATAGTATAATATAAATGAACTTTTGAGTCTAATTTCTCAGGACTGAAAGAACTCAGACAACACATTAATCATATTTTCTTATTGGCAGGAAGTGGATAGGGTTGGGAAATTTGGTTTTGTTCAATTTTATTACTATTTGAACTACAGTCAAATTGTTTCTTTCTGGCTGTTTTTACAGGGTGGAAATAGGAGTTCTTTTTTGATCTCACTATTTTGGGGTTTAATTCTCCTTAGCACTGTCAGAAATTATGTTTTATTAGTTTAAAAAACGATTTTTATTCCACTTCTTTTCTCTTTACCATTCAACCTGCACTGAGGATTTTAACAATTATTAACCAATTAATAGGCCCTTCAAATCACTTGTCTGCAATCTCATGCAATTAAACAAATATAATAGAACTGATGAAAAACAAATTCTTTTTCATCGGTTTCAATATATTTTTATTCATTTTAGCACTTTCAGTTTTGTTATAAAACTGAATGTCATATCTCCTCTGATTTACAGTCACATACAGAAAACACTTAAAAATCTGCATAGCACACATACAATTCTAGCTTCAAATTAGATTTTTACATTCTATCTCAGAAACCTATTAAAACAGGCTTCGATTTCCACTTGCTAAATACTGTTGTTTGATTGGTCGGTAAATGGAAGTATCATGTTCTTGCCTATGCCTGCACAGCCAGGTTGCTAACAAACATAACAAATTTCTTCTTTCCTCACACATATATGTGAAAATATCAATCAGTGAATGAGAACCCTGGAAAACATAACTGGAAACGAAACCAGAGAAATCTAACAAGCCTACGCAAAGTTTGGTTTCGCTATATAAATCGCTGAGAAAGTTGAATTCGTCAGAAGGGCTTACAGGCTGCTATGTGGCTGGTTAATCAGCCCCATCCCTGCCTTACCTTCTCACCCACCATCACGTCAAATCCTGAAAGTAATCACAACCTACTGTGGGAAAATCTTCTGCCCAGTCAATCATGTCTCTTTTGAGACATGATCACCCAAGTTTGTATCACATATGGCACTTAACTGACTGATATACCCATATTTGAAAAGGCCTTTAATATCCCTCTTGGAACTATAATAGAGACTCATCTAAAGGGAGTTAGAAATTAAGCTAATTAGAGGAAAAGCAGAAGACACTAGGTTAGGTGGTAGGGGGAAAGTGTGGTCTCTTCTACAAATACTTTCATGGCTTCTGCTCAGATGAACTTAGCTCACTGGTATCCCTCATACATGAATTTGCTTGAGCCACAAGATTAGCAACTAGGTCCCACCCTTTTACTATGAAACCAATAAATTGTAAATGCAAATTCTATTCCAGCAGCTTCTTCTCTTGCACTTCCCACCTGTGGAATTCTCTTCCGTTTACTTGCTTTCCTAACGGCTACAATCTTCAAGAATTCAAGTGTAAAGTCAATAGTCATCTACTATCTCACTAACTTGCTTCCTTTCTCTGTTCACTCCACTCTCATCAGTATTCTCATCCTTCTCCTACTCTCTTCCCTGTCATTCTTTCTCATAACTTATGTAACCCCCTGCTCATCAGTGGCAGGAAAATGGCTTGCTTGGGGTGACACGATTATTAAAAAAAAAAAATAGAATGTAATTAGCTAAAACAAGCAGAGCAAAAGAAAACTGACAATTAATGCCCAAAATTTCAGATTGGAAATAAAGACTAACCCAGAGAATGTTGGCAAACAATTAGGAGAGTTAAAGTATTTCTTTTAGACTTTTATCAGTCAGGAAGAAAAAAATGGAAAGGTGAACAAAGTTTTAGTAATCAAAGTGGAGTAGACAAATCAGCTAACCTGTCTTTGATTTTATATATATTTGAAGGTGGTTTGATTGAACAATTCAGGAATAGTTGTGAAAGAAGAATAAATTGCCAAGTCCTTAAGTAATGTGTACTAAGTAGAAAATAATTTGACTAGTATGACTATTTACTTACATCAGTAAACACAATGTACTGAAGTAGGTTTGAAGTAACCCAACAGAGATTGCAATGCATACCAAACTGACTATTGAAACAAAAAATGTTTCATAGTGTAGATCAGAAAAAGAGAACTGAGAGAAATAATGCTTACTGAACACTATGCTTGAGCTTTATCAATTTTGGCTGAAGGTGTTTATTGTTGAAAAATTAAAACATCAAGTGAGCTTATGGAAAACATAAGTAATGATATGTCCTATGGAATGATAAGGGGATGCATATGAAAAGTGGAAGCGAAAAAAAACTAACATAATTTATATTTTTCTGAAGTTTTCATGAAAATACAAAATATATCAAAGTATGTTTTTGCTTTGTACACAACAAAAAAAAATATTTTTAACAGATAAGTAAATAATGAAAGCACAAAATTTTTTTTTTAAATTTTGGTTTTATTGAAACATGTCGCAATTGTAGTTTCTTGGATAAGCTATTGAAGAAACCTTAATTCTTCTTAAGCATATTCCAGTAAAAAAAAATATTTTGGTAAAAGAAATTAGTTTCTGAGGAAATGAGAAATAAAAAAAAAACATGAAGATTACTTTAAGAAAAGTGTCCATAGTATTCTAATGGTAAACTTAATCAGATATAAACCCTTCAAATTTCAAGGGACATAATAATTTTTTTAATGTAATATGTCTCAGAGCCAAAATCAAAATGGGCTTTCAGCCATATCATATTGAAACACTGGTTCCTGTATTATCACCAAAGTTAAGCAACATTGAGCCTGGTCAGTATCTAGTGAGGTAACTGTTTTGGAATACAAGGTGGTATAAGCTTGCATGTGCAGGTGGTATAATGGATAATAGGTCAGAAATGTTAATCAGCTGTGTTCCGATTCATGTTGGGTTCATTATATCCGGTTATGGGAAAATACTCTCAGAAAAGACAGGAATCCATCTCTTCTCCCACCAGATTAATTAGTCAGACTTGTATCACTAAAACATTAATATTTCCTAAAATAAAAAGGAAATTGCAAGCAAAATATTTAGATTTCCACATTAAATAACCCAAAGGGGTCGATCTATTAAAATATTACTTTCTGGAGTTATTATACAAGGAATGCAAATAATTTACATGAAGGATGTGATTGGATCCACACACCAACAGAAATGCACTGACAATTAATGAATAGATGAAGCTTAGCTTGCAAGCATTTAAGTACAGACACATAATATCAATGCATTCTTGCTTATGCAATAAAGGAGATCTTGGAATTTGTAAAAATTGTATAAATTCCAATAAAATGTTAATGCATTACAAAATAAATACTGTGTATTCACAACATGCATTCTCTGCCACTATGAAATTGAAAAAAAAAAAGATAGGTTTTAAATAATAGGTACACAGCATACACTTAATTTTCAAAATTTCAAGAAGCATCATATCCACTTCTTATGGAATAGCCAAGAATAGTTAAATAAGATTAGCGGGAGGTAGATAAAATTACTTGTGATTGTAAAATCAATGATACAAAATGTTAGATTGGGAGTGTTCTATGTCTGACCTCTTCATCACCTATTTGTGTATTTGCATATGGTATACCAAATATGACTTGGATGAAAATGCAGATCCACAAACTTCACAAGAATATGGCTTCTCTCTATTGTGAGTATGCATATGCTTCACCAAATATGACTTCTGTGAAAATGTAGCTTCACATATGTCACAAGAATATGGCTTCTCTCCAGTGTGTATTCGCATATGACATACAAAATTTGACTTATGTAAAAATACAGATCCACAAATTTTACAAGAATAGGGTTTATCTCCTGTGTGTATTAGCATATGGCTCATCATATGTGCCTTCTGTGAAAATGTAGATCCACAAACTTCACAAGAAAATGGTCTCTCTCCAGTGTGTGTGTACATATGGCATACCAAATGTGACTTTGATGGAAATGTAGATCCCAAACCTCACAAGAATACGGTTTCTCTCCAGTATGTCTTCAAACATGCATTATCAAATTTGACTTGTCTGAAAATGCAGATTCACAAAATTCGCAAGAATATGGTTTTTCTCCAGTGTGAATTCACACATGTCGCACCAAACCTGACTTGCTTGAAAATGCAGAGCTGCAAACTTCACAAGAATGTGTTTTCTCTCCAGTGTGATTACGCATATGTATTACCAAATATGATTTCCGTGAAAATGCAGTTCCACAAACTTTGCAACAATGTGGTTTTTCTCCAGTGTGTGTTTGCATATGGCGTATGAAATATGATTTCTGAGAAAATGAAGATCCACAAATTTCACAAGAGTGTGGTTTCTCTCCAGTGTGTATACACATATGGTACCCCAAATGTGACTTCCTTGAAAATGTAGATCCACAAATTTCACAAGAATGTGGTTTTTCACTGGTGTGTTTTTCCATGTTATAGTACAGCCAACATCAGCACATAGATTTGCAACATTCAAAAGAATATATCATTTTTCTAATGTTTATTCATGTTGCACTAAGTATTATTTTTGCAGAAAAAAAGCATATTACAAAGTAAATGATTTCTTGCTAGTTACTGTCATGCTTTTTAATATTTAGAATACATATCTTAAACTGAAGAGTGTTGTATATTTATTTCTGTTCTTCATGGAGAGTGAACACTCTTTTCTTCCTTTTAAATTCCCCAATAACATGTGTATTAGTTTTTGTACAGCCAAACCATCTGTAAACAAAAAGCAATAAAGTATATATTAAAGCCAGTGAATAATATAATCAGCTTATATTGTACTAGATACAATTTTTTATTTTTACAATCATTTCATCATTTCACCCCAAGTAAGGCAGGACTGTCACTGGTGTGCAAAGGGTTACAATGAGAGAAAAGCAAAGTACAGGGGATGTCAAAGGAAGATAAGAGATGGGTGGGATTCAAGTTGATAGATGGCAATTGATGTGCATTTTAAATTTTGGAAATTGTAGCTATCAGGGAAGTGAGCGGACGGAAGGAAGGTCCACAAATTGGAAGTGTGAAAAAAGAAACTATCAGAGTAAAAGAAGCAGTTACATTTTAGTATTTTGACAGGAAAAGGGTGGAACTGAGATGCCAATCTTTTAGCACGTGCAAATACATGTGGTTGAGGAACCAGGGAAAAAGCTCATCAGAACAGTAGCAATGAAAATACTTTTAGAAAAGACATCTGTGAGAAAGAAACTAGTCAAATTTTATTATATTGCAGATCCTTCTTTGGATTTTGTTGAGAACTTCAAGATGAATAGCAGGAGCACCCAACTAGATATGTCAAAAGTATGCAATGTATGGACAAATGGTAGATTTATAAATGTGCAAAATGGATTCTGATGATCCTGGCCTATTACAGTGACCCAACCTTCCTAGTAGTAGATGCTGCAATGGATTTGATGTAGTCAGGTCACTTGAGAGAGTGAGGCTGGGAGGTGCAGTGCACTGATCTCTAAAAGACTAGCATCATCCATTCTGATGGTAAGCAGAAATGTTTCTTTATGGTGGTTAAATAAGAGCAGCTTCGTTTTGGAGGCATTAAAATTTACAAGCCATTTTCTGCTCCATTCAATCACAGAGTTTTGAAGAGTAGCAGTCAGGTTTACTTTGTTAGCCTTGGCAGATTTCTTATTGCGACAAGAGTAAATGGTGGTGTCACTTACTTGGGAACTGATTTAATCAGGAAGACCATTGATGAAGATCAGAACAAGTGTAGGATGTAGAATAGAGCCTTGAGAGATGTCCTCATTCATATGAAAGAATCTGGAAGCTTGCCCATTCAAAACAATCTTCTTTTCATGATTTGATAAGAACAATTGGATAAAATCAAACAATTGTCCAGAAATACCATAGCTCTGGAGCTTGCTCAGAAGGCTAGCATGCAAACCCTGTTAAATGCTTTCGAGATACCAAGAGCAACAGCTTGATCTTTCCTGTTCTTATCAAGAGCCTGGTATATTGATATATATATATATATATATATATTCACTGATGGTTGTTAGTACCATTAGTGGTAGACCTCACAAAATGGAAGCTATGAGATGTGAGATGCCTATTTCAGTATAGCCTTGAATATCTTGCAAAAAAATGGTAAGAGGCTAACAGGATGATAATTAGAGGGGGTCAGAGGGCCCCCCAGAGTTGTTAAAACAGGAACTACAGAGGAAGACTTCCAACAAGCAGGAAGCAGTGAGATAATATAGAGATTAGAGAGGACAGGAGCCAGCTTAGGGGAACATTTCTTTAGAGTTATAACTGGAATTGATGGAATTCCAGTTAGCATCCTAAAGCTTTACTCCCATCAGGCAAGTGGAGATGATGGGAGTAAAGCTTAGAAATTGTGAGAGACCAGAGATTGGATTATATAAAACACAGTTGAGCCTCACTTCTAAGTGAGAAATTATGTGTGGATACTCTAGACAATTGCAGATTTTGATGAGAATTTGCAAGCAAAGCACTCAACGTATCTGCTGTGGATATGAGGACTTCCAGTTGATTGAATAGAGGTGGAGAGTGAGGGTTTTCTTTCATTCAGTACACTCTTGCAGAGTTGCCAGTAATCTTTTGAAACTTTGAAGATGCTATGTACTGCTTTATTCTATCAGCAAACAGCTTAGCATCATTTAGGATTTGCTTACATTTATTAAAAAGAAGAGACAAAGGGGTGTCTATTCTGATCAGATGTGTTGCTCCAGTAAAGCTGGAAGAAGTGATTCCTATGAGCAGTGGCAGCTGAGCAAGCAGGAGAGAACCAAAATGAACAAGGGTTAAGTCAGAATTTCCTTGCTAGAAAAAAAGAATCAGAGTTGCCAGGAGGGCAGAGCTGTATAATATAACAAGAGTAAGGGATAGAAATGAGGAAGAGATCTAGAAGAGACACGTGTCTATTGTGGTTACTGGGGAAACACATAAGGAAATCCACTACTTGCATGAGAGACTGACAAGTTCAGTGTTTGGATTCCAACAAGATCTGTGGCATAGTTTTTCAGCCACTTGGTATGATGGGCATTGAAGTCACTGAACACAAATACCTCAGCAAATGGGTGAAGAGAAATGACTTGTCTATAGTGTCTGAAATACTGTATAGTCAGGAGAGGAATGGGAGTAGTAAAGAAATAACAGATAGCTTAATGAGTATATCAGAGAGAGTTGGAGACCCATGTAGGATTGCACAAGAGATTCGTGAAAGATCTCCCTAGCTAGAGGGAGAAGTTCACTGACATAAACACCCAGGCTATGCATGCAAATACTAGATTCTTTCCTAAAGACAGGAAGGTATCCAGAAATCGAGAAATAAGAGGAAGGAATTGTAGGTTTCAGATTTTTGCAGAGAGCTAGGATGTCGGGGAACCTTTCATAGAAGAATGATTCTACACTACAAAAGTTGGTACGGATACCATGGACATTAGAAAAAGTAATGTTAAGGGGTTTAGGTGTTTTTTGTTTGGTTAGTTTAGTTTTACATCGTTGTGTGTCATCATGATTTTGAGTCATTTTGATAATGAGAGGCCTAATAACAGTTGGTTGTCAAATGTATCATGTGTGAGAAGGAAACTGGCACAGACTGCAGCATAATGTGGCATCAGGGTTGCCCACTAGATGCACTTGCAGGGACATTAATTCATATTATTCAACTCTTGATCAGAGCAACCTCTCAAGATGCTATGCAAGAGTTCAGGCTCCTAACTACAAGTCAGAAGCAGCAACCAGAAAATTGTCAATCTGGTACCCACAATATGAAGAGACATTGCTACCACCAACACACATCACAAAAAACTTGTGACAGTACCACTCTTAAAAACTGATGAGAAGAAAAACCAGGAACCCATTCCTAAACAGGACACAATGGATGAGCTTTTACTCTTGTTCAAGGAAAGTGGGGAAAAATATGGACCAGAAGATAGAAAGGCTTCTCTACTCCTATTAAAAATTTTTTTTTAAATTACTGAATAATTTAGTATGAACCAAAAAACTTAGTATAATCAATTACAGAATAACCCCTGAAAAAAAAAAATTACAAAAGTTAAAGCAATATCTTTGAAATCTCAAAAACAAAAAAATAATAATGAAAAATTAACATCTAAAGAGTAAAGTAAATTACTTTGATTTTAACAAAAAATTAACTTATTTATGACATTACGAAATTTAACATTCAAGTAAAATAAAAGTTAAGACTTGAAACACTCAGATAAATTTGAAAATGTATCCCCGGTTCAAATTAAAATGTTACTTGAAGACATTAAATAAGAAAATTATAGGCAAATTTTGTTAAAAAGAAAAGAAAAAGACAGAAAGAAAAAACAAACAAATAATGTTTAAATAATAAATGTTAGGAAAAGGAAATGAACAATACTTTATCTAGTCAGATAAACAAACGAAACACTAGGACTTGCAAATAATTGCCTTAAAATTTCAGAAGTCACATCCTCATTCATAAAAAGAGAAATATTATGCTGAATATAAAGTAAATTAGAATAATCATCAGTCAGTTAAGTGCCATACATGAAACACGTTTGAGCGATCATGTCTCAAAAGAGACATAACTGAGTGGGCAGAAGATTATCCCGCAGTAGTTTGCCATTGCTTTCTGTGGTAGACTGGTTGCCAGCCAAGGCTATAGAACCCAATCTGTCCTGTTATTTAACCCATAACTGGAAAGAAGAGATGGATTAATACCTTTCCCAAGGGTATTTGAGCGTAAGTGAATGCGACGAATTCAACTGGAATTTGAACTCGGCTCCCCGATTTCTCGTTCCGAGATGATATCCACTGGACCACAACACACATCCCCTCATAATAATCATACAAATGTATAAATAATTTAAGAAACACAGGGTATTGAATGTTCCAAATATAATAATTCCTAAACTTGTGACATAACGCTTACTTTTAAAAAAATCAGTAAAACAATCAATGATTACCACAATTACTTAAAAAAAAAAAACAAGCATGTATATTAATAATATCATTGTTACGTCATTATATAATAATGTACTGTACATTAGGTCAGTGAAGATCAAACATGCTGCAATAGCTTATGAAACAACATTGCTTAACCTTCAAATTTCACTCAACCTGTAAATGCTATTATCCACAAGAGGCATATCAGAATAAATACAATAATTTTCACAACTACAAACAATTTCATTCTTTTGCTTTGGATATCAAAACAGTTGAAGATTTTTTTTTGCTGATCTTATGCTGCAACAAAGAACTACTCACTATGCTTTAAAACATTTCATAGTTAATGAGAATAAATGAACGAAATGGTTTTGGAAATATGAATTGAAAAGTTGCACACATCTACACAAATGAACGAAAAAATCTATAATACTGGGTACTTACTGCTAGTTCATAAAATGCAACATAAATTAGAGCAGATAATTTGGTGTCAAAAATTACAGAATCTTACGGCATAATTTATCATTAGTTATAAAAGTTATATCAGTTTCTGTTTTTTTTTATTCTAAAAGCTTGATAATTGTAACACCCCAATTGTCCGTCTGGACAATTTTCTCCGGCGGCCATTCTCCATGCTGTGATGTTGCCAGAAATTTGTAGAAAATGTCAGCCGAATAGCTGGGGGTACAAGATTGAACTATAAGGAATGAACTTCCACAACTTGGATGAGTTGAAAGGATGCTTTATTTCGTTTAGAGTTAGCCTTTTCGGTTGGGCAGGCGAATGTGACACACAGCTCTAACTCTAATGGAGATCAACAAATCCGAACTGAATGAAACAAGACGAACGGAGATCCTTACTTCAAGCTCGCACCCGGCGGACTCCCCTTCGCTTAACTTGTCTTAACTGACTGACTCGGAAAAATTACCTGAATTTATCCAAAATTGACCGGAAATCTGGAAATGCTTTAGACCACCGGTGACAAACACCGGCGACTGTAAGTCTGAAATTTCAGTTATCTTTTTTTTTATCTTAATAAGGCTTCTGTCGGAAAAGGCTTAATGTGTGGTCAAGATACAGTAAAGGACAGCCTTTGACCGGGTCATCGAAAACCTACCTGCTGAACTTTATCACTGAGTCAAATATTTACCGGAGGACAATTTTCCTCATAAAAGAAAAAGCGTTTATTTATTTTTTCCTCTTCTTTTTCACTTTTGTTAAATATGTTTTTAAACTATTTTCTATTCTAATCTATTTTCTATTTTAATCTATTATAATAAAATACATATATGCCTAGTTATCGTGTCACAAATTTAGTAATGGGAAGTCAATGAATGGGTAACTAACTAAACATTAAAATGAGAGAAAAGTATTCTGAAGTGAAAACAAAGGAAATGAATTAAGTACAGAGTAATATGTTGCGCCTGTAGAATATTATTCTGTCTGATAAAAAAATGTTCCTAAATCTTTCAACACTGATATGCATCATTCCATCTCAAATCAACCAAAGGCCACAGGTGACCCTCTCAGAAAATGATCAAAATTAAGGACAAATCCTAAATATTAGATCTGTATGTTCAATAGTTTTAAATTAAGAGCATCTTGAAATTTTCCTGCATTTTGAGGTTTTGCAAAATGAGGTATTCAATGAATTTCTGACATTCATAAGTCTAAAGATATCACATGTACAGATTTACCTAGTAACAATAGTTAATGTTTATTAAAATTTCCTATACAAAAAATAATTTTGACTCTACATTTTTTCCTAATAGTTTAAATGCTATGGTTCCTTAAAAGTGTTTTCTAGAATGGTTGACAAAAGTTTCAACTCAACAGAGAAACAGTATTTACATTATTCAGACTGTTGTCCTCATGTACAACATTGTACATTCCAGCCTTCTTCATGTGCTAAGAATTTCAAATCAAACCCTTTATTACAATTACTGGGGTATATTATACTCATCCCTTGCATAGTAATAGCTTCATTAGAAGTCATGAGCTATTTCCCCCTAACCCTGCAAGTTATTTGTTCACCATTACTGTAGCCTGGTATTAAACTCACAACTCTTTGGGTCAAGTCACAGGAACTAACCAATGTCTATATCCACTGGGCTATGTGTCCTTAAGAACAACTGAATTTTGGGACTTATAAACCTAATATCCATTTACCCTTTTTTTACCAGAGTTCATATTGCAATTTTTTTTATGTTAATGGTTTTTTCTATATTTTCTACCAGAGCTCATTTTGACACTAATGATTTTCTCTGGTACTCCATATTATTCGTTACCATATCGTGTTCATCTCTATGCTTGGTTGGCTTAGGAGATTTTCGTAGCCTAGCATATGTGCTGATTCCTTAAGTTTACGTAGTTTCCAGTGGTGTTCTCTATTATTTCAACTTCATCCCATAGGGGGTGGTGATCCCCTTTCTCCCTCTATATGTGGTCAGCTGTGCCATATTTCTCTATCTCCTCTGATGTTCAGGCTTTGCAATGTTCTTGTAGCCTTACCTTAAGGGGGTGGCCTGTCTCTCCTTTATATTTCTTTGCTGTCCTTAGTCGTGTCCTCTACTGTTGAGGGTCTTATTTGGGAGCGATACCTGCAAAAAGCAGAACCACTTCTGAAGATTGTCTTGATGTTATATGGACCACAGATCCTTTGAATTTTCTCCAATAACCCCTTCACATAGGGTAGACAGCCCAAGGCTGCTTTCTGAGAGTTGTTATCCTCATGCACCCTCACTTTCATGTATGTTGGAGATGTTGTCATGTACCCTGGATAATTGTTTTGTTGTAGGGTATTGTTTATACTGACCATTTCCAGTTCGTATGACTCAGGGTTGTCGCTTATGACTTGATGTTGAAGGCAGAAGACGATGACTTTACATTGTAGGGGTAGCGGTAGTTGAAGGTGAGGTATTGTCTAGTGAATGTTGTCTTGTGGTAAACAGATGTCTTGAGCCCCCACCTCTGTTTGAGTTATTAGCACATCCAGAAATGCCAGTTTGTTGTCACTCTCTTTTTCCATAGTGAACATGGATGGTCTTATTGAGTTCACACGATCAAGTAGTGTCGGGACTTCCTCCTGGTGTGGCCAGAGTATGAAAGTGTCATCAATGTATCTCATTCATAGAGTTGTCTGTAGAACTGGACTCTAATGCCATGTCTTTACTAGTTAGTAGGTTTTTTATAGTAAACTGCTCAATATCGAGGTGGAGATAAAACATCGATAGTTTTAATGCAAAAGATTTGTCACATTAACTGAGCAATTTCATGCTGACTTTGAAGTTTCATAAGGACATCATAACAGTAACCTCACAAAACACTGAAGTCGGCATGTACCTGCTCAGTTAAAGTGACAAATCCTTTTCACTAAAACTATATATTGCTTAGCCACAAGCTAAGCATTATCATTAACATTGTCAAAATGAAGAATAATCTTTCTAGAAAATGCTTCTAACACAAGTATGAGGGTTATATAAGTATTTGCCACAAGAAATTTCTCAGGGCCCAATTACAGAGCCTGAACTAATTCAAGACTAATGCTTGTTTTTGAATCATTAAATTTGAATTATATCATCTTCCCTTTCAGATGTTTACTTACCTTAGCATTGTTTTGATCGTTAGATTATTCTTACCTTTCAAGTTTTCATAAATAGAGAAATTAAAAAAAAAAAAAAACAGTGCTCGAAAACACTGATAAATTCAGTTTTTTTTATATCTAGCCCTTCGGTGGAGATATGACAGATTCATGTGATATCAAAATTTTTTGTGGTTGCACAGACTTTTGTTAAAAGTCTGTAAGGAAAGTAAATGAGTTGACTGCTAATGATAATTTGTGGATTTTTTTTTTGGCAACGTATATGCAAAAACTCATTAAAATAGAAAGAAATAGTTGTTAAAGCTGAGGGAATGAATTCCTCAAATATTATGTAATGTTTTCCCAATGTTTCACAACCTACAGACTTCATCAATTTTATCAGAATGAATCAATGTTAGAACATTATAATTGTGAAATTTCCATGAATCAGAATTTTTGAGAAGATAGTATTAAGAGTTTCTAGAATTGGTAGCTTTGAGAGACAATTAATGAAGCTTATTTATTCCTCAAATATTTGAGTTTTCAAATGTTGTGCCACCATGGTTGACGATGATATTTCTCAATTTTTCCATGTGGGAGGATAAATAAAAATTTTCATCCCCCCCACCCACTAAAAAAAAAAACAGCTAATATCTAATTTTTGGTTATTCACTGTAAAATCCTAAATGAATTTTAGATTCTTTAACTAAAAATCAAATTTCATTAATTTCTTGCCAGTGGATCTGATGATAAAAGGATTTTTATAAGATTGTCAACAGAAAATGCTGATTAAGCCAAATTTCAACGTGCAATATCTTGAGAACATTTAGGAATTTTCAGATTTTTTTAATGGCTATAAGATTTACAATATATATCAAAATGAAAAATTATTTTTTGGGTTACATTTTTTTGGGGGGGGGAGCTGGGGGTAAATTGACATGAAATTATCCAAATGCTATCCATCATTGAATATAGAAATATGCCTGATAAACTAACTCACCAGTTCTTTACTAGATACATAGTGGGTGAAGAAAACACTGCCTCTTGTTCTAATGGTAACTTTGAATTCCATCTTGCTTAAGAAATAAATGTTTAGTGATGTTATGGATTTTAAGAATATAAATGTTTTTGTGAGATTGGAAATGTCTATACTATTTACATTGTTCAGACCTCATCTTTATTGCCATGTTTACAATGTTTTGGCCGCTGTATGTTCCAGCCTTCTTCAGATGCTAGGAATTTCAATCCGAACCCTTTATCACTGGGGTATATCATTCTTATTCTATGTGCACTGCCACTTCTGGTAGCCATGTAGTTATCTCCATATTAACTCTAAGTTATTTGTTCACCACTGCTGTAGACTGGTATTGAACTCATAACATATTGGGTCAAATCACTGAACCAAATGTCCTCAAGAACAGATGGCCTAGCAGATATAGATGTCTATATCCACTGGGCCATGTGTCCTTGAGGACATCAGCATGTGAATTTCTGTGACTTATAAACCTAATGTCTCAGTAACCACTTTCTACTAGAGCTCCTATTGCAATTTATGATGCTATTTATTTTCTCTAGTACTTTTTACCAAAGCTCATATTGCAATGTTTTTGACAAAATGATTTTCTGAAGCATTCTGTATTACTGGTTCCCATCTTGTATTTATTTTTATGATTGGTCAGCTGAGGAGATTTGTGGTACAGTGGATATCGGCTCGGAAAAAGAAACCGGGGAGCCGAGTTCAAATTCCAGTTGAATCCATTGTATTCACTTGCGCGCAAATACCCTTGGGAAAGGTATTAATCCATCTCTTCCTTCCAGTTATGGGTTAAATAGCAGGACAGACTGGGTTCTATAGCCTTGGTCGGCAACCAGTCTACCGCAGAAAGCAATGGCAACCTACTGCGGGATAATCTTCTGCCCAGTCAGTTATGTCTCTTTCAAGACATGATCGCCCAAGCGTGTATCACGCATGGCACTTAACTGACTAACTATATGCACTTACTCCTTGAGTTTATATAGTTTTCAGTGGTATTCTTTATTGATTATTTCAATGTGATTCCCTTTCTTTCTCCATATGTCTGTCAATGGAAAATTTGATTCAGCCAAATTTCAACACAAAATATTTTAAGAACAATTAAGAATTTTCACTTAAAATTTTTCAGGTTTTTTTTTTTTAATGACTATAAAATCTACAACAGAAATCAAAATGAACAAAATCTAGTTTTAGGGTTAAATCTTTAGGTTGAATTTACGTAGAATGAGCCAAAGATCTACAGAAAAAAAATTAATTTATTGGTAACAAAATTAAAAATGGCTATTGTTAAACATAATAAAAACAGATTTTGCATTTTGTTATTTTTGGTCATTCATTATTTAATTTTGATGTACACTTTTTTTTTCTTAAGTGGTTAAGTGATATATTTTGACCTATGAAATTATTGACAAGTGTAATATACCTTACTATGTTCAAATGTGTTTTTTGCATTGTTTTAAGCATAAAATATTATTTTTCAAAAAAATTGCTTTTTTCTTAATTTTGTTTTAAATAAATATCTATAACTGGTGATTTCAAGTGTATTATCCTCATTTTACAATTAAAATGATGAATTGACTGTAAGAATTTAAAAAATATTTTTAAAATAAGTATCTTCAAAGATTTGCTGAAATATAAGCATTTATGATAAAAATCACCCAAAACTTAAAAGTTTTAACATCAAAATATTTGTTATTATTTAGAAGAAAGACAAAAGAATTTTTTTATGCAAAAGTTTTTAATTTTTTTTATTGTTCTTTCTGTGAACTTTTAAAATTTTAGTTAATTTTTTTTCCTGGTGTCAATGGGGGGGACCATATTGGAAATTTGAGTCTTTTTGCTGGGAAAAAACACATTGTTTTGAAATTGTTTTCAAAATTCAGATGTCAGACTTAAATGAATATATCAATGGAATGAAATTATTTTTGATACAGTTTTTGTTTTAGAAAATATCACTACATTTTTTTAACATTATTCTCCACCTATTTAATTTTATGAAGTTTTGAGAAATATTTTTTGTAGTCTTTAATGTTTATATCAGTTAAAAAGACAACCTCTGAGGATTTTAATTTTTTTTTTCATCAAATAGGATACCCAGTTACAGAAAATCTGCTTTCTATCAAAATAAAAGAGTAATAAAATTAAGGAATTATTGAATTCTAAAAACTTTTTCAATGAATAATGAATTTCTACAAGAATCATTTTCTAAAATTTTAATAAGAATGTGTAAAACATCTGAACCTCTTAAAACTTTGTATTAATTTGGATCAGTTAACTGATATTGCTATTAAATAAAAACTGTATTTATCAATCATACATGGAAAAGCTTACTACAATTCAGCAACTCTCTCAGTAGTATAAAAACAATTTTGATTCTTTTTCGTGCATATAATCATGATTTTGTTCATACATCATATCAGAAAATAAGAGTGCTAACTACAGTAAATTTAAGATTTATTGGCAATTTAATATTTTCTCAACAAGTATCTTCATAATAGAGTAAAGCCAAAGTATGTATATAAAATTCAATAAAATATGAGAATAATTAAAATATTTCAATTTTTAAAGACAACTGGGTAGTTGTATACATACATATATATATATATATATATATATATATATATATATATAAAATGCAAGGTATTGTATTAACCATATCATTTTATTTCCTCTTTCGAGAATTTCCCAAATATGCGGTAAATGCAGTATTATGTCATAAAACCACCCAGCTCCATGTTAAGAAATTTTTATCTGTGACATCTTAAATAAAAGTAATGTTTGTTTCAAATTGGATTAAGTAAATTTTATATCAGCTTATCTTCCACAAATAAAGTTTCAGGAAAATATATTTAATTTCTGAAAACTGATTTGAAACAAATATTACATTTAGTCTGAAATATCACAAAAATGCTTTTTTAAACATGAATTGGGTGTTTTTAAGAGATGTTGACAGCTGGAAATTTGAAAGGTGCCAAACTTGATAAAAAACAAAGTTCTATTAAAATGTTTCTGCTATTATTAAGAGGAATGAACAAAGTATTTTTTTAAATATTTTATTAAATTTCTAGCACATTCAAAATTTTGGGTAAATATCTTGTTTTTCTTGCATCAGTGAGTGAGCCAAAAATTAGTATTGGAAACTTTAGCATCTTTTTTGCATTAAGAAATGCATTCATCTGAAAATTCTTGCAAAAAGTAAATAATTATCAGATTTTCATGAAATTTGCAGGAATTATTCACAAATGAATATGATTATTTTAAAATCCTTTTTCTTGAAAAAACCTAGAAAAAATATTTTGTTAAATCTGTTACTCCCACGTAATTTTATGAAATAAAAATTTCAGCCACTTTATATTAGTTAAAAGGACTCTTGATAATTCAAATCAACAATTTGTTTTTCCAAACAGAAACATCATTTACAGAAAATTTGTTCTGAATCATGAAATAAAAAATGTGATGAAACGATGACATTACTTAGAGAAACTTTTAACTACTTTAAAAAAACTACTGTTTTAAATTTTATGAATAATAGATTTTTATATGAATTGTTTTCATTTTTATAAAATTTTGACTGCAATAATTTGAGTATTAAATTTGATAATTTCAGCCTTTTAGATGGTATTATTAAGTGAAAACTATATTTACTAATTGTAAATAAAATAAAAAAAAACTTAATACAAATCAATATTTTTAAAAGAATTTTGAATTGTTTTTTGTATATGTATAAATGTACCAATTTTTGTAAGTATAGGCAAAACATACAAAACTTTATCAGGAAATAAGAGCAATAAATTTAAACCAGGGTTTCTAAAATTAAACAAAATATTACATGTGCAGAGAATATTTTCCTAATTTTTAAAAATTTCTGGGTATTTAAAATTTGCATAAAGTGAGGGTCATGATTATATAAAGTGTCATCTTCAATTCTGTTTTACAGATAAAATCTCTGAAAAACATCAGGCTGTCAACATATCAATACAGCTACTGCGGGTTAAAAAAATGCATTTCTGCAGTATTTTAAACTTCAAGTAAATAACATTGGTTTCAAATCAAATTAATATTATACTTTGAATCATCTAATATTCCTTAAATAAAGTTTCAGAAAATATATATTTTGAAGACTTTTTAATAAAGAACATTATTTTGTAATGAAAGACAACTAAAAAGAGTGCTAATCAGCTATTTTAGCCATGAAAAAAACTCCTTCCAGTTAACTTAGTTTGCTGTATTTCAAGTAAGTATTTTCCCCAGGTACCTCCACTAAATTGCTGAAAAAACAGCATAGCATGATGCTAAAAGGGCTCAAACTTCATAAAAACAAAGTTTCATGTTCAAAATGTTTATGCTATTATTAAGAGGAAAGATCAATGTTTGTTGTCATTATATTTTTGAATCCTTTCTAACAGGTTTGAAATTTCAGTTAAAATTTCTTTTTTTTTTGTCAGCAATTCATGCTATGTTACGTAATGTGACTATTAAGGAAAACATAATATCATGAAAATTGTTTTTTGGCATTGAAAGATACATTAATTTGAAAATTTTTGCAACAATCGACTAATTTTCTGATTTTAATGAAACTTTCAGGATTTATTCACAAATGGTTGAAATTATTTATGTAATTATTTTTAGAAAAACCTGGAAAAATATATTTTTTTAGATTTGTTACCCCCCTTAAAGTAATTGCATAAAATTTCTAGAAATACATTATCTATACCATTTTTTTATTATTAGTTAAATGCAGGACTCATTGCAGAAGGTAAATCATGTTTTGTTTTTTTTAATTACACAACCATTTGTCTGAAAATCTGCTCTGAATAGTAAAATCAAAAATGCATTAAAATTATGCTATTTTTCATGTAGATAAACTTTTAATTGATTTATAAGTTTAGGATATATTCTGAAGAAAAAATTTCGATGAATGAATTTTTTATAAGAATTGTTTCATTTTTTTTCTTTGCTAATTAAAGTTTCAAAAATCTTTTAAATTTCTTTCAGTTACTCAGTGTCTTCAGTTATTAATTCATTAAAAAAAGACTTTATTTACAAATCAAAAACTGAAACGCTTAATACAAAGTAATTAGAATTAGGATTTTTAAAATAATTTCTAAATTTTTATTTATTTAACAACACATTTTCTTTTACTATTGAAACTTATAAAAGACTTATCATTAAAAGGTCACATGTTTCAAGGTTTTTACTCTTACAAAATGTTAAATTGGGTTATGTCTGTTTTTGGTCACTATATTTCCAGATTGATTGATAATAGGTGCTGTCATCACCTACTTGAAAGTTCAAGGAGTCAGACCATTGTGATTAAGAAATACTTTTATTCTAAATTTCATGCCATAAACAAGTAATATGTTTCAAATCAGATTCATTTAACTTTAAATTTGCTAATTTTTCAAAAATAACAAGTGAAGAGTTGTATATTTTTTTGCAACATTTTTAACACCAAGAATTAACTTTTGTTTACAAATGTGTTGATTGCTCCAAAAATGGCTGAGAAATTGAAATTTTTTTTTTTAAATCTCAAAATTTTAGATTCCACTCAATATAATTTCTGACTGAAGTACTTTTGCTTAGTGGAAATAGTAAATTTAATCCTTTAGCTTTCAATTAAGCTAAAATTAAGGTTTCAAGAAAAAATGTTTTTATTTTAAAAAATTCAGTTTAAAACTTAGGTAGTGAAAATGTAGTGGAGGTACCTAAATTGCCTATTGAAAATATTACTTTTTTTTAAAAATCTAGCTTGAAATTAAAACTAAAATAAAAGCTTCAAGAAGGATTTTTCTTTATTAAAAGTTCATTTTAAATAGGTACCACCACTTATTTTTAATAACTAACTTTTTCATTGAATTTTAAAAAATAAAAAAAGTTTTCTTGAATTTTTTATTTTAATTTTAATTGAAAGTGAAATGATTAAATTTACTATTTCCAGTAAGCAAAATACCCTGGTGTATTTCAAACAGAAATTATATTGATTGGAATCTAAAACTTTTAGAATGTTTTTTGGCCATTTTTCAGTGATCGACAGATTTGTAAGGAAAAGTTGGTTTTCAAGATTTACATTATTCGAACTACTGTCCTCATTTTTGTTGCCATTTTGACCACTGTACACTTCAGCCTTTTTCAGGTGCTAAAAATGGCAACAAAGAACAATAGTCTGAATATTGTAAATACTACCTTATCTCAGAAATACAGACAAATCGTTCATTTTTGGTTTAAAATTCTTGAAAAATATACATCTGTGACACATTAAATTTGCTAATTTTCCAAAAATAATGTTAGATTAATCTGATTTACACAAGCATTACTTATTTATAGCTTGAAATTTAGAATAAACTATTTTTAAACACAATGTTGGCCTTTCTAACTTTTCCACCGTAATTAAATATGTTGACAGATGCAAGTGTATGGGGATCACAAGTAACATAATTGTACAAATTTTTTTCCAGTAAAGGGAAGAAACCCTGAAAAACAAGACCTCTTCATTTACACATAGGAATTCTGTCAGTCAGTTAAGTGCCATACATGATACACTTTTGGGCAATCATGTCCCAAAAGAGACATGACTGACTGGATAAAAGATTTTCCCGTGGTAGATTACCATTACTTTCTGCAGTAGACTGGTTGCCAACCAAGGCTATAGAACCCAATCTGTCCTGCTATTTAACTGATAACTGGAGGGAGAAGCAAAGGTTTTATACCTTTCCCAAGGGTATTTGTGTATATGTGAATACAATGAATTCAACTGGAATTCAAACTCAGCTTCCAGATTTCTCATTCTGAGCTGATATCCACTCCACCACAACATACATAGAAATTACCATACAAAAAACATCAAATACACACAAAAAATGAAAACTATTTTAGAAATATGATGGCTAAATTGTATTAAACTCTTCAATTTTTGATTAGTAAATATAATCTTCATTTAAGTTTAAAAACTAACCACAACAAATCTGTGAAGTTAAGTATTTTCAAAATATTTTTGAAACTATATAAATTATAATTAAAAAATTGAAAACAATTCTTTTAAGATTTCATTATTACTCGAAAAATATTTTTTCTTCAGACTAATGTCTGACATTTATATTATTTATTAAAAAAATTAAAAGCTGTTCTAATTAAATAATGTCATAGTTTTATTGCATTTTTTATTTTATTATTCGAGGCAGATTTTCGGTAAAAGGGGCTAAATGGTTTTTAAAAATAGTACATGATTTACATTCCCCAATGAGTCTAGAGTTTAACTAATAATAAAACCATTTTTGCATACAGAATCTCATTTTTTGAAATTTCATGAATTTACGTTGAGGGGATGGTAACAGATGTAAATATATATTATTTTTTTACCAAGATTTTTAAAAAAATAATGATTTTAAAAATAATTTCATTCATTTGTTAATAAGTTTTGAAAGTTTAATTAAAATTCGACAATTATTTGATTTTTGCAAGTATTTCCAAATTCATGTGTTTGTCACCGGACAAAAACTGAATTATGTAATATGTTTTCCATTGTAAATTCTCGTAACGATTTGGCTCCCAACTTACGAAAACAAAAACAAGATTTTTACCAAAATTTTGAACATGTTAGAAAGGGTTAAAAAATTACGAAAATACTTTGATCTTTTCTCTTAATAATAACAAACATTTTGATGGAAAAAAATTTCGTTTTTATTAATTTTGGAACCTTTTTTCCTCATACTATGTTGTTTTTCAGCGATTTAGTGAAAGTAAAAAAAAAGGCGTTATTGAAAAACTGTGCAGCAGGTACCTATCTGGTTATATAAGTAAATATAAAAACAAAAAATTTCTCGAAATTTCATAAAATTAAAAAATTGTAAGGGGTGGGAGTAATAAAGGGAAAAATATAGTTTATACTTATATTTCCTAAAAAAGAAACGTAGCTAAAAAATAATTTAATTTGTGATTAAGTCCTATACTATCACTCGCTGACGTAAGAAAAAAAATTTAACCAAAACCTTAATGGATTAAGTAAGAAAAGATAACTTAATCAAAAACTCTTTTGGTCCTTCATTTTACTTTTTTTACCTCTTAAAAAAAAGTTTTGACGATAAAAGCATTTTTTCGTCATGTATGCTAATTTTTAGTGTATCTTTGGTTTGGAGGTACCTATTTGTACCCTCTCACTTTCTCTCTAGTACTGCTTTATTTCTTCTCCTTTCTCTTCATCTGCTCGCCGTTCACAACAGAAACAGAAGAAAAAGACATTACTACTACTACCCTGTTGATATATCACGTTGAAAACATGAACTTATCTTTATCTGCACAAATCAAATTTCACTACAACAAACAAACTCTTTCTGCAAACTTCTCACTACACTTTCTCTTAGAACATCTCACAGTTCATAATTTCACATCCTACAATTTGAATGTTATTCTGCTCTATGAATAAATTTTCATTTATTTATACACATGAAACAATTTTATAAACTTCTGATCTGGAGTAAATTGTGGGGAGTTTGGTTATGTTTGGCACAAGGCCAGTTTAATAGCCATGCTCAAGCTCTATACTTCAGATCTCACCACTGCTACAAATAATGAGAAAAAACATGTAACAGAGAAAACACAACGGGATATGGAGTCAAGGGCCTATGCGTACTATCCCCCAACCCTCCAGCTGGTGGAGGTGGGTAATCAGGGGCCTGAGGCAGTTTTTCGTCAACTCCACTTTCTTATCAACATTTGCTTTTTTCTACTTATATTTGCATACAGTACAATGCACGACTTTTGCATCATTGCTTTATTGTCTAAATCTGTGAATTTTTGCTCATGCTAAGTTTTGAAAAAAACACGATCGAAAAAAAACTGAATCTTATATAATGATGAATATGGTAAAATCCTTCAACTTTTTAACAAGCAAAATCTCAAGTTGATATTAAAAATTGTCACAAAATATCTATTTACTTAAGATGGAATGATCTATTATGAGAGGACTTTAATTTGTGTTTAGTTACATTGTATTTATTTTCAATTGTTCTAATTCTGATTAAACTGTCCATCTCTATTGCATGTGGTCTTGTATGATAAAAGTTTACAAAGACCAACTCTCCATGAACACACATGCAGCTTCCTTGCAAAAATCTTTGTAGGAAAACTTAATTGTGTTTGATGGATCTGTTTCAGGTTTTTTATTTGTGGAGTATAAAAATAGTTTGGTGTGTTTGGATAAAAATGTCACTATTATGTTGCTAGTATCACCTCTTTGTTTGCAATGTGTACAGGCATTTAATATTGATGGGTTCCTGAAACATTTGACCTGCAAACAATATTGGAAGGCTCAATATGAATTTGGATAAAAAGTAAAACAAAAAAATAGTTATAAGAATATATATGTGCATGTGTGAGAGATTTTAAAAGTCAACAGAGGATCAAGGAAGCGAATGAGCCTAATTGGTAGCACTTTTTATCAATATCAACTATATCTAAAAGCAAGAGTTAAAAAGAGAGGACAAGACTGTTTTTTTTTTTATATACTTAAAGAGTGCCTCTAGCAAGGATTTTGGCAAAGCCAAGTGAAATAATCCAAAAATTTAAAGAAGGGAACGGTTTTGTGTTACTGGACTCACGAGTACAGGAATGATGCTTACAGGAAAATGTTCCAGGAACCCATAAATATTTACTATAGAAACGTCCACACACTCATATCAGTAGTATAAAACCTCATAACAAAGAATCCTGTGATATAGATCATCGTCATATACAACTGAACAATTCAACTAAAAAACTGATTAATGATTCTTTATGAAAACTATTGGCAACACTATGAAATAGATCATTCCACCTTTAACAGATAATGCTGCAAAAAGTCACTGCAGAACATTATCAGATTTTTTCTTGTCAAAACTGTAATTTAAATTATGAATTTTTCCATAAAACAAAAAAAAAAAAAAAACTAAGTTTTTTTTTTTTATACAGAAAAAGTTTTTGCCTACGTATAAGAGTAAAATTTATAAAATTTATAATATAAAAGTAAAAATGATGTAGACACAAATATTTCTTCAAATTTTAATATTATTTATTGAAATATATTTTCATTATCTCACTTGCATGTCTTTAGTCTGAAATTGAAAAAATACGCAAAACTAATTCCAGACAGATGTAGATATTACATATCATAAAGGAATTGCTATTATATTATACATGTGAACTTGTGGGGTCAAAATATTTATATCAATATGTGTCTAAAATGACAGCAACATATATATTAATGTACCTAACATGGAGTATCTTACATTAAGACATAAAAAAAGACAAAATAATCCAAACCCCTCAGCATAACAAGAGAGAAATATATATATATATATATATATATAGTTATGAATTAATTGTACATTGTGACATGGAAATTTCTGTTTCTAAATGGATTCTCTTCATCAGGCAATGTTTAATGTTGGTTGTTCAGATGATATATATATAAACTTATTTATAAATGGAACTTTGTCTGTGTATGTGTGTGTGTCCGTTACCTATAGACTCTGAAACGGCTGAACCGATTTTATTGAAAATTTACACAGTTGTACTATAAGCATCTGCCAGTGTTCTTAGCTAGGTTTTGTGTTGAGGTACCTCCAATAAATATCGAAAATCGATAATCGAAAAAATTGGGTTATAGAAGGAGTGGTCCAATTTTAATCAAATTTGATACACTCATAGACAAATACATAAGAAACGATATTAAGAGGTTTCAAGGTTGCAGTTCTTACAATAGTGCAGAAAATCGATAATATAAGGCAAGATGTTTGTGTGTGTGTGTGTGTGTGTGTGTGTGTGTGTGTGTGTGTGTGTGTGTATATATCCTTTATACAAATCCACAATTTTTATCCGATTCTCACCAAACTTCACACAAATATTCTTTAGGCTGAGTCTGAGCTCCAGGACCATGGATTAGTTTTACAGCTTTCATTACACCTGAGTCATGCCAGACTATACTGCTAGTATATATATATATATATATATATTCTGAACTACTTGATGACATAATTATTGCAAAAAAAGACACTTAAAGAACAAACATGCATAAAGAGCTTTAACAACTGGCAGTAAAGAGAATGAACTGAGCCGAGCTGACATTGCTTCATAATTTTCTCTTTAATGAACTGAACTGATGCTGCTTTGCTATTGTCTCTTTCTCCATAAGCATGACAGGAGGGAAATTATATATATATATATATATATATATATATTAATACAGGTTTTGTTGAATAATATAGACAAGTTTTGTCTATTCATTTTGTGTAGGATCCGTTCGTATCGTCTGATATACTTGATGGTGATATCGTTGAAAGACAACAAGAAATCACAGTAACTGTTGATTTTTTTTATCAGGTCTAAGCTTTCAGCTTACATAAGCCATTATCAAAGAATAAACATTAACATATATTGAATATAGAACATTTAAGCTATTAACAAAGTGGAATTAAATAATAGCTTAAATGTTCTATATTCAATATATATTAATGTTTATTCTTTGGTAATGGCTTATGTAAGCTGAAAGCTTAGACCTGATAAAAAAAATCAACAATTACCATGATTTCTTGTTGTCTTTCAACGATAGCACCATCAAGCTTATCAGACGATACGAACGGATCCTACACAAAATAGACAAGTTTTGTCTATGTTATTCAACAAAACCTGTATTAATGAAAAAATGCTGCCAAAAATACACACATTATATATATATATATATATATATATATATATATATATATATATAGACATTATTGTTATTGGTCAGCATTAAATTGTGCTCAATACATATATAAGGAAGTCAGTTGATTATGCAACTTTTGTTTCAACTTTTCGGTATCTTTCGCCATTTTATTCAACTGATTATCCAACATGTTTTTTCGAACATACAAATAGAAGTTTGAAATTACTGGGTTTTCAAAATAAGAGGAGCTTTTCAAGAATTGTAACCAGTTTCATCTGGGTTTGTATGATCCTAAAATATCTTTTTTGATATGTTTACATCCAGACATTGCTTCAGACCATTCATTTTGTAACCTTCCTCATTCTGGAAATAATATTATGGCTAACTTCTTAAATGAAAGGTCCAAAGTAATGTCCAGATATAAACATATCAGAAAATATATTTTAGGATCATACAAACCCAGATGAAAGTGGTTAGAATTCTTGAAAACCCTGCTTCCTTATTTTGAAATTTCATTTATTTTCAACTTCCTGTGTTGCGAACAGAAATTTGTTGGAGAATCAGTTGATATAAAATGCATGACGATATGAAAAGTTTGAAACCAAGGTTGCATAATTGACTGACTTCCAAATGAAAATATATGTGTGTGTGTGTGTGTTTTGTTACAAACGACAAATCAAAGATTTTATTAATTTTTTATTTAATTTTTCCAGTATTCTTACAGGTTTCCTTCTAAAAATGCTCCATAATTTTTTAACTTTCCAAATACTTTCAACCTCTTCACAGGCCATTTTCAAGAATGTTATTTTTCCAGTGTTGTAATGTCCTTATGTTTGACTGTAATGTAATTTTTTGTGTTTTTTTTTCTTTTTTAAAGGAGAGTTATTTAAAGCTATCACATGATGTACATAGCTGGACATCATGCAAGCATCTGTCTGTTTCTTCAAAAAACTTTAAAAATTCCATTTCTACTGTTAAATCATTTAACAACTGCCACGGTTGAATATATTAAGTCCAACATTGAGTAAATCTAGGCAGCTTTCAAGCTTCATCACTAATTCAGTTCTCAACCAAATTTCAAACAGTTTACAGTTCGATAGGACAACTCCTTAGCTACATTTCAAAAATAAATTTTTTGAATTTTGGTTCAGTAGAAAAAAGTTACATTAAAATATGTGAAGTTTGAAAAGAATGACTAAGTACATAAGTGAGTGACTAACGTTCTTGTTCTTTTAATTTTTTCTGTTTAATATTTTTACATGCAGCTTTCAACATTTAAATGCTGATGATATCTTATTTTTGTCAATCAAACTTTGCTTATCAGTTATGTTATCAGAATTAATTCTAAATAACCAATTTTTTGTTTTTTTTAATCAATTGCATATAAACTTTTTTTCATATTTTTGAATGTGGTTTTCAGCATTAAATCTGTTAAATTAACAGCATTGCCCCCCCCCCCAATCATGGATTACATGGAAAAATACATGCATGAAAAGTAATGTTCTTAAGATTATATTAAACCTGGCAAAGTAAAGGACAAGATATTCTAGTGAAGTAAAAAATAAATTTCTTGAAATATTGTAACTAAAAATAAAACTTGAATGCATATTTTAAGAAAGTTTTTTTATTTTTATTTACTTCACTAGAATATCTTGTCCTTTACTTTTCCAGGTTTAATATCTTAAGAATATTATTTTTCATACATGCATTTTTCCATGTAATAATGTGAGGTTCATGATAGAACATTTTTTGAAATATATAGTGCCTCTCTTATAGCGAGGAGCCTTTGATTTTGTGATTTAAATAGTATTTTTGTATTTTCAACCCAAATGAGAAGTGGTAGTATATATATATATATATATATATATATATATATATATATATACATACACACTATCACTTCTCATTTGGGTTGAAAATATAAAAATACTATATATATATTTTGTGATTTAAATAGTATTTTTGTATTTTCAACCCAAATGAGAAGTGGTAGTATATATATATATATATATATATATATATATATATATACACACTATCACTTCTCATTTGGGTTGAAAATATAAAAATACTATATATATATATATATATATATATATATATTTTGTGATTTAAATAGTATTTTTGTATTTTCAACCCAAATGAGAAGTGGTAGTGTATATATATATATATATATATATATATATATATACATACACACTATCACTTCTCATTTGGGTTGAAAATATAAAAATACTATATATATATATATATATATTTTGTGATTTAAATAGTATTTTTGTATTTTCAACCCAAATGAGAAGTGGTAGTGTATATATATATATATATATATATATATATATATATTTCACAAATGACCCATTCCATTTACTATTATAATAAAGAAAAATTATACAGCAGCTCCCATACAAATTATTTTCTTATAAAAGAAAATGTGGCAAACATGGACAAGTGTGCCCAAAATAAGAATGAGTCAAAGAGTTTTTCCCCATGACACTACTTTTTCTTTTAACTACATTCACTCTTTAACAGTTAAAACTAATGTAATACAATATTTATCATTTACAAATTTATAAAGACAATTTTTTATTCCTAAATTTATAAACATTTTCTAACTTATTAAAATATATGAACCAACCATAGGGAAATCCTCCTTTACCATTTTGTAAAGTTTGAATCAATTGGCTGATGTTTTGTCAACCATTGCAATAATATAGAATAAAAAAATGTAAATAAACACTATTCATTAGATTGTTTACTATTTTTGTTTTCAATTTTCAAAATCAAAGAAAATGTATGAATTCACTTTTTTATGTTTAGGTTGTATTTCAATTTTAATCATCACTTTTTAAAACAATAAACATTGCCAAAGAAAAGTGCAACTAGTTAAAATAAAAAGTGGTATCATGGGAAAAACTATTCTTTTGAAACTCCATCTTATTGTAGGTACAAAAATTCATATGAATGCTGGACACCTTCAACATCTTTTTAGGTTTTATTACAGTTTTTATAACCCCTTTTTTTAAAACAATAAACATTGCCAAATAGTAAAGGTAGTTAAAGAAACAAAAAGCAGTATCATGGGAAAAACTATTCTTTTAACACTGTCTTATTGCAGGTATGAAGATCCATGTCAACGCTGGACACTTTCATCATCTTTTTATGTTTTATTACAATTCTAATCATAACTTTATAAAACTATATTGTCAAAGAGGAAAGATAGTTAAAAAAAAAAAGTGGGGTCATCTGGTGTCAAACTATCATTTTGATACTACATCTTATTGCTGGCATGCTTGTCTATGTTTACTGAAAATGTACATGCAAAAATTGGGTTTGAGAATATTGCCTGAAAACCTTAAGGTATGTAGATTGATGAAGGTCAGCTCTTAAAGTTGTAAAGTAACACAAGAAATTATACCTTTCTCACTTACTTGATTATATGACCTATATATGCATCTGTCAAGTTGGGATGTTTAGTGCCAAGGTTGTTTTTTCAGTGGTTTTACTGATAAACCTGCTTGCTAAAATACATTTTATTTTTTAAAAAAAGGAAAAATAAACAAACAGAAAAAGAAAAACCAATCACAAACAAGACCACTCCCACAAATTACACCATGTTCTATATAAACAAGAAAAACCAGGAACTTCAGGGCAAAGCCTTCAAATCAAAGACAGGAACTTCAGGGCAAAGCCTTCAAATCAAAGACAGGAACTTCAGGGCAAAGCCTTCAAATCAAAGACAGGAACTTCAGGGCAAAGCCTTCAAATCAAAGACAGGAACTTCAGGGCAAAGCCTTCAAATCAAAGACAGGAACTTCAGGGCAAAGCCTTCAAATCAAAGACAGGAACTTCAGGGCAAAGCCTTCAAATCAAAGACAGGAACTTCAGGGCAAAGCCTTCAAATCAAAGACAGGAACTTCAGGGCAAAGCTTTCAAATCAAAGACAGGAACTTCAGGGCAAAGCTTTCAAATCAAAGACAGGAACTTCAGGGCAAAGCTTCGAAAACAAAGACAGGACCTTAAGGGCAAAACTTCGAAACCAAAGCTCTTTGTGCTTATGTAAGCAATTATCATAATAACAATTGCATACTGCAAATCAATAGCTATAAAGTTTCGGTGTTAAAACACTATCATCAAGCAGTAAGATTTTTACCTCAAAATTTTATTGCTATTGAGTTGCAGTTTGCTATTATTATTATTATTATAATTACCACATTTATGCTCTACGTTGTATTGAGCACTTTTTAAAAGTAAATATCTAACTGTAGAATGTACTTCCAGTAGTAACCATTACTTATATATATATATATATATATACTAGCAGTATAGCCCGGCATTGCTTGGGTGTAATGAAAGCTTTAAAACTAATCCATGGTCATTGAGCTCCGACTCTTTGGACATTGGCACGAAAAACTATAAAGCAATAGTTGTTTCCAGTTAAAGCGAAACTGTAGACTGAAAGAAAAATGGATGGATGTAAGTCAAATTTTGATTTTCTGGTATCGATATCAAATTTTCTGCACTATTGTAAGAACTGCAACCTTGAAACTTCTGTCTTTGTCTATGAGTGTATCAAATTTGATTAAAATCGGACCACTCCTATAACCTGATTTTTTTTATTTTTGATATTTATTGGGGTACCTCAACACAAAACCTAGCTAAGAACACTGGCAGACGCTTATAGTACAACTGTGTAAATTTTCAAGAAAATCAAGTCAGCCGTTTCGAAGTCTATAGGTAACAGACACACACACAAAGTTCCATTTATAAATAAGTTTAGATATATACATACATACACACAATTTTCATAATAAACAGGATAATTTGTTATTATATTCGCAGTATGAGGTAATGCATTCCAACATGAATTCTACAATTCCATAAATAGAATGTCCCATCCATCTGGCATTTACTATCAAGCTCTGCATGCAAATGATGCAGCTCAGTGACTATCAAAATATGATGTAATCACCTGTGACCTTTACATCTTATAATCTCATGATTTGCATCATGCAGCCTTTGAGATTTGGAAAAAAAAAAAAAAAAAAAAAAAAAAAAAATCACCCGACTGGTGATCAAGAGCAAGGGAAAATTTACTCGCCCCAAAATAATTTTACTCGACCAACAGCCATTTTCTTAACAGTCACCTTACATAAAATTAGCATGAATCGCTGACGGAAAACAAAAAATTAAATTTAATTAAAATTTTGAACATGTTAGAAAGAATTTAAAAAATTTTTTTAAAATAATAAAATTTGATTTTTCTCTTAATAATAGCATAAACATTTTGATGAGAAAACTTTGCTTTTAAGTTTTAGCCCTTTTAACAGCATATGCTGATTTTTTGGCAATTGAGTGGAGGTACCTAAATTCGTAGTTTTGTTCTTTTGTTTGACTACAACCTCCATCTCATAGATCATAAAAAAATAACAAATCTGATTTTCTCAAAAGATTTTCTATAAAAAAATTACTTGTATAATTTGTTTTTCGGTGTGTGGTCGAAAGAAGTATGACTATTTTTGTCTTTCTTTCAAATAATGATTTTTATTTTTAATAAGTGAGGAGGAACTTGCTGTTGAGTCAAGGATAATATTTTTCCAAATAAGTTTCTAAAAATCTGTGAGCATCTTTAATCTGGGTGAAAGAGACATTTTGGCTCCACTCTGGAAGCGTTAAACGAATGTTTACTCTGACTGGCCATACATAATACCAAAGAGTTCAATAATGTCATTGTAGGCCATTCTAAGTAACTTGTGAAACTTCAATGGCATACTTTTGGGTTGTAAAAGGAATCAGATTTCCTTTTTCTATATTTGAATTGACACATTTCAATGCAAGATTTTTAATCAACTGCGGGCGAGTGAAGCAATAAACTTTAATCGCCCAATTATTGTTTTTAATCGACTTAGTCGATCAGGCAAGTGAAATCCCAAAAACTGGTGTCATGTTAGTATAAATACAATCATCCAAATACAACTAGGGGAAATAAATTGTGCTATTCTTATTCAAATCAGAGAAAATATAAAAAATATCTTCCACATATACTACCTAACCATCACCTACAGACTAATTCTTCAAATTGCTTTAACCAGAAAGAAAGATTCACACAAAATGTTTGAATGCTATGATCCAGAATTTTTTTAAAATGAGAATTTAATAAAAACATGATTACATTCAGTGAGAAACAATTTTGACCAACCCAATGATAGAGTTGATGAGATCTAAATCAATCTAAATATATATTTTTTTAACTGAATAGCTTTCAGATCAAAAAGTAAAATTAGAGACCATATTAAAGCATACAAATAACTTATACAAAAAACAAGACTAAACACACACACACACACATATATATTGTAACAAAGTTCTGGAACTCTTAGGCTTTTTTTTACCTGCTGTTCATGCATTTACTTTTATAAAGAGTGCTCAATACAATGTAGAGCATTATATTGTACTAGTTGTTACAATGATTTATAAATTCATAGTATCACTACACAAAAATTTTCATGTTTCAAAGCTGCTATGTGTGTTTCTCATCAGGTGAAAAGTTGAAATGAAAATTCCATTTCATTGAAATTTTCATTTAAATTTTTCACCCGATGAGGAGTGTGCCTAGCAGCTTCAAAATGCAAAAATTTTTGTGTAGTGATATCAATTTATAAACCCTTGTAACAACTAGTACAATAAATATATATATATATATATATATATATATACTATAGTCATTCACAGACAGATCTGTTTCGCTGTATCACAGCTCATTAGTTCGGTTAGACTCCGATTGCTTTTTAACCCAGGATTGAAACCTGACCGAATTGGCGTCAGTTGGTGATTCTACCTCTGGGCTACGAGCGTTCAGTAGAAGAAGGCAGACTTTTTAGCGTGTATATCATTATACACGCCCAATAGCCATAGTGCTCTAATTCATTATTGAATGAGCAATGCGTATATGCCGGAGTAGCTACTGTTTTCAGTCTCCCATTCTTATAGATAAAAAATGGATATATCTGTCTGTCTGTCTATGAAACCTTAGGTCTGATTTTGACCAAAATTGGGTGACTTGTCACTCAGGATATGAACCTGTGATGTAGGCAAGAAAAAAAAAAAGAAAAATTTCAAATCAATTTACACGGTACAGCAGAAATCACCAAAATGCTTCGAATTTTTCAAACTCTTCTCCTCTGAGACAGGTAACCTGTGAATGTGAATTCAACAAAAATCAGGTAACCTGTAGATCAAGGACTGAACCTTTGATGTACACAAAAATTTTTCAAATCAATGTTCAGGCATTGTCAAAAATCAACATAATTCTGGGTGGTCTTTTGCATACTTTTATGCATTTCTTCAAGACGCTTCATGCGAACTCAATCAAAATTGAGTCACTGGTAGATCAAGGTCTGATGCCTTGATATGTGAACAAAAATTTCTATTGACACACAGAGTACAACAAAAATTAACGGAAAACATTGCTTTTTGTGATTGTTTATTTCTCTGAAAGGCTTAGCTGTATTTCAACAAAAATCAGGGTTTTTTGGGGATTTTTTTTGTAAATTCTACCTTATATACTATATCAATTTCATGTTTTTCTACAAGGTGCAAGCCCCTCCAAAGATGCAGGGAAAATGCATTCTCCTCTTAGGTCATCATATCACATTACAGGTTCCCATAATGCCTGCCCCCATTCTTCCAACTGTTTATTGGCAAAAGTAACTAAGCATGAATCCTGTTTTACAAATACAACAAAAACAAATACTTACTTCGCATTTTTTCAACTTATGTGTCACGGCTACCTCATACTGGAGCTTTTTGAATAAGCACGACCTTAACATTTCAACCTTTTTACAGATATGTCCCCAATGGAAAAAAATTACATAAACTTTTGGCTGTGAGTCAAGCTGTCAGCACTTTAAATAAAGAGTTACCACCATGTTAGAAAAAAATGAATTTCAGTGATATTTTAAACTAAAATATTTGTTTCAAATCAGATTAAACTTTAAATCAGCTAATATTCCTTAAAGTTTCACATTTTATTTTTGAAGTTTTTGATAAACAGATTTATATTGTTAACAGATGTCTGAAAATGGCACTAAAATCAGTGATTTTTACAAATTGAGCAAAATCCCCTTCACATCAAGTTAGATTTGTTTTGAAATATAAAGTATTTTGCTTATTTGAAATATTAAAGTTAACCAATAAGCTTGAAATTAAAACTAAAATAAAAGCTTTAAGAAAGATTTTTCATTAAAACATGTTTTGCTGAATAGTATGAATAAATTATTTCTACTTATATTCATCCTTTCTGGTTGTTTAATTAGTTTCTTGATATGAGAAAATTCATTAAGGAAGAGGCCATAATGTTTTTTAACCCAAGTACTTTTGAACTTGGTCACTAAGGCATATTAAGAAATAATTACTATGTATAGAATTTTAATAAATGAAAGAGTTTAAATAAGGTGTAGGTGAGGGGATCTTGTAAATTTGTAATTTTAATAAGCATGGTCTTCACCATTTATACTAAAAGTCAAGAGGTCAATGAGAGTAGAGAAAGCAGCAAAAATTGCTTTAGCCTGTGCTTCTAAAGTCAGTGATACAAGATAGAGAATGGGGAGAGGGTCCTATTTCTATAGGACACATAACTAAAAAAACATTAAAGACCCTGAAAACGGATATACTTCAGGAAACATTTTGTTTATATGGAATATATCAATTCATAATAACATCATTCTTTAAAATGCAAATTGTTTTATTTCACTGATGTATAAAGAAATACACTATAAAGTCAACAAAACACTGCATCCAATTTTCATACAATGAATTGTCCTGATTGGATTTGTAAATGAGATTAATATATATATATTTCCTCCTGTTATATGTTTCTGCCTTTGAGTTGTCAATGCATGTTTTAATGAAAATGTAGATTCTTACATTTCTCTTGTTACTTCGCAGATGTTCAGATTTACATTGTGAAAATCTAAATCCATGACAAGATTATGATTTCTATGTCAGCAAGTTTATTTTCAAGTGAGAAATTTGTAAAGATACTGCATCACATGGCTACGGTTAATAACAAGGATGTGTTTGCAATTGACTATTTAGCTTGGAATTCTTTTAAATTTAAAATGCACATAATTTACAGAAATATGGTTTATCTTTGGTGTAAAGTCATACATATATATCTATTAAACTTTCCAGTATTTGGAAATGATGCATTAAAATTTTTACAAAAAAAATATTTCTTCAAAGTATGACTCCATATTGTACACTACATAGGTGAAAAACTATTCAATAACCTCACATGGATATTGTTTTTCATGTGTGAGTTTGCACAAGATACATTAAAATTGAATTTTTTTTTTTTTTTTACAAATGCAGGTTCACAAAATTCATAAGAAGTTGGTTTCTATCCAGTGTGTCTTTGCATATGATGCACCAAATTGACTTCTATGAAAATGTAGATCCAAAAACTGCACAAGAATATAGTCTCTCCAGTGTGTGCAGTACACCAAATATGACTTCTGTGCAAATACAGATCCACAAAGTTCACAAGAGTATGATTCCTATCGAATGTGTGTTCGCATATGGCGCACCAAATGTGACTTCTGTGAAAATACAAATCCACAAACATCACAAGAGTATGGTTTCTCTTGAGTGTGTGTTCGCATATGGCGCACCAAATGTGGCTTCTGTGAAAACCCAGACCCGCAAATTTCACATGGATATGGCTTCTCTCCAGTATGTGTTCTCATATGGCGCACCAAACATGACTTGTCTGAAAATGCAGATCCACAAAGTTCACATGAATATGGTCTCTCCCCAGTGTGTGTTCGCATATGGTGTACCAAGTGTGCTTTCTGTGAAAACGCAAATCCACAAACACCGCAAGAATATGGTTTTTCCCCTGTGTGTATTCGCATATGTGTCACCAAATCCGATTTGTCAGAAAATGCTGATTCACAAACTTCACAACCATATGGTTTCTCTCCAGTGTGTGTTCGTATATGGCGCACCAAATGTGACTTTCGTGAAAATGCAGATCCACAAGCTTCACAAGAATACGGTTTCTCTCCAGTATGTGATCGCATATGCTCCACCAAATGTGACTTGCCTGAAAAGGCTGATTGACAAACTTCACAAGAATATGGCTTCCGTACAGCTTGTGTTTCCACATGGCATATTACGTCAGACATAATGATATAGATTATCAAAGTTCACACGATTACAGATTATCTCTAATATTTATTTGTAAGTAACATTAAATGTGTTTTTTTTAAAGAAAGATAACCCACACATTTCAAAGTAAACAATTTCTTGCAAATTAAAGTTTACTCCTGTTTTTGTATATGTAGATGATACCTTTTACATGAAGAGTGCAGTAATGTATTGCTGTCAGTGAAACCCTTAGGAATAGCAGTTATGTATATTATTTCTCATAGGGCAGAAAAAATCTGTAATAAAAAGAAAAAAATGCAGATATAATAATAGAGAGAGTGAATATATGAAATCAATTTATATTGTAATACATATAGTTATAGAAAAAAGCCGATTTAATACAACACAGGGACACAATGCAGTAGTCAGTGAGGAGAATACATTGCAAGTCTGTTGAAACAAGACTGTATAACTATCAAACATTGTCCAATACTGAAATAGGATTTATCTACATAAAGACATAAAAATAAATGTAATAATTTTCATATCCACAAACAATTTTTTTATTTCTTTGAATATCATTAGAGTTGAAGATGGGTTTGCTAATTTCCTTCTGCTGTAATAAATTGTTCACTAAATAATGTGCGAATATTCCAACTCAAAACATTTTTCTTGAAGAACACATAGTTACTAAAAATAAATGAAGCAAATATTTTTTTGTAGCATGAAATGAAAAGTTCCACATCTACAAAACTGAACCAAAAATGCATACTAATCATAGCGTGGTAACCATGATTGAAAAGAAAGTAAGCCTCGAAGGCCATTCTGATAAAAGTTTTTATGAAGATAACTTTCACTAAAAGGATTAAAAAGAATATTGTTTCAGTTTTAATAATATGTTATGTGATTCAAAGTTGATTATGTGATTCAAAAAGTGATTCAAAAAGTTGATTATGTGATTCAAAAAGTGATTCAAAAAGTTGATTATGTGATTCAAATGTGATTCAAAAAGTTTTTATGAAGAAGATAACTTTCACTAAAAGGATTAAAAAGAATATTGTTTCAGTTTTAATAATATGTTATGTGATTCAAAGTTGATTATGTGATTCAAATGTGATTCAAAAAGTGATTCAAAAAGTTGATTATGTGATTCAAAAAGTTTTTATGAAGAAGATAACTTTCACTAAAAGGATTAAAAATATTGTTTCAGTTTTAATAATATGTTATGTGATTCAAAGTTGATTATGTGATTCAAATGTGATTCAAAAAGTGATTCAAAAAGTTGATTATGTGATTCAAATGTGATTCAAAAAGTTTTTATGAAGAAGATAACTTTCACTAAAAGGATTAAAAAGAATATTGTTTCAGTTTTAATAATATGTGATTCAAAGTTGATTATGTGATTCAAATGTGATTCAAAAAGTGATTCAAAAAGTTGATTATGTGATTCAAATGTGATTCAAAAAGTTTTTATGAAGAAGATAACTTTCACTAAAAGGATTAAAAAGAATATTGTTTCAGTTTTAAAAATATGTTATGTGATTCAAAGCAGAGAATATGATGTTACAACTTAAAAATCCAATGGCATAATTTAGTATTAGTCATAAAACAAAATCATTTTCTACTTTTATTAAAAAAGTGTGATGATTTTTTTTAATGATGATATTTAATAACATCTTGTTTGTTAAAAAAGGAAATTAATAAAAATGTAACATTGCTTCTATAGAACACTTTTGTATTAAATAAAAATCTTACTGAATCTTTCAACAAATATGAAAAGAATAGAAAGATCAATAAGCTTATCTTAAATAATGTGTTGATACAAATATTAATTGCATTTTTCAATAAGTAGCATCTAAGCATGTGGAACAAAAAACAGTATAAATTCACTTACATGTTTAGGCTTCATTACATTTCTAATCTTTTTTTTAAAGCAACAAACATTGCTGAGGAGGCAAAGTAGTAAAAATAATAGCAGTATTCAGACAAAACAAAAAAAACAACAAAACAACCTTTTGATTAGTTTTTTGTAGTTTAAAGATTATGACGATAAATTTGTTGTATTATAATCTTTGTGAATAAAGGTAGCGATTTCAATGTGACAAATAGTTTGTTGCCAAAAATCAAACATCTAAGTTAGAGATGAAGAAAAGAATGTAAACTTCCATAATAATTAACCTTCATAAAAAGTCATCTAAGAAACATTTCATTAAAAAAAAAAAAAAATACCTGCGTACATTGTAGAGAATTATAAATATCCTTGCAAAGTTAGAAGGAAAATCTGTTTACCTGTAAATTGTCATGATAAGCACTAAAAAATGTCTAGGCAACATAATCGGACATACAAGATAAAACAATCAACCTAAAACGAGAAAAGAAAAAAAAAAAATTTTTTTAAGGAGGTCAGGCTTTCTTGCACTGGACACACCTTCTTGTGATATGGTTGTAGGTATGTCTAGTGGTTCCTCAACCACCCTTAAAGCAGTCTACTCAAAATATTGCAGTCATTTAATGGGAAACAACAAAAAAAAAAAAGTATAAATTAGGTACCACCACAAACTTCCCAGAAATATACATTTTAAATAATGAGGCTTCTTTGAATTTAAATCCCAGTTCTCTTTGAAATATAATTACATAAAGCTAATCCAAATTCATTTTCATATAAAAATAAACATTTTAGGCTAGGCACCTCCACTAATTTGCTGCAAAAACAGTATAGAATGAAGAAAAAAGTCTCCCAAATTTAATAAAAACAAAATTTTACCATTGAAATGTTTATGTTAGGAAGGATTGAAGTATTTTAAAAACATTTTAATCTTTTCTAACATGTTCAAAATTTTGGTAAAACAATCTTTTTTTCAGCATGTGACCAAATTTTTAGCAGAGTTTGCTGTGGATAATGTAGTATTACAAAACTATATTTTTCTGGTGAAAAACATTAACTTAGAAATTCTTGTAAAAATCAAATGTTGGATTTTAATGAAACTTTCAGTGTTTTATTATAAATGAATGAAATTATTTTTTAGATTATTTTTTAGAAAATCTTGGTATATATATATATATATATATATATATATATATATATGACATTATAGTCTGAAGAAAAAGTTTTATGAAAAATGAATTTCTACAGTTGTTTTGATTTTTTCTTTCTTATTCACTAATGAATTGAATTATTTTTGAAATTGTTATTTTTAATAAAATCTTGGTAAAAACATTTTTCTTTTTACATCTGTTACGCTTCTCCAGATTATTTCATGAAATTTGAAGAAATTAAATTTTGTTGGGAAACTTGGTTTTATTAGGACTCACTGGGGAATGTAAATCATGTATGACTTTTTTTAAAAACATTTTGCCTCTATTTCTGAAAATCTGCTCCGAATAGTGGAAAAAAAAAAGAAAAAAAGAAAAAAGAAAAATGCAATATAACTATGACATTATTTAATTTGATAAGCTTTTAATTACTTTAATAAATAATATACATTTTTTTTTTTTAATCATCTCACCCCAAGCAAGGCATTCCATTGCCACTATTGCATATGGGGCTACATAGGGGAAGGTAAAGAGAAGGAGTGGTTAGACATAGGGAATGTCAAGAGGAAGGTGACAGATGAGTAAGGATACCTAAGATGAGGGTTGGGTAGATGGGAAGAGTGTTTGATAGAATGGGAGCAGGTTAGTGTGTTAGGAGGTGTCTATTGACCTTACATTTAAAATCCTGGAGATTGTATCATCTTGTGGAAGAGAATTCCACAGTCGGGAAAGTGAAAGTTGAATTTTTAGACATTTCCGGAAATTAATTGGTAGAAATTAAAAAGAAATATTTTTACCAATATTTTCTAAAAATAATTATTTCACAATTGATTTCAGTCAATTATGAATAAGTCCTGAAATTTTTATCAAAATTCAACCATTATTTGATTTCCAAATTTCATAGTCAAGAAAGTGCATTGTGTAATATAACGCTTTTTTTTCACATAATAAACTGTGTCAATTTAGGTTTAGCACTTATGAAAGAAAAAAAAGATTTTCTAACAAAATTTTGAATAAAAATTTTAAAAGAATTAAAAAAATACTTTGGTCTGACTTTGTTTTTTATTTAGTTTGGTAGTTTGGAGCCTTTTTTCTTCATACTATGCTGTTTTTACAGCTTTTTTTTTTTTTTTGAGGTACCAACTTTTTTTTTTGCCGGGGAAAAACACATTAATGTGGAAATTCTTGTAAAAATAAAAATAATGGTTGGATTTTGATGAAAATTTCAGGACTTATTCATAATTGACTGAAATCATTTTTGAAATAATTATTTTTAGAAAATCTTGGTAAAAATATTTTTTTTTACATATGTTATGGTTGGAGGGGGGCTCCACCATGACCATTTCATTTTTATTACAAGAATTAATAAAGATTAAAAAATCTTTTAAAATTTCCTCCTTCCTCATATTGTTCAAGTAATATATGAAGGCTATATTTACTAATCGAAAATTAAAAAACTTAATACAAATAATCAAGCCAATGGATTTTTAAAATAATTGAAACATTTTAATTGTATGCATGCTGATTACCTGTATTTTATATGTATGGGTGGCCATATGTGATATTTATCATTAAAAGGTCACGTGATTCAAGGGTTTTCCACGTTACATTTCTATAATGAACATTTGTATTCAGTGCCCAATTCTTTTCATTTTTACATATTTCTGAATCACTCAACAATAGGCTTTCTAAATCCCACTGTCAAATTTTTTTACTTTCTAGTTTCATCATCTCCATTTACTTTCTTAATTTTTCAATACCTAAACTTAAAAGCTTTAAAATTAGCTTTAATTGAAAGCCAAGGGATTAAATTTAGTAATTCCAGTAAACAAAATACCCTGGTGTATTTTAAACCGAAATTATATTGATCAGAATCAAAATTTTTCAGGTTAAAAAAAAGTTAAAATTTCAAATTTTCGGTAAATTTTGGTTTTAGGTCCCAAAGGCTTTTATCCCTTCAGATTTTTCTAAAATAGCTTTATTTCCATGCAAATTTATATGCCGAACTCCAATCAACAATTATTGAAGAAACCTACCCTTTTTTATGTTAATGACCAGAAAGAAAAAAAAAAACTTCTCGCTCTTTTTGTCACGCACTACCATCTCAATCAGAAGACATTCGCTGCTGAATCACAGGCGTAGGAAGCTAATTTACTTCCTCTACTGTAAATTCTTTGCAGTTATGGCATTTTATATCATTTTTATTTTTAATATCTATTTTTCATATTCTTTTAAAAATTAAGTAAGGAGGAGGAAGGGGTAACAAGTAAAAAAAAAGGATTTAATTCATTTGAAGTTCTGAAAATTTCATTAAAATAATTTATTTTCAAGAATTTCCAAATTCATATGTAAGATAAAAAAAAAAAAGAAAACGCTAAGCGTTGGCTCACCTGCTGAAGCAAGAGAAATAAAGTTCTTCATAAAATTTTCGAACGTGTGAGAAATGATTAAAAATTATAATAAAATAATTAAAAAAAAAAAAAAACAACATTCTGGTCTTTCCTCTTCTTAATCTTAAACATTTTGTGATGACAAAACTTGTTTTTAAATTTTCTGGGTCTTTTTTTACCTATCAAAAAGATGAAATGAAATGAAACACTCCCGAGTACGAAAAAACAAAAACAAATCATAAACTACCAAATATTATTTGTATCGGATAATCACTAAATTGCAAATATTTTTAAAAACAGGGTGTAGCGACTTTTCTTTCTGAAAAAGAGCAGAGAGACTGCAAAACAAGGATGGGCAATGTGTCATATCCGCATATCTCTTTTTTTTTTACTGTACTTTTTACCGAAAAAAACAAACAAACCAAAACACTAAATTTGTTATATATGCATATAAACGAAAAGAATATTTCCTGTGAAAATATTTGTACTTCGTTGAGATTTCTTTCAATGTACCTGTGTACGGTTTTCCTTTTGCTAAAGTCACAAATTACAAAATAACTTCGGAAAATTCCTAAACAAACTTTTCAAAATAGAACGGAAATGAATCACGTGGAAATAAATGGCCGTCGAGACGAACAAAGATTTTATTATTTTTATTAAAAAAACGGTCTGTCATTTTTTCGACCACAAAAAAAGAAAGAAAAGGAACTGCTTTCTAAGTCAATATACTTTCGCAAAAAAATAAATGATCAAAATACGACAATATTGATTTTTTAAAAATATTTTCTTTTGTTTGAAAAGAGAGTCTGGAAATTTGACGTGGCGCATTTGATTTGTTGAGGAAGAAAGTTTCACTTCTTTTTTTAAGACCTATTTTTCTTTCGTTATCTTTTAAACACATGGAAAAATTTATGATTTAATAATTGTTGAAAATATTATCTTCGCAAGTGAAGACAAAAATCTTAAAAGCTAAATAAAAAAAAGAAAAAAATCCTATTTACTTCAGCACAGAAAAAAGTTCTTTGTGCCTAAAAAAATAAAATAAAAATCCATCACTCATTTTTTTATTTATTTCCAATTTTTCGCCACTAAATTTATAAATAAACGTGGATGCTTTTGTTGTTTTAACTCTAAGACCATCCACAATACTTTTAAAAGGTTTTCAATTTAATAAAAAAAGAAAATTGTTTCATACGAAGTTGAATATTTTCGAGTTTTTTGACGTCCCATTTTCTTTTTAAATTTTGTTTAAAAATACCAAGCAACATAGATGCTTTTTTTTAAAGAAATAAAAACAGTTATACGAGGTCTAATATGTTTGCTCTTGTTCTGTCGACGTAACAATTCTCATTTAATTCTAGTTAAAAAAATAAAATTGTAAAAGCTTTAAAAAAAATTAAAATCATTTTAAAATCCAGTCTAAATATCCGGTTCATATTTCTTTAAAATATTTGACAAGAAAATCACAAGTATATTTACTTTTTTTATTTTATAACGCTTTCTTGTAAACTAAAGAAAAAATGTAAGAGAAGTTGGTCAATAACGACTTTTATCAAAGTAATTTCGATTTCTCAACTTACCTTTCAGATCGGAAAATGTAACGATAAAAACAAAACAGGATGCTTTCTTTGTGCTCAACAAAATGTCTTGGGGTTTCACTCTCGACTTCTCGACTCAATTTCTGTATTGTTTTTTTATGAAGTGTTCACTTCATAAAATAATATTTAAGTTGAAAAAATAAAATAATGAAAAAACGTGTTACAAATGGAAAAAATATTTTTAAGAAAATATTTCGCTTGATATCGTAAAATATAAGACGAAAAGAAATGAAGCGGTGTCGGACAAAATTTGCTTCCTTGTGTTAAAAAATTTTACTTCGAAATCCTCCAATTTTTGGTACGTACAGATCAAATTTACGCAAGAGTAAATGCATTTCGTTTCTTCGTAGACATTTTCATCAGCCATATGTTTTTAATACTACTGTTCCTCTAATATAGGGCTTAAGTGCCTTTCAAGGTAGTGCTTACTGAATGGGGAGGTTGTTCTTCTTCCCTGACTTTGCAATACTTGGTCCTGCATACCTGAAGATGTTATTGTTAAGTAGTATACTTTCTGCTTTTTCTACTTAATTTTAGGAGGAATTTTTATATTAATATATATTATAGTAATTAATTAGATTAGATTAGATTAGATTAGATATTAAATCTTTAGATGATGGGAAGGTCAGAAATAGAACACTCTCTGCATCTTATATATATTGTATCATTGACTTTATATTCACAGGCTAAAGCAAGCATCTTTCTTTGCCTTCCCGACACTTATTTAACTTTTCTAAATATGTTGGTTGGTTGTTTTGTTTTTATGGCAAATCAACCTTGGCGGGTCATTTATTGCCAACTAAATTTTATTTATTTATTACTGGTAATACCTTTTTCTTTCAACAATTTATTGTTGTAGATATAAGTTTTTGAGTTTAGTAATACATTTTTCTTTTTGAGTATCAAGATTCATTGGGATTTGTTTCTAAGAGTCCTACCCTTGTTATTTAACCCATAACTGGAGGGAAGGGACAGATTAATACCTTTCCCAAGGGTACCAGTGCTTAAGTGAATGCAGGGTATTCAACTGGAATTCGAACTTGCTCACTGATTTCTCTTTCCGAGCTGATATCCACTGCACCACAATGCACGTCTGTCACTACACGTTTACAGCACCTGGTATTTCCAAGCGGTCACCCATCTAAGTACTGACCAGGCTCAACGTTGTTTCACTTCGGTGATCGAGCGAGAACCAGTGTATTCAACGTGATAGGCCGTAAGCCCTTCTAAATATGTTCATTTGCTCTTGTTCTGTCTGCTTTAGGATTATCGCTGATCATATTGAATACATAGATGATGCGAGTGTCAGAAATTGATTACTCTACTCATCGGATATTTTCTATCATTAACATTATAATTACAAGCAAAAGTAAACAACTCCACCTTCTCCATATTTTTAATGCTCCTACTTGGAGGTAAGACCTAATTTGAACACCTGCTTCATTAAATATTTAAAAATTTCAATCACCTCATTATGTGATACCACCATTATTTTAGAGAGAAGAATATAGATATATAATTTGTCTTTTTTATTCAAACTTATTTGTTTGAACATTACTTTTAATGGATACTCGTATTTGATGGATATTTTCTTAACAAGATTTCTTGAATATTGAAGCTGGTGGATATATAAATGTATTGTTTAATTATAGAAAAAGAGACTATCCACTCAAATATGTGTACCCATTAAATATAATGTTTAAAAAAATAAATTTAAATAAATATGTCAGTCAATACCAGTTTGTAACTTTCCATATGATTTCATAATATTTTCTTTCTTAAAATTTGTTTAGATTAGGATACAAACTGGAACAGATATGAATGTTATAAGAAATCAGGAACTGGTGAATTTATAGTTTAATTCGATTTTGTTAAACCATGATCAACTCCCTGGTATATGGGAGTTGTAGGTTTGAACCCTGCCAGAAGATAGGTATTTTTCTAACAAGATTTCTTAAATATTCAGATTGGTGGATATGTATTTGAACACCTGCTTTATTAAATATTTAAAAATTTCAAACACCACATTATGTGATACCTTATTTATTTTCGAGGCAAGAATATAGTTATATAATTAGTCTTTTTTATTCAAATTTATTTGTTTGAACATTACTTTTAATAGTATTTGAAGTATGTTTTTTAACGAGATTTTGTTTTTATACTCATTTCACCCCAAGCAAGGCAAGACTGCCACTGCTGTTCAGAGGGTTACAGTAAAAGAAAAAAGAAGATACAGGGTATATTGAAGAAAAGATACGAGATAGATGGGAATCAAGTAGATAAAAGATGACAATTGTCATTGCATTTAAACTTTTGGAGATTGTAGCTATCAGATAAACAAGTGGTTGAATGTTATATGAACCTCAAGATGAACAGCAGGAGCACCTGACCAGATGTCAGTAGTATTTAATGCATGGATGAATGGTAGATTTAAAAATGTGCAAAATGGATTCTGACAAGAAAATGTCCTGGCTTAAAAAAGTGATTCAACCTTCCTAGCAGTAGGTTTCTTGAATATTCTGGCTGGTGTATATATAAATGTACTGTTTATTTATAGAAAAACAGTATATCCATTGAAATATGAGTATCCATTAAAAATAATGTTTAAAGTAATAAATTTAAATAAATATGTCAGTTAATATCATTTTGTTAATCATGAAGCAACTCCACCTTCTCCATATTTTTAATGCTCCTACATGGGGGTATGACCTTATTTGAACACCTGCTTTATTAAATATTTAAAAATTTCAATCACCTCATTATGTGATACCACCATTATTTTAGGGGGAAGAATATAGATATATAATTTATCTTTTTTTATTTAAACTTATTTGTTTGAATATTATTTTTAATGGATACTTGTATTGGATGGATATTTTCTAACAAGATTTTTTATAATCATTTCATTCCAAGCAAGGCAGGACTGCCACTGCCGTATAGGGGGTTAGAGTGAGAGAAAAAAAAAGTTACAGGGGATGTCAAAGAAAAGATAAGAGTCGGATGGAAATCAAGTAGATAGAAGATGACAATTGTCATTGCAGTTAAACATTTGGAGATTGTATCTTTTAGAGAAACAAGTAAATGATAGGGCATTCCACAAACCTCAAAGATTAATAGCAGGAGCACCTGACCAGAAGGCAGCAGTATTCAATACATGGATGAATGGTAGATTTATAAATTTGCAAAATTGATTCTGACAAGAAAAATTTTCTTGCTTGGCAAAGTGACTCAACCTTCATAGCAGTAGATTTCTCAAACATTCAGGCTGGTGTATGTATATATATAAAAATGTACTATTTAATTATAGGAAAGCAGAGTATCTACTCAAATATGAGTATCCTTTAAAAGTAATGTTCAAACAAATAAATTTAAATAAATATGTCAGTTAATATCATTTGTATTATTTAATTTGTCTACATTTACAAGTTTTACCTCATCTATTCAATTATAATTATTATACATATGTATGTATACATATTTTATTTTACAAAAGAAAATCGTTCGTTGATTGGTACGTGTATGAATAATTTTGCTAGAATTTTGAATGGAAAGGTATTTCATTTTGTCATTTGCAAAAACATTAGTGTTACCAACATATAAACACACTTAATTCATCTATAGTTTAAATACACTTGACACATTTATTCATAGATACACTTATATTTAAAATAAACATCTGTTGTTTTTTATTACATATGGCATATACATATTAACAGATATAAGTTTTTTCTCTACATTTAAAAATATTCATTCATTGCTTTATTACACATGACATATATCTAAGCAATGAAATCAAACTTCAATCAATGTGCTGTCTTTTTAGATTTTTTAAATGTGCAAAATGTATTCTGACAAGAAAAACTTCTTAGCCCGGCACAGTGACTCAACGTTCCTAGCAGTAGATTTCTGAAATATTTAGTCTGGTATATATATATATATATATATATATATATATATATATATATATATATATATACCAGCGTAAATATTTCAGATATATATAAAGGATGTGCGTTGTGGTGCAGTGAATATCAACTTGGAATGAGAAATTGGGAAGCCGAGTTCAAATTCCAGTCATAATCCTTGCATTCACTTACACGCAAATACTCTTGGGAAAGGTATTAATCTGTCTCTTCTCTCTAGTTATGACTTAAATAATACGACAGATTGGGTTCTGTAGCTTTGGTCAGCAACTAGTCTATCGTAGAAAGCAATAGTAACCTACTGCGGGATAATCTTCTGCCCAGACAGTCATGTCTATTTTGAGACATGATTGCCCAAGCGTGTATCACATATGGCACTTAACTGACTGATATATATATAAAGTTACTGTTTAAACATAGAAAAACAGAGTATCTACTAAAATACGAGTATCCATTAAAAATAATGTTCAAACAAATAAATTTAAATAAATATATCGGTTAGTACCAATTTGTAACTTTCTATAAGATTTTGTAATACTGTCTTTTTTTACATTTGGATATGAACTGGAGTAGATATGGAGGTTGTGGGAAATCAGGAATTTATGTATTTACAACTTAATTTAATTTTGTTGAACCATGAAATCTTCCATGTTTGAGTGGCAAGACACGTCAGATCAGTTGATGGCTTGTCTTAGGTATATGGGAGTTGCAGGTTCAAATCCTGTCGGCAGATACATATTTTCCTAACAAGATTTCTCGAATATTCAGGCTGGTGGATATATGTAAAAAAGTATTGTTCAATTATAGAAAAACAGAGTATCTACTCAAATACAAGTATTCATTAAAATTAATGTTCAAACAAATTTAAATAAAACTATAAATAATGTTATATTGAAGCTTAGATCAAATGTCAGGTTCCTTCTAAAGATACAATTTCTTCTAGTTGAATGCCTGTGGCTAAAAAACAAACTCTTACCCATGAAATAAAGCAAGAGACCATTGTTGTAATAGCAAATTTTATTTTGGTTGTAATCTTCTGCTGTGAACAAGTGAGGTATGTAGGGGCCTCAGTTATGTCTATGAAATTGGCTTTGTGCCAAACACAACCAAAGTCCCCACAATTTAAAATATCAGGCAGTTGAAGGTTGAAAGTTTAAAAGTGTTTTGTTTGTAAAATAAATGAAATTTTATTAAATAAACAATAAAATCCATTTGAAAGAAGTGAAATTCTTAACAATGTAAAAGCTCAAAGAGAAAGTGTAGTACAAAGTTAAATGTATCAAGAGTTCTTAGTTGTAAAGAAGTTCTAGTTGTGTATCTGTGAAGATTAACAGGATAGTAATGAAGTCTATGTTCTTTTTTGATACATTCTTTTATTTGTAGTCATTTCTGCATTGATAAGCAGTGGCAATTGTAGAACCTTGAAAAGTGGGGCAGTTAGTGTCCGAGATTTTTTTGAAGAGGCAGAGGGAAACTCAAGTCGTGTCTTTATTTTCACGCTACACCACTATCATGTCCACAAATGAGAATGAGTTTGAGTATGTTACTTCAATAAATTAAACAAAATAGATTTTCATTCATAGTAGTAGAGTTCTAATCTATTCTTGTCCTCTTTTCTACTCTCAAGCTGTTAGAACTCAAGACAGGTTAATTTTAAAACAAAATCAAAGGGTTAATACTTATGTAAATACTAGCAGAACAGTGTAATTTGTCTGTTCTGATTTTCTTCCTCATTGAAACTTTTTTGAAACACAAAAAATAAATGTGAGAAAAAAATAAATGTGAAAATAAAATAATGCAACAAAATCAGTTATAATGCTGTGGGCACCACAGCCATACAAAAATCAGCTAAAAAATTAATTTATGTTTTCATCAAAGTCCAACCATATGATGAAGAAGCTACTTTGAAATAAGGAAATCATTTAAATAACATCTTTTCTCCATGACCCTAAATGAAAAAGAAAACGCTGAAGATCAAATCTTATCAAAATCAGAGACTGATCACTTTTATAAGTTTTTGAAGCTTTTAAAAGTGGGGTGACCAACCAAGGGGTCAGCCGAAATTTAGGGGGTAGGGTTTGGCCCCTCTGTAGAATCACCACTGTTGATAGGTAGCATTATGTATGAAATTTCATCAAGATATTTCATGTTATTTTACTTTTTTTATGACAAGCACTATATATGAAACGATTAGAATTTTGAAAGCATTTCAAAGTATTTCATTACACTTCTCTTCATCATAAAAATACAGTAGGTAGCAAATTCTAAATAGTCTTGAATAGAAGCTGGTAATTATTCTGTTATGGTGTAAATAGAAATTTATGAGATCATTTTTTATTAGTGAAATTTTACACTATACTTTGTTTTAGATCATTATTTGTGAAGTATGATATCAAGGAAATTATTATTTGTGAGGTATGATATCAAGGAAATTATTATTTGTGAGGTATGATATCAAGGAAATTATTATTTGTGAGGTATGATATCAAGGAAATTATTATTTGTGAGGTATGATATCAAGGAAATTATTATTTGTGAGGTATGATATCAAGGAAATTATTATTTGTGAGGTATGATATCAAGGAAATTATTATTTGTGAGGTATGATATCAAGGAAATTATTATTTGTGAGGCATGATATCAAGGAAATTATTATTCGTGTGGCATGATATCAAGGAAATTATTATTCGTGAGGCATGATATCAAGGAAATTATTATTCGTGAGGCATGATATCAAGGAAATTATTATTCGTGAGGCATGATATCAAGGAAATTATTATTTGTGAGGTATGATATCAAGGAAATTATTATTCGTGAGGTATGATATCAAGGAAATTATTATTCGTGAGGTATGATATCAAGGAAATTATTATTCGTGAGGCATGATATCAAGGAAATTATTATTCGTGAGGCATGATATCAAGGAAATTATTATTCGTGAGGCATGATATCAAGGAAATTATTATTCGTGAGGTATGATATCAAGGAAATTATTATTCGTGAGGTATGATATCAAGGAAATTATTATTTGTGAGGTATGATATCAAGGAAACTATTATTCGTGAGGTATGATATCAAGGAAATTATTATTTGTGAGGCATGATATCAAGGAAATTATTATTCGTGAGGTATGATATCAAGGAAAGATAATGTACTGCTTGTTTCTATTTTACAAGTAAATTTGATTGTATGCATGCTCAATATTGATTAGTTTGTTTACATAATCAGGTAATTGTTTTTTCTTGTGAGGGATATATTAATAAGTAAGTTGGCCGACTGCTTGGTCGAGGGTAACTTAAAGCCTACTTTTTCTTTCACTGCTACCTTGTGGTAGGAGGTTATGAAATATTATGGCTATTACTGCTGGGTTGATTCTTTCGCCTAAACATCCAAAACTTGTTGAATGGCTTTCGCTGCTGAAATAAATAGGCAAAGAGAAAAGGAAAGATGCAGAGACGCTAGAGGGACAGTTTGGACACTGATTTCATTTTTTTTTTGGTTCCAACAACTTCTTGTTGGGGAAATTCCTTCCCGAACAGTTTGGCACGTCTTTACCATCCAAATTTTTTTTTTTTTTTTTTTTTTTTTTTTTAATCATCTCACCCCAAGCAAGGCATTCCACTGCCACTATTGCGCATGGGGCTACATAGGGGAAGGTAAAGAGAAGGAGTGGATAGACATAGGGAATGTCAGGAGAAAGGTGACAGATGAGTAAGGATAGCGAGGATGAGGGTCGGGCAGATGGGAAGAGTGCTTGATAGAATGGGAGCAGGTTAGTGTGTTAGGAGGTGTGTATTGACCTTACATTTAAACTCCTGGAGATTGTAGCCGTCGGGGAAGCAATCGTTTGGAAGAGAATTTCCACAGTCGGGAAGTGCGAGGAAAGAAACTGTTGGAGTAGAAGTTACGGCTGCATTTTATCGGTTTCACTGTAAAAGGGTGGGATCTAGTTGCTAATCTAGTATCTCGTGCAAATTCATATTTAGGGGGCACCAGTGATCTAAGTTCATCGGAGCAGAAGCCGTGAAAGTATATTCCAACAGAGAAAGAGATCGAGTTTATTTTTGGCACCAGGAAGCCTCTCTTTTTGTGCATGCGTCAATTGTCTTTCCTGTCAGAGGACTCATGGGAGATTTTTATGTTTATTTTATTTCGTACTTTCATTTTATTTTGTATTTTTATTTTATTTCGTAGTTTTTGTTTTATTTTGTATTTTTATTTTATTTCGTGTTTTTTATTTTATTTCGTATTTTTTATTTAATCCCTACAAGTTTGCATGACTCCTATACCTGGATTTCCCTACTTAATCTCGATCCTTCTCTTTGTTGCTGAGTGAAAGGGAGGTTGAATACCATTTTTAAAGTTTTTCAGATGACCCAGCTGGGGATTGAACCAACAACCTACTACACTGTAGGCAAACACTCTACTACTGTACTAAAACATTATTATTATTAATAATGCATCATGAATATGTTGATTGTTTATATAAAATAGTTTGGAAGAAACCAGACTCTAGAAATTGACAAAAGGCAAAATGAAAAGACTGTTATGGATGCATCTCATTGGTAATCTAAACTCTTCAATAATAAGCATTGAGTCAACTAAACTTGGTTTGTGATTAATAAGAAAATTTTATGATTTCATTTATTAGAAATATTGAGTAGCTCAATAAATTTAACTTAGAGGGAAGTGTAGTCAGAAAAAAAAGTATGAAAAACAGAAATACAAAGGACACAAAAATAGTGAAAAGGAGTAATACAGTCAGAACATCATGGTATAATCAACAAAATTAACACCTTTTAATGAGATTGTAATATTAACAATTAATAACCCTAAGTGAACTCCTTTGTGAAACAAAAATATCTGCCCTTAAAGAACTCTCTTGGACTACGAGGCATTACCTGTATACCATGGAGAAACAATAGCAAACTATTTAAGTTTCTAACTGATATATCCCGTGAGGGGATAATCAGGAAAAAAATAGTGCAAGAATAATACTTAACACTGAAGATAGCTTATAAGAGATTTATTATACCACAGTACAATAAACCAATAGACAATACAAGAACACCAATGAATAGTAACAGGTATAACAATCAAGTAGACAATGTCTCTGCCTAGGATGTATGCGGCTGTCTAGTGATGAATGCTTCTGTCTAGTGACGTATGCTCTTGTCTAATGACAATGGCTCTATAGTTCGCTCTAGTCACAGTCTTTTATTGTCCGGACCATATCCATTCCGGGGTAGGATAGGATATTCCTCTACAACACTAACAATAGCCTGTAAAATTAGTTAATTAATGCTTCTTAAGTCGTAATGGTGGATGTGCATTGTAGTGCAGTAGATATCAACTCTAAATCAGAAAGCAGAGTTCGAATTCCAGTTGAATTTGTTGCATTCCCTTTGGAAAGGTATTAATTCAAATGCTTCTCTATCCTGCTATAGATTAAATAGTCAGTCAGTCATGTCTCTTTCAAGACATGATTGCACAAGAGTGTATCACGTATAGCACTTAAGTGACTAAAGTTGTAATAATTGTGGATTATTTTTATTAGTTTGGTTAATTTATGATTGTAGTCATTTTTTAACATATTCAAGCATTTTTTTAACTAGTGTGTCAGTGTATAAAGATTTGTTATCTAACTTAGCCATGAGTTTATTAACATTTGATTTAAAAACGCATGAGGCATATGGATTAAGCTATTACTGAGTTAGAAATCCAGGGTAAGTAACTCGAATTGAAACCAGATGAAGTGAAAAGACTTCAGTATAGAGAAGGGAAGTGTAAAAAGCTTTTCTTATTGGCTGATGCCCGACAGAAGTATTTCAGTAAGAAAGGCCAGACACTTTCATTTTTTCACAATATATATGACACTTTCAAGTCTTCTTCTATGTGCCCCGTCCCTTCAGAACGTAGGCAATCATGGTTCTCCATGTCTCCCTATCCCTTGTGGTTCTTAGTATGTTTGCTCCTGTTACACCTCGCAACCCCCATTCCGTCATTCACCTGATCAGGTCCTGCAAATATGTTATCCGCTGCCTTCCTCTGTCTCTTTTTTTCTTCTATCTGGCCAGTCAGTATCAGGTTCTCCAAGTTCTCCTTCCTTATTGCATGTCACAGGAACTTCAGTTGTCTCTTCCTGATGCTCAGTATTAATTTCCTTTTTGTTGCCATTTTTCCAACACCTAATCGTTGCTTGCATGCTCAGTCCATGATATCCGCAGCATTCGTCTGTAGAATCACATTTCCGCAGCTTCAAGTTTTGGCCTCATTTTAGATCATATTGTCCAGCATTCACTACCATATTGAAGAACTGACATCACATAGCAATCCAGCACTCTTTTCTTTGTTTCTAGTGAAATTTTCCTGTGTGTTAGTACTTTACTCAGCTTCTGGAATGTGTCATTTGCCATGCCAATTCACCTTCAGATCTCTGTGTCGCACTTTCCATCTCCTGTCAGAACACTTCCTAGGTATTTAAAATTTGTACTTGTTTGATTCTGGTATCCCCCACCTGTATTTGGCATTTTGGGTTGCACCTTTTGCTGATGAACATGTTGGCAGCCTTATTCATCAGGAGTCAAGTCAGGGTTGCTGTTTGAGCTAATAAGATGCAAAAAACCAAAATCAGTGATGAGGACAGTGCATCATTGAAGACCACCCTTGATGCATCTAAAATGTATTATGAAACAATTATATCCATGAAACATAATCTTTCAACAAGGTCACTGGAATCACTACCTTCTATTTCTTAGTAACAGGACTCATTGAAATTTGCTAATATATTTCCACAACTTAAAAGGAATTGAGCTGTCCATGTCAGAGACTTCCAAGAGAATGTTAAAATTTTAGTTAGAAATTAAAAACACTCCAAGATTTACAATAAAAACTGAGGTTGTACAGTCTTTCAAGTTACAAAATATTTAATAAGATAAAATATAAATATGGATGTGTATTATATGGTGCAGTGAATATCAGCTCAGAAAGAGAAATCAGAGAACCAATTTCAAATTCCAGTCAAAATCGTTGCATTTACTTACATGCAAATACTCTTGGTAAAGGTATTAATCCATCATTTCTACTTCCAGCTATGGGTTAAATAGCAGGACAAAGTGGGTTCTATAGCCTTGGTTGGCAACCAGTCTACCACAGAAAGTAATGGCAAACTACTGTGAGAAAATCTTCTGCCTGATCAGTTATGTTTCAAGTAATCACCCTTGACCCAGAAGCACAGAATGTATCTAAAATATTTTACCTATTTTAATTTAAATTCTAATTTAACTAATATGATTTTACTTTCCAATTTGATACTTAAGATTTAGTTCAAATTAAATTAAATTATATAATTAAAAAATAGCATCTCAGTATTATAATATATAGCTACCATGAACAGTGTAAAAAAACAAAAAGTAAAATCCTAGAACTGTCAGTACCTAATAAGCACCTGATAATTGCATAGTGCATGAAATTCCAACTCTTGCTATAGGTGAAGGATAGGATAATATAGTATACACTTTATAACTCTGTTATATTACATCTAGCACTGTTTTATTAACACAGGAAAAAGATTTATGTATGTGTGTGTGTGTGTGTGTGTGTGTGTGTGTATATATATATATGTATATATAGTCTTCATTGTAAACAAGTTATTATGTGACCTAAGTTTCTAACATGTGGTGTCTTCAGGTGATTTGCAATAACTGATTTTACTGTTTTTTTTATTTGTTTTTTTGCTGTTTTTAAGAATGTTCACATAACGGTGATTTTTTTGAACACACAATTTTTAAAATTACAAGAAATTATGATGTTTTCATCCATGGTTGTATGAACCTAATAGGTATTTTTTGGTATGGTTACACTTAGGCATAATTTCTTTTCTTTCATTTAATAATTCATTTTTGTTTGGGAATAGCATAATTGCTAACTTTTCTTCCTGGCACAGTCTACATATTTTGACATCATTATAAGGCTTGGCTGTTTTCACTATACACCACATTATGTTTGGGTCTTTTCCATATTTTAATTTCAATTTCCACATGTGGCTAGCCAATATATATATATATATATATATATATATATATATATATATAGTCATCTGCAGACAGATCTGTTTTGATGTATCACAGCTCATCAGTACAGTAAGACTCCAATTGTTTTTTACCCAGTATTGAAACCCAACCGAATTGGCGTCAGTCGGCAATTCTACCTCTGAGCTACGGGTGCTCAGTAGAAGTAGGCAGACTTTTTGTGTGTATATTATCATTATACACGCCCAATAGCTGAGAGTGTTCTAATTCATTGCTGAATGAACAATGCGGAGATGCCAGAGTAGCTACTGTTTTTCAAAGTCTACCATTCTTCCAGAGTGCTCAATCAGGGTGTGAGAGCATAAATAGTCAGGTGAAGAACAGGTAGGAAAAAAGTGTGTTTAATCTAACATGTTTAACTTTAACAAGCTTTTTCAGAGATTTTTAAAAAATGAATGATATAAATTGTTTTTAAACTTTTTAAAAGATTTTTAAAAAAATCTAAACAGACATTATGTTGATTGAGGTTTGATTTAATTTGTCAGATATGTGTCATGTGAAATAAAGCAATAGATTGATATTTTTAACTGTAGAGAAAAAAAAACAAACTTATGTCTGTTTTTATGTGTGTGCCACATGTAATAAAAAACAATAAATGTTTATTTTAAATATAAGTGTATGTATGCAAAAATAATGCATGAGTCCAACATATTTAAACTATAGACAAATTAAGTGCGCTTATATTTTTGTAATGTTAATATGTTGGATGTGCATTGTGGTGCAGTGGATGTTGGTTTGGAATGAGAAATCAGAGAGCCGAGTTTGAATTCCAGTTGAATTCCTTGCATTTACTTACGTGCAAATACCCTTGGGAAAGGTATTAATCAGTCTCTTCCCCCCAGTTATGGGTTAAACAATAGTACAGATTGGGTTCTATAGCCTTGGTTGGCAACCAGTCTACCGCAGAAAGCAATGGCAACCTACTACGGGATAATCTTCTGCTCAGTCAGTTATGTCTCTTTCGAGACATGATCACCCAAGTGTGTATCACGTATGGCACTTAACTGACTGAATGTTAGTATGTGTGCAAATGTCAAAATGAAATACATTTCCATTCAAAATTCTAGCGAAATAATGCATGCATGTATCAAGTAATGGAAGATTTTCTTTTGTAAAATAAAATGTGTATATATATATACATATATGCATAAAAATTATTATTGAATAGATGAGGTAAAACTTGTAGATGTAGACAAATTATATATTATAGAAGGGTATTAACAGATATATTTATTTGAAGTTATTTGTTTGAACATTATTTTTAATGGATACTCATATTTGAGTGGATAGTTTTTTTTTCTATAATTAAACAGTACATTTATATATACACACCAGCCAGAATATTCAAGAAATCTTGTGATCTCCCAGCAGGATTCGAACCTGCAATACCAATAATATTTAGGACAAGCTATCAACTGATCTGATGTGTCTTGCCACTCAACCATGGAGGAGTTCATGTTTTAACAAATGTTCAATTTGTAAATATATACATTCCTGATTTCTCACAACCTCCATATCTACTCCAGTTCATATCCAAATGTAAAAAAAGACAGTATTACAAAATCTTATAGAAAGTTACAAATTGGTACTAACCGATATATTTATTTAAATTTATTTGTTTGAACATTATTTTTAATGGATACTCGTATTTTAGTAGATACTCTGTTTTTCTATGTTTAAACAGTAACTTTATATATATATCAGTCAGTTAAGTGCCATATGTGATACACGCTTGGGCAATCATGTCTCAAAATAGACATGACTGACTGGGCAGAAGATTATCCCGCAGTAGGTTACTATTGCTTTCTACGATAGACTAGTTGCTGACCAAAGCTACAGAACCCAATCTGTCATATTATTTAAGCCATAACTAGAGAGAAGAGACAGATTAATACCTTTCCCAAGAGTATTTGCGTGTAAGTGAATGCAAGGATTATGACTGGAATTTGAAATCGGCTTCCCAATTTCTCGTTCCAAGTTGATATTCACTGCACCACAACGCACATCCTATATATATATCTGAAATATTTACGCTGGTGTATATATATATATATATATATATATATATATATATACCAGACTAAATATTTCAGAAATCTACTGCTAGGAACGTTGAGTCACTGTGCCGGGCTAAGAAGTTTTTCTTGTCAGAATACATTTTGCACATTTAAAAAATCTAAAAAGACAGCACATTGATTGAAGTTTGATTTCATTGCTTAGATATATGTCATGTGTAATAAAGCAATGAATGAATATTTTTAAATGTAGAGAAAAAACTTATATCTGTTAATATGTATATGCCATATGTAATAAAAAACAACAGATGTTTATTTTAAATATAAGTGTATCTATGAATAAATGTGTCAAGTGCATTTAAACTATAGATGAATTAAGTGTGTTTATATGTTGGTAACACTAGTGTTTTTGCAAATGACAAAATGAAATACCTTTCCATTCAAAATTCTAGCAAAATTATTCATACACGTACCAATCAACGAACGATTTTCTTTTGTAAAATAAAATATGTATACATACATATGTATAATAATTATAATTGAATAGATGAGGTAAAACTTGTAAATGTAGACAAATTAAATGATACAAATGATATTAACTGACATATTTATTTAAATTTATTTGTTTGAACATTACTTTTAAAGGATACTCATATTTGAGTAGATACTCTGCTTTCCTATAATTAAATAGTACATTTTTATATATATATATATATATATATATATATATATATACACCAGCCTGAATGTTTGAGAAATCTACTGCTATGAAGGTTGAGTCACTTTGCCATGCAAGGAAGTTTTTGTTGTCAGAATCAATTTTGCAAATTTATAAATCTACCATTCATCCATGTATTGAATACTGCTGCCTTCTGGTCAGGTGCTCCTGCTATTAATTTTTGAGGTTTGTGGAATGCCCTATCATTTACTTGTTTCTCTAAAAGATACAATCTCCAAATGTTTAACTGCAATGACAATTGTCATCTTCTATCTACTTGATTTCCATCCGACTCTTATCTTTTCTTTGACATCCCCTGTAACTTTTTTTTTCTCTCACTCTAACCCCCTATACGGCGGTGGCAGTTCTGCCTTGCTTGGAATGAAATGATTATAAAAAATCTTGTTAGAAAATATCCATCCAATACAAGTATCCATTAAAAATAATATTCAAACAAATAAGTTTGAATAAAAAAGACAAATTATATATCTATATTCTTCTCTCTAAAATAATGGTGGTATCACATAATGAGGTGATTGAAATTTTTAAATATTTAATGAAGCAGGTGTTCAAATAAGGTCATACCTCCCCATATGGAGAAGGTGGAGTTGCTTACTTTTGCTTGTGATTATACAAAATATATGATGGGGAGAGTGTTCTATTTCTGACCTTCCCATTATCCAAAGATTCAACATGATTGATTGATTGGTTTGTTTTACGGCAAATCAACTCTTTATGGGTCATTTAATACGGAAACATTAGTGTAATATAATAATCTGGCCCAACCCGAGAAGGCTGAGGAAGCGTGGGTGTTTCCGGTCATTGAAAGGAACGGATGCTTGTTTGACCCTATTTCCGACAGATGCGGAAATAACTCTGAGAAATTACGTAGGCGTCGAGTAGGCGTCGCGAATCGAGGCAAAACTTGGAAGATATATAAAGGCCTCGAAACACACAGTCCAGTCTGGTTGGCAGTAGAGAAGCAGTTCAAAGCTGCCCCCAATAGCATACATGCTATTGGGGGGTACGCATTCGTCATTCGTCCATTCGTCAACGTCGACCCTTAGAAGTATTCGTCAACCCATTAGAAAAGCGCTCCCTCAACTCTCTGTCCACTAGGCGACACGGTCCAGCGTTCATTAATAAAAATATTAATATATTTTTATATATACATGCTTGTTTGTTATTGAGTATATAACAAATGTCATTTGGTGCTAGTGACCTGCTGTTTTGAAAACAACAAAACAGATTGATATGAGGGTTTACCACAACAACAATTGAAAATTCCGGACTTAAAACTACCGGAAAGAAGACGAGAATAGTAAACAACAGGACGACAAGCGAGGAAGGAAGAAAAAGAAAAAAAAAGAAGACGAAAATATAGCAGCCGTATGACTGGACATCGCAAGGTAAAGTGTCACTTTGATTTAATAGTGTGTGTGTTCTCTGCTCGTGTTTATAATAAGTCCAGTTAGAAAAAAAAAATGTATACTTTTGCCGATCTGAAACTAGAATTGAGAAGTGTGCCGAACGCATTGTGGTTAGAACGTACGGGGTACAGGTTACATGTAAAGAATAGCAGGGAACGCCGGGGAAGTAGAGAGGAGTGGGGTGTTAAAGTTGACGGAGAAGAAGTAAGTGTTAAAATGAGGAAGAAAGTGTAAAGTGAAGTGTTAAAATTGACAGTGGGGTGTTAAAGCTGAAATATTTACCTATCTGTGGGTGCAGGGCGTCTGAGTTGATGGTTTATTTTTTTTGTTAATGTTTTACCATATATGTGAAGTGAGTTTAGCAATGGTTTTCTTGGGTTTGTGCAAGAAAATAGTTAATATTTCGTAGAATAAATATTTAATGAAATAATTTTGGGTTGTGTCTTAATTTTACTTAAAAAGCGGCATGAACTTTCCAGACAACCCGATAGAAATATTGACGAACAACTATTCTCAATGTGATTATGAAGGTCAGTTGTATGGTTGAAATAGTTGAGTTTTTCTGATCAGTACTCGAGCCGAATTAAAAAAGAAAAAAAAAACAATCGATGTTCTACGTACACAAACTTTCCCCAATTGGAGTATTAGCGGAAAATGACCCTCTCCATTTTCTCCATTTGGCCTTGTATTGCATGAACTAAGTCAAGTTTGGTAAATATTAACAAATTATAAATGTAGCTGAATGCTACCACAATAGGAAAATCAGAAAAACGAAAGGGTTCTTTAATTTTGATCTCATCAACAGAATTTGTTCGTAAACGTTAATTTGTAATCTTTACACAGATATTGTCAAAATTTAAAAATGTTTGTGTTTTGCGTGACATTTCTACAGCATAGAAATGACTTAAATGTTATCGAGAGTTTTAAAGTGTAATTTTAATTATGCAGTTAACAACAGCCAACAGAATCGCCAATTATAAATATATCTCAACATTGTTGCTTGAAAACAACTGCATTGTTTGGTTATTTCGTTGCGAATACACCGATTATATATATTCTTAAAACATTCACCCGTGTCTCAGTGTTTCGCGATATGAGTCAGATATTGAAAAGATATTTTGTATCAATATGGTGGAATCGGATTATTGGGGAGATTTGGGAAAATTAAATTAAATTAAATGAAGTGGGTTGTGCAGTGTTAGGTTTTTTTTTTTTGATTTCTTTTCGATGATTGTACACTACAAAAATGATTTACATTTCTATGTTTGTGAGAGATGCTTTTGTGCAGGTTCCCATCAATTTAACATCCTCTGTGGATTTTCATTTATGTGACTTGTGAAATATCTTTTGAAGATATATTAATTTCTGAAAACTAGTAAATATGGAGAGATTTAGTGAAGGGTATGAGGAACTCCCGAAGAAGTTGACGATAGGAGTTATTGCTGGCATGGTCAGCGTAATAATAATCCTGGGAATAGTAGCCAGGAAGCGGATTTTAAGTGTAAAAGAAGCAACAGTGCTTCGGAAAAGGAAATTGAGTTATCCGCTGTGAATGGTACTCCGGGGTCAACGGGCGTTAAACAGAGAGATGTCAACAAATCAGATATGCTTGGTTTCGAATCCAGAGGAAGTAGTTCAGGGAATGGAAAGCATTGCACAAACTAAGGAACTACGAGTCACGGGTCCATTTTTTTAGACTAAATTAATATCCTCCACAAGTGAATTGCATGCGGATTAACGTTGGAATCAGGGTAATTTTCTTCATTTTCTATTGAACATTTCTCGGTCAGACTAGGAATGTTATGTACGGCAAATAATGACCATTTTTTCTGTGTTCAAACATAGTATGTTTGAAATTAAATTAAATTAAATGAGGTTACGTGGTAACAATAAACTCGAGCAGAAGCACACATGGTGTTGATCAAAGGTCATTTACTCGATGTTAGTTTTGAAACTAGAGCGCGGTTACCGCTTAATAATCATGTGATTATGCATCGAAGAGTCTACGCTTATGGACAGACGCGAGAAAGAAAATGAACATTTTTAAGAACTTTGCCCAATTCTGTGAAAATGGATATTAAAAAAAAAAAACGAAAAAAAAAAAGAAAGAAAAAAAACAAAAAAACAAAAGAACAATGAAACATCGAGCTGGTAGAACAATTTTCAAGATGGACACGAACATTGTCGGGTTGCCGATGTAGGCTCCCCTATATATTTTTTTTTGTTGTTTTTTTGTTTCAGCATGCACATGTTTTTGTTGTTTTGACATGCACATGTTTATACAATTGTAGGGCTTGTGTGGCATGGGGAGGAGAGTGAGGATGTTGCGCTTAAAATGTTCTTAGGCAAACATTTTGGAAAATGGGTGGGCGAGGAATGTAATATAATAATCTGGCCCAACCCGAGAAGGCTGAGGAAGCGTGGGTGTTTCCGGTCATTGAAAGGAACGGATGTTTGTTTGACCCTATTTCCGACAGATGCGGAAATAACTCTGAGAAATTACGTAGGCGTCGAGTAGGCGTCGCGAATCGAGGCAAAACTTGGAAGATATATAAAGGCCTCGAAACACACAGTCCAGTCTGGTCGGCAGTAGAGAAGCAGTTCACAGCTGCCCCCAATAGCATACATGCTATTGGGGGGTACGCATTCGTCATTCGTCCATTCGTCAACGTCGACCCTTAGAAGTATTCGTCAACCCATTAGAAAAGCGCTCCCTCAACTCTCTGTCCACTAGGCGACACGGTCCAGCGTTCATTAATAAAAATATTAATATATTTTTATATATACATGCTTGTTTGTTATTGAGTATATAACATTAGTTGTTGTATTATGGTGGGTGGAAATTAAATGTTTCTTATGATTCAGAGGAACTTTTTGACTATATCTTGTTATATAGTTTCGTCTCTTTTAGGAATCTGAGAATTTTTTTCTTGTTAAAAATATCCCTAAGGTTATTTTCTTGATAGTGCTTTAGTTGGATCTGTTCAAGGTCTATGCATTTTGTCAGTATATGGTGTACTGTGTAGGGTTCTTGGCATGGTAAGCAGATTGGTACTTCCTTTCCTTTCAGTAAGTATGAGTAGTTGATATAGGTGTGTCCTATTCGAAGTCTAGCCATTACCAATTTCTCTCTTCTTGACATCCTTTTATTGGTTTCTTTTTTTCCAATAGTTTGTCACTTGGTGTAGTTTATTGTCAGTTCAGGAGTTCCATGACTCCTGCCAATTTTTGAGGTATATGTATTTATTTTTGGTTTTAAATTCATATAAGGGATTTTTTCTGTTGTGGGGTTTAGTTGTAATGACTCTTTTGCTGCTTTATTGGCTTTTTCGTTCATGTGGATACCAATATGGCCTGGGATCCAATAGAAGATTGTCTTTATTCTTGATTGTTTATCCTATTTAGTAGTTTTGTAATCAGGGCATCTGTCATTTTTTTTTTCTTTTAGTGATATAAGCACTGATAAAGAGTATGTGTGTATGAGATATTTTTGGTGTTCATTGGACACTATAATATTTAGTGCCAAGTCAATGGCAGATATTTCTGCACTGTACACAGAGGCCCCATCTGGGAGTCTTTTCTTTAATTTAATTTTTTTATGGATAGCCTCGCATCCTGCCCTGTCTCCATCTTTTGATTCTTTGGTATAGATTTGTAGATATTCTGTACATGTATTTTAGATGTTGAGCAGTTCTTCATGGAATGTTGAAGGATGGGTTTTAGCTTTAGAGTATTTATTTAGTTGTAATATTATGAATGGCTGTGTAATCATCGAAGGTGGAGATTTTGATATTATGGATTCATGGATTTTTGTTGTGTCTATTTGAGCTTCTGTGAGGAGGTCTTTTATACGTGGTTTGATAGTACTTTCTTTGTTGTTGAAAAGGTTTGTGTTTTGTGGGTGGAAAACACATTTGTTTGCAGAGTTTAATCGACATGATGAGAGTGTTAGGCAGTATTCCAGTGCTAGTTTTTTTGTCTTAGTGTCAATAGCGGTTCGTTAGCCTCTGTATACAAGCTTTCTACTGGTGAAGTGTTGAAGGTTCCTAGACTCAACAATTCAATATGAGGTGCAATAAACAATCCTAAAGAAGACAGCACAAGAGCAAATAAACATATTTAGAAAAGTTAAATGAGAGTAGGGAAGGGAAAGAAAGTTGTTTGATTCAGCCTGCAAATGTAAAAATGATACAATATATACGATCTCTTTTTCCTCCTGCTATGGGTTAAATGTAAAAATGATACAATATATACAATCTCTTTTTCCTCCTGCTATGGGTTAAATATAAGATAGACTGTTCTATTGCTTCTGTTGGGAACCCCTGTACCACAGAAAGTAATGGCAACCTACTGTGGGAAAATTTTCTGCTCAATCAGTTGTTTCTTTTGAGATAGGATCGTATAAGTGTATATCACACATAGCACTTAACAGAATAACGGCTGATATTTCTGAGATGAGGGACAAAAACTATTTACATTGTTCAGACTTGTCCTCAATTTTGCATTTACATTCACAATGTTTCATCTGTCTGGCCGTCTGCAGTTGATATTTGCAGGAATTTTGAACTGACCCTTTTATTTAGTCCACAGGGGTAGATTGTACATACATGATGTATGAAAATAGAACATTCTACCCTTGTGGACTAAATAACGTGGTTTGCTTTAAAATTTTTACACGGGTAGAATGTATATACATGGTGTATGAAATTAGAACAATGTACTCTTGGGGACTAAATAAAGTGGTTTGGTTCTAAATTTTAACATGGGCAACTTGTACATAAATGGTGTATGAAATTAGAACAATCTACTCTTGTGGTCTAAATAAAGTGGATTGGTTCAAAATTTTAGCACGGGTACATTGTACATACATGGTGTATGAAATTAGAACAATCTCCCCTTGCAGACTAAATAAAGTGGTTTGGTGTAAAATTTTAACATGGGTACATTTTACATACAAGGTCTATGAAATTAGAACAATCTAGCATTGTGGACAAAATAAAGTAGTTTGGTTCAAAATTTTAACAGGGGCACATTGTGCATACATGGTGTATGAAATTAGAACAATCTACATTTGCAGCCTAAATAATGTGGTGCGGTTCAAAATTTTAACAGGGGTACATTGTACAAAAATGGTGTATGAAATTAGAACGATCTTCCCTTGTGGACTAAATAGAGTGGTTTGGTTCAAAAAGTTAACACAGGTACATTGTACATAGTGTATGAAATTAGAAAAATCTACACGTGCGGACTAAATAAAGTAGTTTGGTTCAAAATTGTAACATGGGTACACTGTACATCAATGGCATTTGAAATTAGAACAATCTACCATTGCGGACGAAATAAAGTGGTTTGGTTCAAAATTTGAATGGGGGCACATTGTACATACATGGTATATGAAATTAGAACAATCTACCCTTCCGGACTACAAAAGTAGTTTGGTTCAACATTTTAAAATGGGTACATTGAACATATATTGTGTAAGAAATTAAAACAATCTACCCTTGCAGCCTAAATAAAGTGGTTTGATTCAAAATTTTAACACTGGTACATTGTACATAGATGGTGTATGAAATTAGAAAAATCTGCCCTTGCGGTCTAAAGAAAATGGTTTGGTTCCAAATTTTAACATGGGAACATTGTACAGACATGGTGTATGAAATTAAAACAATCTACATTGCAGACTAATTAAAGTAGTTTGGTTCAAAAGTTTAACACAGGTACATTTACATACATGGTGTATGAAATTAGAACCATCTACCATTGCAGACTAAAGAATGTGGTTTTGTTCACAATTTTAAATTGGGCACATTGTTCATACATGGTGTATGAAATTAGAACCATCTACACTTGTGGACTAAATAAGGTAGTTTGGTTCTAAATTTTAACACGGGTACATTGTACATACATGGTGCATGAAATTAGAAAAATCTTCCCTTGCATACTAAATAAAATAATTTGGTTCAAAGTTTTAACATGGGTACATTGTACATACATGATGTATGAAATTAGAAAAATCTACCCTTGCGGAGTAAATAAAGTAGTTTGGTTCAAAGTTTTAACATGGGTACATTGTACATACATGGTGTATGAAATTAGAACAATCTACCTTTTGGGACTAATTAAAGTAGTCTGGTTCAAAATTTTAACATGCGTACATTGTACATAGAGGTGTATGAAATTAGAACAATCTACCCTTGCAGTCTAAAGAAAATGGTTTGGTTCAACATTTTAACACAAGTACATTGTAAATACATGGTATATGAAATTAGAACAATCTAATGTTGCGGACTAAAGGAAGTGGTTTAGTTCAAAATATTATCATGGGTACATTGTACAGACATGGTGTATGAAATTTGAACAATCTCCCTTTGCAGACTAAATAAAGTGGTTTGGTTCATAATTTTAACATGGGTACATTGTACATACATGGTGTACGAAATTAGAAAAATTTTCCCTTGAGAACTAAATAACGTGATTCAGTTTAAACTTTTAACACGGGTACATTGTACTTGAATGGTGTATTGACTTAGAACAATCTTTCCTTGAGGACTAAAAAACGTGGTATGCTTCAAAATTTTAACATGAGTACATTGTACATACATGGTGTATGAAATTAGAACAATCTACCCTTGTGGACTAAATAAAGTAGTTTGGTTCAAAATTTTAACATTGGTCCATTGAACATATATTGTGTATGAAATTAGAAGATTTTACACTTGCGGACTAAATAAAGTGGTTTGGTTCAAAATTTTAACAAGGGCACATTGTACATAAATGGTGCATGAAATTAGATCAATCTTCCCTTGAGGACTAAACAACATAGTTTGGTTCAAAAGTTTAACACAGTTACATTGTACATACATGCTATATGAAATTCAAACAATCTACCCCTGTAGACTAAATAAAGTGGTTTTGTTCAAAATTTTTAGACTGGTACATTGTAGATAAATGGTGTATGAAATTAGAACAATCTACCCTTGAGGACTAAATAAAGTGGTTTGGTTCAGAATTTTAACATAGGTACATTGTACATACATGGTGTATGAAATTAGAACAATCTACCCTGACAGACTAAATAAAGTGCTTTGGATCAAAATTTTAATACGGGTACATTGTACATAAATGGTGTATGAAATTAGAACAATCTACCCTTGTGGACTAAATGAAGTGGTTTGGTTCAAAATTTTAACAGTGGTACATTGTACGTACCTGGTATATGAAATTAGAAAAGTCAACCCTTGCAGACTAAATAAAGTTCTTTGGTTCCAAATTTTAACACGGGTACATTGTACATACATGGCATATGAAATTAGAACAATCTAACCTTGCAGACTAAAGAATGAGGTTTAGTTCACAATTTTAAATTGTGCACATTGTTCTAATTTCATACACCATGTATGTACAAATCTACCCTTGCGGACTGAATAAAGTGGTTTGGTTCAAAATTTTAACATGGGTACGTTATTCATACATGGTGTATGAAATTAAAACCATCTACCCTTGCAGACTAAAGAAAGTGCTTTGGTTCAAAATTTTAACACAGGTACATTGTACATACATGGTATACAAAATTAGAAAAATCTTCCCTTGCATACTAAATAAAGTGGTTTGGTTCAAAATTTTAACACTGGTATATTGTACACTCCTGATCAAAATTTTAAGACTACTTAGAAATCTTTAAAAAGAAATATGTTTTTTACGGATAGATTTTGAAATCCTCCCACTTAAGGTTACCAATACGACAATCTAAAAGGTTATGGAAACACAAAAAGCTATGTTCCAAACATTTTATTTAGAAATTTACATTTTTATAATATGAGGTGATTTACACATGATCAAAATTATAAGACCAGAGACAAAAATTCTACAAAATTGTACAAAAAGTGTATGAAAACATTCAACAACTAAATTTAATAATGAGTTCTACCTCCACTGCTTTTGATGACTTCAAAAATTCTGTCGGGCATGCTAGAAATAAGCGTTTCCATTAAGGTGCGGGGGATGTTGCTCCAGCTTCTGAAGATGGCTTCACGAAGTTCATTTTTTGTTGAATATTGTTTGCCATTTCGATAAACATCTCTTGTTATCCATCCTCAAACATTTTCAATCGGGTTCAAGTCTGGTGAGCATGCAGGATGTCCCAAGAGATGGACCCCACTTTCTTGTAGAAAGGTTCAGGTTCATCTTGCTGCGTGGATTGCAGCATTATTCTGTTAGAATAACCATCCATCCACACACAAACGATGGCCCTTCATCATCAATGATGCTTTTTGTACCATACTAACATAACCAGCCGGTGTTTGACAACCCTGTACCACCTGGAGCTCCTTCGTCCCTCTGTAAGAAAAGGCACCCTATACCATTAGGGACTCTCTACCACTATGATGTGTGGAGAAAATTTCAGGAGGCATGTTTTGTTATGCCCATATCGTTGGAAGCCATCAGGACCATCTAGATTGAATTTTTTTTCATCAGAAAACAGGACTTTCTTCCACTTCTCAACGTCCCATGTTTGGTATTCACAACCAAACTTTAAGTAGTCCACCTTGTGATGTGGAAGCAGCTGAGGAATTTGTTTACGCTTTTTATTTACCATGCCTTTTTGTCATAAGTGCCATCTGATGGTTACAGCATCTGTGACTGCCTTAATTTGACTAGAAGAAAGTCCCGCCTCTTTCATAACAACCCGTCTTATTCTCTTACTCAATGCAGGAGAAATGTTTTGGGGCCTACCAGAGGATTTTGCTTTTCCATAATTCTCACTGTTCTTTAGAAAGTTGCAAATCACAGTTTTACTGCGATTTACCTCAGCTGCGATTGCCCGCTGTGACAAACCTTCGTTATGGAATTCTGGAATTCGAGAACGCTCAACTTTGGTAAGTTTGCTTGCTTTAGGCATGGTAACACCTTTACGCAGTGATTGCCAATCTCTAACTGAACTAAAAACATTTGAATTATCATATATCTAACAATTTATATCCCTGGTCTTATAATTTTGATCATGCGTAAATCGCCTCATTTTATAAAAATGTAAATTTTTAAATAAAATGTTTGGAATGTAGCTTTTTGTTTCCATAAACTTTTAGATTGTAGTATTGGTAACCTTAAGTGGTAGGAGTTCAAAATCTATGTGTAAAAAAAAAAATTCTTTTTAAAGATTTTTAAGTCGTCTTAAATTTTGGATCAGGAGTGTACATACATGGCGTATGAAATTAGAACAATCTACCGTTGAGAAATAAATAATGTGGTATGGTTCAAAATTTTAACACAAGTACATTGTACATCAGTGGTGTATGAAATTAGAACAATTTATCCTTGCGGACTAAAGAAAGTGGATTGTTTCAAAATTTTAACATGGGTATATTGTACATACATGGTGTACGAAATTAGAACAATCTGTCCTTGCGGACTAAATAAAATAGTTTGGTTCAAAATTTTAACATGGGTACATTGAACATATATTGTGTATGAAATTAGAACATTGTACCCTTGCACACTAAATAAAGTGGTTTGGTACAAAATTTTAACATGGGTACATTGTACATAAATGGTGTATGAAATGAGAACAATCTTCCCTTGAGGACTAAATAACGTAGTATGGTTCAAAAGATTAACACAGATACATTGTACATAAATGGTGTATAAAATTAGAAAATTCTACTCTTGCAGACTAAAGAAAGTGGTTTGTTTCAAAATTTTAACACAGGTACATTGTAAATACATGGTGTATGAAATTAGAACAATCTACCCTGGCAGATGAAATAAAGTGGTTTGGTTCAAAATATTAACATGGGTACAGTTACATACATGGTGTATTACATTAGAACCATTAAATAAAGTGGTTTGGTTGAAAATTTTAACACAGCTACATTGTACATACATGGTGTATGAAATTAGAACAATCTTTCCTTGGGGACTAAATGACGTTGTCTGATTGAAAATTTTAACAAGGGCACATTGTACATACATGGTGTATGAAATTAGAATAATCTACTTTTGCAGACTAAAGAAAGTGGTTTGGTTCAAAATTTTAACATGGGTACATTGTACATACATGGCATATGAAATTAGAACAATCTCCCCTTGAGGACTAAATAACATGGTTTGGTTCAAAATCTTAAAACTGGTATAGTGTACATACATGGTGTATGAAATTAGAATCATCTCCCCTTGCAGACTAAATAAAGTGGTTTTGTTCAAAATTTTAACATGGGCACATTGTACATACATGGGGTACGAAATTAAAGAATCTACTTTTGCGAACTAAATAAAGTGTTTTGGTTCAAAATTTTAACACAGGTACATTGTACATCAATGGTGTATGAAACTAGAACAATGTTCCCTTGAGGACTAAATAACGTGGTTTGGTTCAAAATTTTAACATGGGTCAGACAGTTAAGTGCCATACATGATACATGCTTGGGTGATCATGTCTCGAAAGAGATATAACTGACTGGGCATAAGATTATCCCGCAGTAGGTTGTCATTGCTTTCTGCGGTAGATTGGTTGCCGAACAAGGCTATAGAACCCAGTCTGTCCTGCTATTTAACCCATAACTGGAAGGAAAAGAAGGATTAATACCTTTCCCAAGGGTATTTGCGCGTAAGTGAATACATTGAATTCAATTGGAATTCGAAATTGGCTCTCCGGTTTCTCGTTCCGAGCTGATATACACTGTACCACAACGCACATGTAGTTTGGTTCTAAATTTTAACATTTGTACATTGAACATATATTGTGTATGAAATTAGAACATTCTACACTTGAGGACTAAATAATGTTGATTGGTTCAAAATATTAACATGGGCGCATTGTACATAAATGGTGTATGAAATTAGAACAATCTTCACATGAGGACTAAATAACTTAGTTTGGTTCAAAAGTTTAACAATTGTACATAAATGGTGTATGAAATTAGAACAATCTACCCTTGCGGACTAAAGAAAGTTGTTTGGTTCTAAATTTTAACACGGGTACATTGTACATACATTTTATATGAAATTCAAACAATCTACCCTTGCGGACTAAATAAATTGGTTTGGTTAAAAAAATTTAAAACGGGTACATTTATATACATGGTGTATTAAATTAGAACCATCTACACTTGCAGACTAAATAAAGTGGTTTGGTACAAAATTTTAACACAGGTACATTGTAAATACATGATGTATGAAATTAGAACAATCTACCCTAGCAGATGGAATAAAGTGGTTTGGTTCAAAATATTAACATGGGTACAGTTACATACATGGTGTATTACATTAGAACCATTAAATAAAGTGGTTTGGTTGAAAATTTTAACACGGGTAGATGTTACATAAATGATATATGAAATTATAACAATCTTCCCTTGGGGACTAAATGACGTGGTTTGGTTGACAATTTTAACACGGGTACATTGTACATACATGGTGTATGAAATTAGAACAATCTACTCTTGTGGACCAAATGAAGTGGTTTGGTTCAAAATTTTAACAGGGGTACATTGTACTTACATGGTGTATGAAATTAGAACAATCTACCCTTGAGGACTAAATAAAGTTCTTTGGTTCCAAATTTTAACACGGGTAGATTGTACATACATGGTGTATGAAATTAAAAAAATCTTCCTTTGCATACTAAATAAAGTGGTTATGTTGAAAATCTTAACACTGGTATATTGTACATGCATGGCATATGGAATTAGAACAATCTACCCTTCAGGACTAAATAACGAGGTTTGGTTCAAAATTTTAACACGGACGCATTGTAGATCAGTGGTGTATGAAATGAAATTAGAACAATCAGCCCTTGCGGACTAAATAAAGTAGTTTGGTTCAAAATTTTAACATGGGTACATTCTACATAGATGGTGTATGAAATTAGAACCATCTACCCTTGCAGTCTAAATAAAGTGGTTTTGTTCAAAATTTTAACATGGGTACATTGAACATATATATACCTTTCCCAAGGGTATTTGCGCGTAAGTGAATACAATGGATTCAACTGGAATTCGAACTTGGCTCTCCGGTTTCTTGTTCCAAGCCGATATACACTGTACCACAATGCACATGTAGTTTGGTTCTAAATTTTAACATTGGTAGATTGAACATATATTTTGTATGAAATTAGAACATTCTACCCTTGAGGACTAAATAATGTGGTTTAGTTCAAAATTTTAACATGGGCACATTGTACATAAATGGTGTATGAAATTAGAACAATCTACTCTTGCGGCCTAAAGAAAGTGGTTTGGTTCAAAATTTTAATACGGGTACATTGTACATACATTTTATATGAAATTCGAACAATCTACCCTTGCGGACTAAATAAAGTGGCTTGGTTAAAAATTTTAAAATGGGTACATTTATATGCATGGTGTATTAAATTAGAACTATCTACTCTTGCGGACTAAATAAAGTGGTTTGGTACAAAAGTTTGACATGGGCACCTTTTACATAAATGTTGTGTGAACTGAGAACAATCTTCCCTTGTGGAGTAAATAACGTGGTTTGGTTGAAAATTTTAACATGGGTACATTGTACATACATGGTGTATGCAATTAAAAGTATCTACTTTTACAAACTACATAAAGGTGTTTTGGTTCACAATTTTAACACACGTACATTAGACATAAATTGTGTATGAAATTAGAACAATCTACCCTTGCTGACTAAATAAAGTGGTTTGGTTCAAAATTTTAACATAGGTACATTGTACATCCATGGTGTATGAAATTAGAACAATCTGCCCTTGTGGACTAAATAAAGTGGTTTGTTTCAAAATTTTAACACAGGTACATTGTACATACATGGTGTACGAAATTAGAACAATCTTCTCTTGCATACTAAATAAAGTCATTTGGTTTCAAAATTTTAACATGAGTACATTGTACATACATGGTGTATGAAATTAGAACAATCTACCATTGCAGACTAAATAAAGTGGTTTGTTTCAAAATTTTAACACAGTTACATTGTACAGACATAGTGTATGAAATTAGAACAATCTACCCTTGCAGACTAAATATATTGGTTTAGTTCAACATTTTAACACGGGTACATTGTACATACATGTTATATGAAATTAGAACAATCTACCCTTCCGGACTAAATAAAGCGGTTTGGTTCAAAATTTTGACACGGGTACATTTACATACATAGTGTATGAAATTAGAACAATGTACACTTGTGGACAAAATAAAGTGGTTTGGTTCAAAATTTTTCACAAACATCATCTGAAGAATGCTGGAGCATACAACAGCGAAAATATTGTGAATATGATAGTGAAAATGAGGACAACCGTCAGAACTATATAAAAAGTGTAAATAGGAGTAGATAGGTTTGACTGTCACCCAGTTCACATTCTTTCCATATCTATTGAAAAGGAGTAGTAGTTATTTCTTGTTTAGAATTGGATTTCTCATTGATTCAAAAGTTTTTTTTAATTCTTTTTCACCCTAAGTAATCTCTTGCATCTTATTAACATGATTACCTTGTTTGGGATATTATATATATATATATATATATATATATATATATATATATATATATATAATGGTAGACTTTGAAAAAAACAGTAGCTCCTCACACATCATTCATTCAGTAATGAACTTGAACACTCTCAACTACTGGCGTGTGTTTACATTGTATTTAATATGCTAAAGTTCGCCTAACTCTGCCAAGTGCCCATAGCTCAGAGGTCAAATCACCAACTGACATCAATTTGGTTGGGTTTCAATCCTGGCTAGAAGCAACTAGATATCTAACTGTACGATGAGCTGTGATACAGTGAAACAGATATCTATATATATATATATATATGTATATATATATATATAAAATTGTAATTTTGTTATTACAATGTTTTATAAAAGCATTATATCACCACACAAATATTTTCATGTTTCAAAAATTATTTTAAAAATAAATGTTGAAAATGATTTGTTTTAGAAAATATAAGATGGATTCAGAAAATTAAGCAAGGGTGGTTCGAGGAAGTTAAACAATATGATTGTGGGTGTGTCAATATTGATCAATCAAAAGTGAGAATTAGGTTGAACTATGGAGTTGAAAATTTGGGATGTGTATAAAACACATGTCAAAACGTGACACTTCTTTATTTTGTCTGGGTAACATACACACTAGAAGCATACGTTATTCAAATGAGGAGATATTATACATTTCGTAAATAATATCAGCCATACAACTGTGAAACTGACATGAAAACTCAAGCTGCATCCCTCTGAACGGAGCTCAATTTGATCTCATTTAAACACACATGGAGACCTATCAGACTATGTGGAACATACTTTTTTGCAACACAAATATCACAGCATTATCTACATGCAAAAGAGACTAAAAATAATAGAGGCTTTATTGATAAAAAGAAAAACCCAAAACTCAATAATATCAACTATGAACATGCTAACAACATGCTTACTGTGTTCGATATATAACACAACCCACTACTCTACACCACGCATAACACCATATACATTCTGTTACTCATAAAATAATATTAATTCTCAAAAATGCCTAAAAGTATAGTGCTCAGATAAACAAAACATCTGGACAATTTTTATATAATTTAAAAGAAAAAAACCATAAGATCACATGAAAAATTACATAACAAAATATAACCATCGCACCTTGTCTGTCATTTTTAATGAAACCTGATGTGTGTTGTGGTGCAGTGGATATCGGCTCGGAACGAGAAATTGGGGAACCGAGTTCGAATTCCAGTTGAATTCATTGTATTCACTTACACGCAAATACCCTTGGGAAAGGTATTAATCCATCTCTTCCTTCCAGTTATGGGTTAAATAACAGGACAGATTGGGTTCTATAGCCTTGGTCGGCAACCAGTCTACCGCAGAAAGCAATGGCAACCTACTGCGGGATAATGTTCTGCCCAGTCAGTCATGTCTCTTTTGAGACATGATCGCCGAAGCGTGTATCACGTATGGCACTTAACTGACTGATATATATGTTACATGAATTAATAAATATACATTTGAGGGTACACACATGTATATCATTATTATTCTGGTGTTAATAAAACAATTCCCAATGTAGTATGAAAAGTACTATTTTACATATATATATTGATAAATATATATATATATTGTCCAACATCAATGGCACGACTTGGAGTTTCATTATTCAATCATCAGGTGCTTATCACAAACGTTTAATAGATTTGAACTTAAGTTCACTTGATGTTCATGGGAATTAAATCTTAAAAAGTTACTTTCCTGCTTTTTAATAACAAGAGTAAAATTTAAATAGACAAAGACTACATATAGAAAAAAATTACAATAAAAAGTAAAATTATAAAATTATAATTTTAAAATGAAAAAAATATTAAAATGCAGGATGATCAAATCAAGGGACATAATTTGTAATTATTGATATTAATATTTGCAGGAGAAAGAAACAAACAAACAAAGGGGAAGGAAGTGAGAGAGGCAGAAAGACACAAATGTATAGAGGAATATATATCAATCTGGGTCTTAGAATTTAAGTAATTTTTTTTTTCTAGGGCAGTAAATCAGTCATTAAATTGCTTTTTTTGTTAAATATATCAGGGTTATTTATATGGTTTAATATGACATCTATATTATTGTGTTATTTATTATTGATTTTACATGGTTTAAGATGACACATATATATATATTATTGTGTTATTTATTACTAGCAGTATAGCCTGGCGTTGCTCGGGTGTAATGAAAGCTTTAAAACTAATCCATGGCCCTGGAGCTCAGACTCTTTGGACATTGGCATGAAAGACTAAAAAGCAATAGTTGTTTCCAGTTAAAGTGAAACTGTATGGTGTAGACTGAAAAAAAAAATGAATGGATGTAAGTCAAATTTTGATTTCCTGGTATCGATATCAAATAAGTTTTTTTGTCATAAACTGAATTTTGAAGGCTAAATAAGTTCCTCTGAGTAAATGGTATCATAGCTGAGACTAAGAACTACAATAATAACTACTTAGAGCCAAATCTGAAGCAAAAACCAAAATAAAAGGGCTGAGAAAAAAATAGAGACATGCAGGCAGATAAACAGACACACACACACACAAACATCTTGCTTTTTATATATATATATATATATATATATATATTATCGTTGTTCTGCACTATCGTAAGAACTGCAACCTTGAAACTTCTGAATATCATTTCTTATGTCTTTGTCTATGAGTGTATCAAATTTGATTAAAATCGGACCACTCCTTCTAATAACCTGATTTTTTCGATTTTTGATATTTATCGGGGGTACCTCGACACAAAACCTAGCTAAGAACACTCACAGACGCTTATAGTATAACTGTGTCAATTTTCAAGTAAATCAGTTCAGCTGTTTTGGACTCTATAGGTAACAGACACACACACACACACACACACACACACACACAGAAACAAAGTTCCATTTATAAATAAGTTTAGATTAGATTTAGATTAGATAGATTTAGAATTAGATTAGATTATTGATTTTATATGGTTTAAGATTACATATATATTATTATTTATTATTATTGATTTTATATGGTTTAAGATTATATAAATATATATATATTTACTTCTCCACTTTATTATATTAGCTCTGATGAATTTATATTTTCATGTTGTATTTTTAAATGTCCTCAAATCTGTGCTTTTTAAATAATTCCAAAATTTGTGTATGTGATTTTATCATTTTTTAAAAAAATGCCAAAGGATTTAGTTTTATACACTGTAACAAGTAACAAACAAATGTATCTATCTGCAATTCATTTCCTGCCAAAGTTTGAAATTTCTATTTTCTTGCTGCTTCTGTTGTCTTCCCCATACATCCTTCCTCCTCTGTGCATTTTCTCACTTTTTCCTCTTTGTTAAGCCCAGATGTTGTATAACTGATATCTGTATATGTCTATATTTTACTTCCTACCTAAATTTGGGGTCTATTTCTCACTGAGCCATTTTCATTAGCTCTTTCATTTCGTTTCTTTTTTTCTTTCTTTCTTATTTTCCTCTTTGCTTTTTATTTCCTCTGTGTCATTCTCTTTCCTCTTTCTTTGATTTCTCTTTTTACTTTCTCATTTTTTTCTACTCTCTTTACCTTGTCTGAAAAATGTTTCCAAAAATAAAAGGAAATGAGTTTTTTTAAATTTTCTGCTAAAAATAATGTTTATTACCATCATTATTAACTACCTAATGAGACATTGTTCTTACAATGTACAATTTTGTAGTAGATTGTACATGTTCTAAAGCATAATTTATTATATATATAAGAAAAATTAAGGCAGACATGTTATTTCATGGTAAATCAGAAGTATAGGCCTACTTCAGGCGAACCATCATCAGCTTCCATCTTTATTGTACAAAAGATTTTTTATGTATATCTTCTTCATTTGTAAACAAGTTATTATGCTATAACTTGTTTACAAATGAAGAATATTTAAAAGTTCTACAATATAATTGTATTGAACACTTTTAATACAAATGTGTATTGGTCTAGTTTTATTATGACCAAAAACTAAGTAATTAAACAATATATATCTATATCTATATATCTATATATCTATATATATATATATATATATATATATACATACTACATATCTTTCATTAAGCATTGTGAGGGATTTAGAAACACTTGAATGCCTGAAATATTATAGTGTTTGAGTACCTCATGATATAAAAAAAATAATTTCATAAACCCATTTTTGATTTTATGCTCAAATGCAGAAAAATATTCCCCTTTTATTGAAAAGAAAGAATGCAGACAGTAAAAATCTGTTTGTTTGTTTGTTTTTTGCAACAATATGAATCTTAAAAAAAAGGTTCTGAAGGAAAAAACGAAATGAGTCACTCTTAATCTCTCTAAAATGGAGTCTGCATCAAAATTTGCAGACTAGAAGCCTTTGAAAATTACATAGACCAGATTGTCACCAAGAAAGTTGCCAAGTTCTGGTAGAATGTAATTATGAAGCTGCCTCAAAGACAGCACAAGATAATGGAACAAAAAGGTACATATGTTGCTGAAAAATTATTTACACAAATCTAAGCTTATTTATAAATAGAACTTTATCTCTGTGTGTGTGTGTGTGTGTCCATTACCTATAGACTCGGAAACGGCTGAACCGATTTTCTTGAAAATTTACACAGTTGTACTATGAGCATCGGCGAGTGTTCTTAGCTAGGTTTTGTGTTGAGGTACCCCCGATAAATATGGAAAATCAATAATCGAAGAAATCGGGTTATAGAAGGAGTGGTCTGATTTTAATCAAATTTGATACACTCATAGACAAAGACATAAGAAACGATATTCAGAAGTTTCAAGGTTGCAGTTCTTACAATAGTGCAGAAAATCAATAATATATATATATATAAAAGGCAAGATGTTTGTGTGTGTGTCTGTTTATCTGCCTGTATGTCTGTATTTTATCAGCCCTTTTATTTTAGTTTTTGCTTTGAGGTTTGGCTCTAAGTAGCTATAATTGTAGTTCTTAGTCTCAGCCATGATACCATTTATTCATAGGACTGATTTAGCTTTCAAAATTCAGTTCACAACGTAAAAATCTTATTTGATATTGATACCAGGAAATCAAAATTTGACTTACATCCATTTATTTTTCTTTCAGTCTACGGTTTCGCTTTAGCTGGAAACAACTATTGCTTTTTAGTCTTTCGTACCAACGTCCAAAGAGTCTGAGCTCCAGGACCATAGATTAGTTTTAAAGCTTTCATTACAGCCGAGCAATGCCGGGCTGTACTGCTAGTATCTAAATAAGTTCTTTGAAATTCACTTAACAATTAACACTGAAACTTTGTTTATAGTTTGTTCTGCCCCTACAGATGATTTATTATGCAATAGTGTGTTTGAATTTCACAAGTGTTGTCCTATCCTGCTATGCCAACAAGAAAATGACTTTGACTAAAATCAAGAACCTGCTGCAGTTTAGCGGCTGCAGTGGAAATGGAAGTAATATTTATGAATGATGCCAAGTGCTAAAGGTTAAGTAAATCTATAATATATGATAGAAAGGGTGGAATAATGGATTACAGCTTGGGTTAAAGAATCAGAGGGCTGGGTTGCATTTTCTATCTTAAAACTAGGTACCTCCATGTAATTGCCAAAAAACAGCATATGTTAAAATTAATAAAAACAAAGTTTTATTATCAAATTGTTTATGTTATTATTAAGAGAAAAGATCAAATTTTTGTTGCCACTATTTTCTCAGATATTTGAGTCCTTTCTAATACATTTGAAATTTTGATGTCAGTGACAATTTTTTTTGTCAGTAACATTATGTAAACCAGATTTACATAATGTTACTACTATGGCAAACAATATTATGCAAGTTGTTTTTTGGCATTGAAAGACACATTAATTGGAAATTTTTGCAAAAATCAGCTGTCTGATTTTAATGAAACTTTCAGAATTTATTCATAAATGAAACTATGCAATTATTATTTTTAGAAAATCTTAGTAAAAATATTTTTCTTTTTACATCTGTTATCCCACCATCAATTAATTGCATAAAACTTCTAGAAATTCATTATCTATACCAATTTTTTTATTAGTTAAATGCAGTACTCATTGGGGAATGTAAATAATGTAATTCTTTTTTATTTAAGAGACCATTTTCTGAAAATCTGCTCTGAATAGTAAAATAAAAAATGAATTAAAACTACACCATTTTCTATTAAAGAATTGATGATGAGATGTCAGATATTTGTTATTTTAGCTGTTGGTAGTGAGAGATTTATCTTTGATTGCAATAGGGTATTCTATCATGTAATATTGTCTACCTACCATGAATATGCTGACTTCCAAAATTTAAAAATGTCACAAAACTGGCATTGCCAAATCAAACCGAAAGCATGAGCACTTTCAACATTTGTGGAAATAAAAGAATACTCACACCATGATTTTATACCATGATTATTTACATATCATGGAATTTTCCTGCAAAACTATTTGCACTTATAAAAACACTTGACTAGCAATTCTGAGCCATTATCTATCACAACAACTGCATTTCAACTTACAGCACCTGGTATTCACAAGTAGCCACCTATCTAGTTACTAATCAGACAGAATATTGCTTATCTTTGATATTGCCATAAATTTAAATATAAAAAGAAGAAAAGAAATGTGTAAAAATTAATTTTTATTTTCCTCATAAATCTTTCTATTAAAAAAACAAAACAAATTATACCAAATTATGTTTTTGCTAGGTACACAGAAAACTAACATTTTTTTATATATCCTAAAATTTCATCAACAGCTTGGAATTATTTATTGAAATATATTTTCATTATCTCAATCACATTTTTATATTCTTTGCAGTAATAGACATAAAATTAAGATACAAAATATTCAAATACAATAAACCTCTTTTTGCATGTTTAGATGTGCACACATTTTTCTCAAGAATGATTTCTGTTGGGCATATTTGAATTGATGCTATAAAAACTAAAAGAAATGCAAGACCAACTCCATGCATGTCTTGTTAGTGAGGATTAGTGGTCAGCAATTGTTTAAAGTGGTTATTAAGACATTGCAACACGTACTCCACAATTTCAGAAATAGATTGTCATACACACTTGATATTCACAATGTTACTCATATTGAAAAAAAAATTACTTCACATAGTCAAGAGCAACCAAACTGATGTTTACATTGACAATCCAGGTATCAGCATAACACTATTATCAATTTCATGTGCTGCTCACACTTGATTTTGGGTGTATCAGTGATTTGAATTAATCAGGAATCTTCCTAACGCAATAATAGGAAGACTACTAAACTATCACCCGGTTCACACTCCACTCACATCTATTGAACAGGTGAAGAGGCTCATCCCTTGTTCCCTGTTTAGGATGTTTTTTTCCGGCTTTCTCTTTTCCAATCTTTTCATTCTTACGTAGCCCCCTGCTCATCAGTGGCGTTACCGCTTTGCTCAGGGTGATATGATTAAAAAAAGAAAAGAAAAACATTATTGTTATCCAATTTAATCTAAAAAAATATAAACATAATATTCCAAATATCCTATTACAAAATTTCATTTTTGTTTTTGCTTGTATTATTTTAGCCTTTTCATGCTGTTTGAAAAAAATGTTTTACCAAAGTCAAATTAAATATGACTACTTCAGTATCTTTCACTTTGAGGATGGCAAAAATATCAAATCTAAATTGTTTGTCCATTTAAATTACTAAATTTATTAGAAAACATGATTAGTGAGGCATGGTAGTGCAATGGATTGCAGCTCAGATTGAAGAATTGGAGAGCAGAGTTCAATTTCCAGTCATGTTCATTATATTCATTTATGTTCTAATACCGTTGGAAATAATACCTGAAATGCTAAATACAGCAGCACACTTTCTCTGTGTACCATATCTACCTCAGCAACACAACAGAAATGTTCTTCACTAATTAAGTCTTAACCTCCTCAATCAGGAGTTAGCTGTTATCTTTCCTGCATAGCTCTCAAGACCTTCACTTCTTATCCTTTTTTATGCACTTTCAATACCATATGGTAACCTTCTCTCTTGAGGGTTCTTGTGCCTTGTATTCGGTAAACATTAGTAAAAAAAATTTCAATTTTGAAATAATGTACTCATATAAAAAATTACTTCACATAGTTAAGATCAACCAAACTGATGTTTACATTGACAATCCAGGTGTCAGCATAACACTATTATCAATTTCACATGCTGCTCACACTTGATTTTGGGTGTATCAGTGATTTGAATTAATCAGAATCTTCCTAACGCAATAATGGGAAGAGAAAAATGTTATTGTTATTCAATTTAATCTGAAAAAATATTAACATAATATTCCAAATATCCTATTACAAAATTTTCTTATGAATTCTGCTAACTGCATTAAATATGAAAAAAAAAAATCAATACTATCAGCAATATTATCTAGGAAAGGAGAATTGAATAAAACCATGAAGATTACAGTGAGAGCAGAAATTGAATGACCCATTAATTTTAATGTCAATTTCTTTACATGAAACCAAACTATCACCATGACCTTTTTCTTATTAATTCTGCTAATTGCTTTAAATTTAAACCAAAGATTCCAATCAATTCAATTAGCAATATTATCTAAGAAATACAAAGAAATTCTTTAGGAATTGAGAACACTGAAGATTACATGTAATATATAAGTATATAAAAAAACTCAGACCAATACTTTCAATGACGTGATCAGCAAAGAAAAAAAAACAAAAACAATATGAAACTTCTGAGTAAATAAAAACTGAATAAAAAAATGTTGATTACATCTACAAAATAAGCAGAAGGTCTTGCAATTTCTAAATATTGCATAAGGACTGTGTTCAAATTAAAGGTGTATTAAAGGATATATTAAAATATAACTACTATATAGCCATAACAAGCACTGTCAGGCATTATAAAATTTTAATGATTGATAGTATTTACACAAAGTTTGATGAGGGCATTCTTATTTTCAAAATTTTTAATAAGCAATTTAAATGAAAGTAAAGAAAGATGTTTACAGTGATTGTAGACTAAATGATACAATATAGAAAAAAGAATGGTAGGGTAACCTGATATTGCCATACAATGTCTTATCAACAAATGTGAAAAGAAATGTTCATGAGAAAATATTTCCTTTTATTGGAGAAATCAAGTCATAATTACTTGATTCTTTACAACATGGATGGTTTCATTTCATTCATGGATAATATTGGGTTATTGTGTTTTCAATGCCAATTTCAATGAAATTGCATATCATTATATTTCTCTTGTGAGTTCACAAATGGTTCTTGCTTTAAATTTTGTAAACATGGAAATGCAAAATTATACTAAAATATCAGCATCATTATGTTTAAATGAGAAATTTGTGAAGATTCTCCTTCCAATGACAAACATCAGCAGAATGTGTGTTTGCAAATATCGTTAAAGCCAGAAATTCCTTTAAAAATCAGCTGAGATATTTCACAAACATTGTGTATAGTCATACATAGTAATCAGTTTTATTTTGGAATATTTGAAAACAATGCATGAAAGTTTTAAAAAGAATAAATTTTTGTAGTATGCAATTCCATATTGGATACTACATAAAACATTTATGGAATACAACATCTACTAACCTAAAAAAAGATAGGGGTAGTAACATAGAGTAAAAGTATATGTAGATTAACAAATTGAAGAAAAGGTTATAGTTGCTATTCAGTGTGTACTTGCATGTGATGCACCAAGTATATCTTCAATGATGATGCATATCCATAAACTCATAGGAATGTTGTTTCACTTCAGATCCACAAACTTCACATGAATATCATTTCTCCCTTGTATGAGTACGCATATGTCTTATCAAATGGGACTTTGATGAAAATGAAGATTTACAAATTTCACAAGAATATGGCTTCTCTGCAAGGTGTGTTCTCTTGTGGTTCATCAAACTTGCTTTCTGTGAAAATGCAGATCCACACACTTCACAAGAATATGGCTTCTCCCCAGTGTGGGTCCGCACATGAAGCACCAAATGTGACTTCTGCGAAAATGCAAATCCACAAATTTCACAAGAATATGGTTTCTCTCCAGTATGTGTTCGCATATGTCTTGTCAACTGTAGCTTCAATGAAAATGCAGACTCACAAATTTCGCAAGAATATGGTTTCTCTCCAAGGTGTATTCGCATATGCTCAACTAAGTTTGATTTCTGCTGAAAAGAAGATCCACAAACTTCACAAGAATATGGCTTCTCTCCAGTGTGTGTCCGCATATGGAACACCATATATGATTTCTGGGAAAACGCAGATCCACAAACTTCACATGAATATGGCTTCTCACCAGTATGTGTTCTCTTGTGGAGCACCAAAATTGACTTTTGTGAAAATGCAGATCCACAAATTTCACAAGAATATGGCTTCTCTCCAGTATGGGTTCGCACATGAAGCACCAAATATGACTTCTGTGAAAAAGCAGATCCACAAACTTCGCATGAATATGGTTTCTCTCCAGTATGTGTTTGCATGTGTTTCATCAAATGTGGCTTTAATGAAAACGCAGATTCACAAATTTCACAAGAATATGGTTTCTCTCCAGTGTGTGTTCTTTTGTGAAGCACTAAATGTGATTTTTGTGAAAATGCAGATCCACAAAATTCACAAGAAAATGGCTTCTCTCCAGTGTGTGTCCGCATATGGACCACCAAATATGACTTCTCTGAAAACGCAGATCCACAAACTTCACAAGAAAATGGCTTCTCTCCAGTGTGTGTTCTCCTGTGGCGCACCAAAATTGACTTCAGTGAAAATGCAGATTTACATATTTCACAAGAATATGGTTTCTCTCCTGTGTGGGTCCGCAGGTGAGGTACCAAATATGACTTCTTCGAAAATGCTGATCCACAAACTTTACATGAATATGGTTTCTCTCCAGTGTGTGTTCGCATATGTTGCATCAAATGTGCCTTCTGAAAAAAAGCAGATTGACAAACTTCACAAGAATATGGTCTTTCACCAGTGTGTGTTCTTTTGTGATGCACCAAATTTGACTTCTGTGAAAATGCAGATTTACATATTTCACAAGAATATGGCTTCTCTCCAGTGTGTGTTCTCTTGTGGAGCACTAAATTTGACTTCTGTGAAAATGCAGATCCACAAATTTCACACGAATATGGTTTATTCCCAGTATGTTTTCCCTTGTGGTCTATCAAACTTGACTTCTTTCCAGTATGAATTCGCTTATGGCGCACAAAATTTGACCTCCATGAAAATGCGGATCCACAGACATCACAAGTATATGGTTTCTCTCCAGTATGTGTTCTCATATGTTTCACCAAAGTTGATTTCAATGAATATGCAGATCCACAAACTTCACAAGGATATGCTTTCTCTCTAGTTTTTGTTTCCATATTTAGTGCATTGTAAGTCTGAATCCACGACAAAGAATAATATAATTCACAAGAATATGGGATCTCTTTGATGCTCATCCATGTGTAAAAGTAAATGTGCTTCTATAAGCATCAGAAACAACTTGCCAGTTAAAATACATATTCATGATATAAAAAGTGTAAATGTATGCCTTTTACATGAAAAGTAGAGCACATTTTTTAAAATTTAAAATGTCTTTTCCTTCATTCAAATTCTTAAACATTATGCATATTACAATTTTCTGTTATGCCAATAGATCTGTGAATGAAAAAGAAAAGAGGATATATTAACTTAGTGAATAATATATAAAAGCAGTGTATATTATAACAGATACATGTAGCGATAGAATAAGGATGAATCATTAAATAAAGAAACATCCAGTGACGATCAACACATTGCTGTGAAACAAGATTACAAACAATTTCTTCAATCAAAGAGGTCTTTATTAAGAATCTTGGTATTGAAACAGGATGAAGCCACTTGGCACAAACTGACCTTGACCTCTGTCACCATGAACAGTAATGTAAAATGATTCTTACAAAATGTATACTTTTATCAAGATGTACCAATAAAAACACTATTTCAAAATATTTCATTAAATTCATTGTAATTCAGAGAAGAGAATTTAGCAAATAATTTAACATGAGATATAAATCATTCCATTTTCTTTCTATTTCATGCAGGTTGATAATTTTGTAATGGAAATCAATGAATGTATGATTGGTTGTTCAATAGCAACACTAGAATATGAAAAAAATATACTGAAGTGGAAATATGAGAAATGAAAAAAATATATAATGTATTGCTTGTACAGAATATATTTATGTTCGATAAATTTCTTGCTAGATCTTTCAACAAATATCTAAGGCAAAATATAAAAATCATAATTTATCTTAAATAATTTCCATTTGTATTTAAAAGAATAATGCACAACATAAAAGGGCAATATTTTTTCTGACAAATGTTTAAATATTTGAAATACTGTAATTCTTTTACAGATTTACCTGTCTAATTTTGCATTGATACAGATGCAAGATTTATTGATATGAACCAACCATTTTGGTTGTCAATCGAGACAGGGAAGAAAACTATACATGCTTAGATGGAGCACATTTAAGGCATGAAACAATACAATAAACCCTCATACAATAGAATGGCATTCATATGTAAGGTCATAAATTTATTGATGTAAGCAAAAAATTTTGAGTGTCAATCAAAATACAGAGTTAAAATTTGTGGAACAGAATGTGAATGTGAATACATTTATGACATGAATGAATAGAATTAACTTCTTTTTTGCAGAAATGTCTAAAGTGTTTAACTTGAAGACTTTTAGAATTGATTCATATGTTTTGTTTTTGTTCATGCTGGTAAAAATGAGACAATAATAAACGTGCAGTGACAGCTTGAAAGTCTGGCCAGAAGTAACAATACACCATGAAACTGGTAGTGTCAATAACTGGGTAATCTTGTGCATCTTATTTCATTACTAAAATGAAAGACCAATTTCAATGAAATCATATTTTTAAATCCTTTTTAGAACCTTCAAAAGCTTGGTTAAAAATTTGTTTTTATGTGTAAGCAAGTGATTATTAATTAGCATGAAAAATTTCAGTCTTCTTGCAGTGAAAGACATTTTTTTTGGAAATTCTTTAAATAAAATATCAGATAACTGTTGAATTTAAAGAAACTGTAAGGGCATATTGACAAATGAATTAAATTATTTTAGAAATCTTTTTTTTTGAGAACATCTTATTTATTTATTTTTTTTATTTTATGTCTATTACTATTGACATACTTAATTTCATAAAGTTAAAAAAAAATTTTTTGTGGTGCTTACAGTTTATATTATAATTCTTTAAAGAATTGGAATGATCATTTTTTTGTGGGGGTGGTTACCTTCCAAAAAGAAAATGAAAAACTTTTTAGGTGACTCATATATTTATTTAACATTTATTCTGCAAAGGAAACTGGGAAAAAGCACCAACAAATTCATGAATGTGCATTGTGATACAATGGATATTGGCTCAGAATTGAAAAGCCGAGTTCAAATTTAGCCTGAATTCATTGCATTCACTTATGGGCATATACTTCTGGAAAATTCATCTCTTTTCCCTTTCAGCTATAGGTTGAATAGCAGGACAGATTGGTTTCTATATCCTTGGTTGGTAACCAGTCTACTGCAGAAAGGCATAGTGACCTACAGTTAGAAAATCATCAGCCTAGTGAGTCATAGATAGAAAGAGACGTGATCGCTGAAATGTGTATTACGTATAGCACTTGACTGACTGACCGCCAAATTAAAAAGTACACTGACAATATCAAAAGAGTGTGCACAAATTGTTGGCATTTATTTCGGAAAAAAAATTACATCCATTTTAGTGCTAAATTAAAAAAAAGAAATTTTCAATTAACAGCTGATTCAACATTATTTTGAAAATTTTCAAAGTAAATTACAGGTAATTCCACTCATTTTCGATACCTACCTCTTAAATTGAATTTTTAAAAATAAAAATATTTTCTGGAAATTTTTATTTTAGTTTTAATTGAAAGTTAAATGATTAAATTTACTATTTCCAATAAGCAAATTACTCTGGTTTATTTTAAGCAGAAATTATATTGATTGAATCTGAAATTTGGAGATTTTTTAAAAATTTTCAATTAAAATTTATTTAATTAAATAATGTCATAATTTTATTCCATTTTTTATTTTACTATTGGGAGCAGATTTTCAGAAGAAGGATTGGTTTAAAAAATTACCAATTTACAATACATTCCCCAATAAGTCCTGCATTTAACTAATGAAACCAATTTCGCCTACAAAATTTAATTTCTTGAAATTTTATGAATTTACGTGGAGTGGGGGGGGGGATAACAGAGGTAAAAAAATATTTTTGCTAAGAATTTTTAAAAATAACAACTTCAAAAATAATTTAATTCATTTCTGAATAATCCTGAAAGCATGATTAAAATCTGATAATTATTTGATTTTTGCATGAATTTCAGAATTAATGTGTTTTTCACTGAAAAAAAAATCTGAGTTACATATTACATTTTCCATTGTACACTCACGTTATAATTAAAAACAGGATTTTTTTATCAAAATTTCGAAAGTGTTAGAAAGGATTAAAAAAATTTTAAATAATAATTTAAAAAAAAATACTCTGATCTTTCCTTTTAACAAACATTTTATATTGTAAAAAGTGTTTTGTATTATTAAGTTTTGAACCTTTTTTCTTCATACTTTGCTGTTTTTCAGCAATTAAAGTGAATTTATGAACTCTTAGAAGACTCTAAGAGGGAATCTATAATTTGTACTTTGAGATTTGCTAACAAAGAAAAACTTCTGCCTTGAGAGATTCCCAAAAACTTAAATCACCGAGAAATAATAGCCGTTGAAATGAACAATAACATTTTTTTTTGTATTTTTGTCATTTCCTGTCACTCGAAAAAGATTAGTTTTTCAAACGACTTCTATAGGTCAACAACTCAACATTATTATTTTGTGTAGAAAAGTAAAATCAAACTAATTTTGTATTTTTAATAAATCTTGTTCTTGGTTGCTTGTAGCATAAAGAGAAAAAGAGTCTGAAAACTTGTAACTGAGCGAATGACAAAGAAAAATATTATTTTAAACCGATAAAACATTTGTGCAAAAAACTCATATAGACCTAAGTAACGTAATCACATTTAAAAATACCTTTTTGTTACTGTCGTGATTATTTTTTTTTTTATAAAAAAATAATTTAAAAAGAAATCATACTTAAACTTTGAAAGGAGATGGAGTGGGGAGAGACATTTTTACAATAAAACAAATTCAAAACCTAATGGAATTTCTTTTGTTTGTTTTGTTTTTCCATTTTTTTAAAAAATTATTTTTAAATTTAACCTGCAAAATATTTAAAAATATTAATATTAACAGTTAATATTTCGATATTTCGTCAGGTTAAATTTAAAAAATATATAACAAAAATAAAACTTTTATTTTTGTTATATATTTTTAAAATTTAAAAATTTGTTATATATTTTTAAAATTTAAAAGCTTTCATCTTTCTTTTGGGATGTTAACAACAGCAGTAAATGAAAAATAAATAATTCAATAAAATTCGTCCTTTTGAAAAATTGTCTTCTTTCACGTACCTTTCTAAATTCAACGAGAAAAACCAAACAAGATGATATTTTCATTTTTCATTCTTTGTGTTCAGATAATTTTCTTTAGATTTTTTGGTGTCAGTCTATTGTTCGGTCAGTTGATAATAATGTTGTAATTTAAACCAAAGATGAAAAGAAAAAAAATTAAGAAATGGAAAATACAATAAACTAAAAAACCTGCAATTACATTCGACAAAATAATTCGCTAGACAAAATCAGACGCAAGAAAATAAACGGTGTTAAGCAAGATTTGATTCCTTGTCTTTTACAATCTGCGTTTAGATTACTTGACATTTACGGGACAAAAAGAATTCATCAAATTTATTCGTGTCTCGTCGCTTAAGGCCCAACTCCCGAATCTATGATACGCCTCCAAACATATGAATTTTTAAAAAGTAGTATGCATATAATTTCTTTTCAAATTAATTATTATTCATTCAATAAAGCAAGGCAATAATTTAAGAAAAGAAAACACTAAGAAGCAAAAAATCAAATCAAATAAAGGAATAGGAGTATAGAAGTCATTAGATAATGATTGAGAAAGCATTAAAATGTTGAAGACCAAAGTTAGTTGGAAAGCAAGAATTAGAAATAAAGAAAATTCCACACACGAGAAGCCCGATAAAGAAATCTTTAGCAAAGACCTTACAGTTACATCTCTAGCCAATTCAGTTGTAAAATGTACCATCAATCTAAGTCAGTCAGTTAAGTGCCATACGTGATACACACTTGGGCGATCATGTCTCAAAAGCGACATGACTGACTGGGCAGAAGATTATCCCGCAGTAGGTTGCCATTGCTTTCTGCGGTAGACTCGTTGCCGACCAAGGCTATAGAACCCAATCTGTCCTGTTATTTAACCCATAACTGAAAGGAATAGATGGATTAATACCTTTCCCAATGGTATTTGCGCATCAGTGAATGCAATAAATTCGTCTGGAATTCGAACTCGGCTCCCCGATTTCTCGTTCCGAGCTGATATCCAATGCACCACAACGCACATTAGGTGCCATTGTAGAGAGTTCATCAGAACAGAAAATCATGACAGAGAAATAAGACAGTTTGATTCTTTTCAACATTCTGATAATTTTAATTTTAGGGATTTCCGTTGTGTTTGGCACAAGGCCAATTTGATAAATATAATTGAGGTCTCTACAAATCTCTGCAAAGAAAAAAAAGATAGTGACAATCCAAGTGGCCTGTATTTTCTTACTCTCCCACCTTATCTTTCTGAATTAATTGATTTTCATTTTTCTTCATGAAATTATGGAGCAAAATTCATCAAATTTATTTGCATCTTGCTCTAGTCACTTAGGGCCCAACTCCCTAATCTATGATACACATGGCCGTATCTGACTACCGGGCACACCGGGCACGAGTCCAGGCCGATCCGTACAATCATAGTGAAGATCCGGGCAAGGAAAAATGTCTTCGTCAGAAATCAAACTAAACAATTCATGAAGAAAGAAAGAAAGAAAAACGAAGAAAACATCTGAATGAACGCAGTCAAGATCTGTTTATTTATTAATTTGGGGGGAAAAGATTGGTTATACTTAAAAAGTCTGAACCTGATTTCCTGCTATCGTTCATGTTCTGTGCCTAATTTTCATTGGAATAGCCGAAAAAATCTGCAAAAATCATAGTTTCTGAAAACGGATGACACAGATGATGTCATCATATTGTCAACAAATAAATCTGGGCAATTTTGTCTGTGCCCGGTGTTTTTTTTTAGCATCAGCTACGGCCCTGATGATACGTATCCGTACTCTGATACATGTCAAAGAAAGAAAGAACGTTACTGTAAGCTATTAGTTGTCAGAATGATGCCAATTCCTTATGGCCAATAGTTTTGCATTCTTTTTCCCACTGCCTTTATTGATTCTCCCCTTTTCCTCATTACTTGCCTGCAACAAAAAAGAAAGGACAAAGACACAATTTACGCTTTCATTCACACTCACAACGAATATTCACCTGTTACAATTGTACAAACTCGCAGCGACATCAGACTTGTCTTTTCTTCACAAATCCATTCAGTCAGACTTTAAGAAAACTGAACTCTTAAAACACACATTCAAAAGAAAAAAATTATGCAGGAAATTTCAAACATATATATTATTTAACAACAACAAAATTGATGTTATTCTTCTCGAGAAATAAATTTACACTTATTAATAAAAACGAGGCTCTTATATTTCATTCAAAATTTTAAAGTTCCATAACAAGCTACATATATTTGAACTTATTCATGGAATATGTTATCTCCCTGTCTTTAATTTTAACTTACTTTATTTTTGCTCATTTGTTTTTTCTATTTTTCTTTGTCAAAAAATGAAGTATTTTCCCAATTTTTATTCTGTTACACCATTTACATTATTCGGACGATTGTCCTCATCTGGTTGCATTAGATTGAGAGCATCTTTGGTAAGTTCCACGAAGAGGGTGAAGTTTCGAACATATGATGGTGACTTTCCTATCAGTGGGTCAATTATATCTACAAGGAAGTGTCTAAGAGGGTGGCCCACCAAGCCTAGGCTACTAACAATTGGTTGGCCTGAGTGGAATATCATCTTTATGAATTTTAGGTAGACCATAAATGTGAGATAGCTTGTTGTAACATTGAGATAACTGCCTGTATGTCCCACGTTGGAAGTGATCCTTGTTCTTGATTAGGATCTATGACAGCTATTGTTCTCTTTTCTACATGGGGTCCTTTTTTACCTTGCTATAGCTACCTTTCCTAAGGAGGTCGTCCAGTTTCTTGGTGTATTCAGTTTTGTCCATTACTGCAGTTGCATTGCCTTTATCAGCTGGTACTATGATGATGCTGTTCTCATTCCTCTGTACGGTCCCTCTGTTTGATTCTGTTGGGTTGTTATTTTATAATGGCTCCTCACCTGAAGGAGCTCCTAAACATATAAATGCAAAATCGTTAAGGGAAATAAAAAGAAGAGTGCCAAAAAATATATACAATTTTTATTAAATGTCACAATGTAAAACTACAGTGTGATATATACATGGTACTTTGATGTTACAAAAATTAGCATATGTCTCACTAGAGTCATTACAATTGAGTAGTAAGTTGAAACCACACGAGTTTGCCCCATCATTACAGTCTTGTGACATATTTAGATGCACTCAGCAAATCACCATAAATACTATACTTAAATAGGTGATGTTTTCACTTTACAAGATTACTACCTCTGCCATCACACCTGTGCCTGTGTTGAACTTGTGGTGAATATGAAAGATAAGTAACTCTTTTTCACTGTTTTCATACATGCCAGTGTGAAATCTATTTTGACCAAGAGTAAAAAGAATTGGTTCACGGCTGAAAAGACCAAGGCAACGTCTTTCAAACCTGTGTGAAATGTATTATCACCAAAAGAAAAGGTAAGTGTCTTAAAACTGAGAAAATGTAGCGAGCTGATATCAAATCACTTTACTAATCTAAGTACCTTAAAATACATCTTTACATTTATGTTGAATACAGCTGAAAAATTTTAAGCAAAAATGAACCCAATTCATTTGTTTCAAATGATGATTTAATATGAACATTTTCTCTTTTTGACTATTCATCGAATCTGCAAACATTTAATGCGTGAATATTTGTCCACAAAACAAGCTACTTACAACTGCAATTGTGTACAATTGTAAATGAATTCCTCCTCTTGTGTCATTAAAAATATGATTGCATTTCCTCATCATTATACCTACACCACTTCCTTCCGGCTTACAATGGATTTGCTGGCTTTATGTTGTGTGGATGAATTGTTGTACAGTCTCCTTTTTCAAGACTCAAGCTTCTTCAGTATTTATAAAAATGGCACAGCAAAGCTACATTATGTTGCATGAGAAAATGACTGAGATGAAATGCCAGCTCACGAGCAATAACTTTGAAGATTTTTCTTTGGATTCTATCAAGAATAAACATAAAGAAGGAGTAGGACCTGTTCCTCTTCATGTCAGTCAGTCAGTTAAGTGCCATACGTGATACACACTTGGGCAATCATGTCTCGAAAGTGAATGCAATAAATTCGGCGTAAGTGAATACAATAAATTCGGCTGGAATTTGAACTCGGCTCCCCAATTTCTTGTTCCGAGCCGATATCCAATGCACCACAAACGCACATACAGACTTTCTGAATTTTTTTTCTGAAAGAAGCAACTGATAACTACTTCAAACTTGTAAATTTGTGAACAATTTTTTTGTATCTTGTTTTGTTAAAATTACTTATGTGTTTCCTCTTCATTCATTATCTTGGCATAGGTAAACAAATTGCAAATATTAACCCTTATGCCACACACCAATATAATCGGGTGACCAATGATGTCAAGAAAACCTATATCTAATCTTACTGCATTCATTGCAAGTGAACGAATCTAACAATGAACAGGAAGATGAACCAAGCATAGATAGAGGTTGGTGAATTGAGAGTCAGTAAAAATTAAACCAACCGTTCCCACTGAATTGAATCTGATTTCATCATTCTTAATTATGGAAGACACATTTTACATTATGAAGTTAAGGACACCCAGTTAACGACAGCAATTTTATCACATGTTGGCTGCATTACCACCTGAGAAAATATACATGTTACAAGCTACAATTTCACACATGGGAGATTATTGCAAACATAAAGAAGCTATTGTAATGTTGCATGAAAAATCATAGTAAGAGATGCTTGACATACTGTGTCTTTCTCTATCCTCATTTAAATGAACTGATGGCATTAGCAACAGAAATTGGAGTGACCAATGACATCATGATTTCTGATTAACTTTAATCCCTAAGCCCAATGCTAGTAAGGGATTAACAATTTCTCCTTAGCAATTATCCATTGACAGCACGGAGCTCATTTTAGATATCGAAAAATTTTACGGCTTTAAAAGCTGACAACCTCGCTATAAAAAACTGTTTCTCCCTTATGTTTTCATGGTTTTTTTTACCTCATCTTAGTCAGACCAAGACTTAAATGCACATATCTTCATTGAAGAGACTGCTCAGGCATTATTTAAGCAATACTACGATGATGCAGATCTGGAGTTGTCAAAAGGCCCTCTCCATGTAGAAGAAGAAAAACAGCTTGAAAGCCTGTAGAGGAAGTTACACTGTGTGCAGAGATCATCCATTGTTTGAACTGTTGAAGGGGAACTGAGTTGTAATCGCAGACAAGTTATATCCCAAGCTAAGAACAGCCACTTCTGAAATCCAAGTGTCCTATGCCTCAAATGAAAACACCAATTCTTCTACTGCAGCATCCAAGTACTTCAGGATTTTAGACATTACAATTCTTAGCTGAGGTAGTGTTGAAGTCACCTACTTTGTTTTTGCTTGAAATTCCAACACTAACTTCAAAATAAGACATTTACTTTTTTCTATGTAATAAGAAAAGAACTTGATAAAATTTTCATTTAAAAAAAATTTATATGTCAAAGGGTGGTGGGGGCACATGTTGATGCGAGCACTGAGCTCTTAATGCAGGTAAAGAAGAAACTCAATGAATTTTGCTCCATTTAATTTTGATATTACTCTAATCATCTGCATGGAACAAAAAATTCAAAATTTGGGTAGATTGAAACTTGACAGAGAAATCCAAAGAAAATCATTTGAACACAAAGAAATCGTCCCAATTTCTTTTCCTTGTAAAATATTTATTTCTGAAAATGTACTTGAAAAAATACAAATAATTTTAATAAAAAAGTACAAATTCTTTATTGAAATATTTTGAAATGAAAACAAAAAAAAAAATCGAACATCAATTTCTTCTTTTTTATTTCAAATTGCTCTCCCCATTTATAAACTTTCACACTTTAAGAATTATTTTACAGAGTATTATTACAGAATAAAACAATAAAAAAAAATGATGGTTGATGTTACCCTTCCAGGGAAATGACTCATCATGCCTTCTCAGGTTAATATTCTCAACTGACATGAAATACAAAGATTATATTGAACCCATATCTAGGTTGGCTGTTAAGAATGTCTGCTCATTCTGCTATGCTAGACATTGTTTCTCATCAGAATCTATCTTACATATTTTTAAGTCTACCATACATTCATGCTTTAAATATTCCTGCTACATATGATTTGCGATTTCTTTTATGTATCTAAAGATCCTTGATAAAATCCCAGTAAGAATCAGCAATATTATTGGTTCTGATCTGGCGTCTCAGTTGCAGTCACTTTCCTACTTCAGTAAAGTTGCCTCTGAACCATTTCTATAAATATTATCATGGCAACTGCTGGCATAAGCTCTTTACCATTTTTATTATTTGATTTTTGGTGGGTAGCAAGGTTTAAGCTATTGTTAACATGGTATAACATGATTCTTAGGAAAGGCAAAATACTGTTTTCCCATTTCATATATACATTCTATTGTATGTTTGACTTTGTTTATATTACCTACAATATCAGATAAATAACTATCACAGGGATATATTAATAGTGTCATTGATATATCAGAATCATGTTGATTATTTCATAAAAAATATTTTAGAGAGGACCAAATTCAAGAAATTATAAATGCATACCATTATTCCACTTAGGTGCAATCCCACTGGTAATCCAAGTTTTTCTTTATAAAAATTGTTAAATGTGAACTTACAGTGATTGTTATGAGATGACAGCTTTTCATTATTTTAGCTGTTGGTAGTAGGGGGTTTATGGTTGATTGCATTACAAGCAAAAGGCTATTTTATCATATACTATTATCTGCCCACTGTGAATACACTGACTTTCAAAATTTAACTGTCACAAAACTGGTATTGCCAAATCAAATTAAAAGCAGCATTAACAAAGCCATGCGCTCTTTCAACATTTGAGGAAATAAAAGACTATTCACACCATGATTTTATATCAGGATTATTTACATGTCATGGTCATGAAATTTTTCTGCAAAACTATTTGTACTTTTGATTAGGCTTGCATTTCGAAGCCAAGCATTCATGCTGGAATATGTTCAAATTTAACTCAGCATCTGGTTATATACATATGGTTCATTCCATCATCAATTATCAAATGGCTGAATGTGACAATAAATATTTATATTTATTTCCTTTAAGTATGTCCCAATGGGGTGAAAGTAAATTGTGATATTTTTGTTCAATTTAACCTGGAGAAATATTAATGGTATCTTCTTAATATTCTACATGAGTACCAAAGGCGTTTAGAAAGATTTGATCTACTCAATGTATCATCCAGCTATAATAAACATTATTTAGCAAATTGAATAGGATACTTTAAAGAGACTGGTTACTTAGGAAAACAATTGAAGCAAAGCAAGAGACAGAGAAAGAGAGTCAATTCCCAAACAGTCAGTTTACTATTCTGAGTTAAATTATTGGGGGATTCCAATTTTTCTCAAAACCTACTGTCATCTACCTTTAAATTCAGCTGGATCATTTTGTTCCCTATCAACTAGGAAAAACCTTGAATTTTTTCTCTGGCTAATTTGAAATACTTTGTTGATAATAGCTCCACATTATGAAGGGTTTAGTACACAGAAGAAATAACAGAAATGTTTTGATTCACGGCTCATATAACCTGGGAGATAAATTTTTCAGTGAAAAAAAAAAAAGAAAAAGGAAAAAGGAAGGTAAACAACAAAAATAAAAATAGATGAGCGACATTAGTTTCCCTTTTTTATGTACATAAATCACTCGATTTCATAGGAGACTTTACTCAATTACAAAACAACTAATAAAATAAGAATAAATCAATTACTAGGACGCTTTTTAACCTACACTAAAACAGAAAGAAAATGACTGGTCTAGTTTTATTAATTAGATTAATAATCACAAAATCAGTGAATATATGCCTGGATGAATCTATGATACAAACAGTTCAATCCAATCTTGCTTGAATACAATATGCATTCCATGGGAAACACCGTGAGGCATGTTGCTATGTACATCAAGTTGACTATCAATTTTTCATTGAACCTATGAAACAATTGATTAGCAATTGTGAGCCATTATCCATTACAACACCTGCACATTAAGGTTTAATGTGCCTGGTATTCCCAAACAGCCACCTATCTAGTTACTAACCAGACAGGACATTGTTTGGTGTGTAAAAGTGAACTGGTTTTTTTAACATAATATTGCTGTAAGCTTTATATAAAAAGAAAGAAATGTGTAAAAATTACTTAATATATTTCTCAAATTTTTCCATTAAAAAACAAAAATATATCAAATTATGTTCTTGCTCAGTATACAGAAAACATTTTTTTACATATCCTGAACTTTCATGAACATATTGGAATTATTTATTGAAATATAATCCTGAGATGAAAACTTATGATTTCCATTTTCTCCAAAACTATTCTTACTTACACATTCAGATAGGTCATTTCATTCCATACAACAACTAAAACAAAGCACAGACAAAAATAGGAGAGTAATAAGTGACTTGATTCATACCCCATATAACTTGGAAGATAGATTTTGTCAGTGAAGAAAGAAAAAGAGGAGATAAACAAAGAAAAGAAAGATAGATGAGAAACATTAGCTTGCTTTCTTTTATATATGTAGATCACTTCATTTCAGAAGAGGCTTTACCCATAAAACAACAAAAAAACAACCAATTAAACAAGAATAAATAAATTAGTAGTGCTCTTGGTAATCTACACTGAAAAGTTAAGAAAATGATCTTGTCAAGCTTTATTACTTAAAGTATAATCACAAATTCAGTGAATATATGCCTGGTTGAATCTATGAAAAAAAACCCAAAAAAAAACACTTCAATCCAATCCTGCTTGAATCCAATATGCATTCTGAAGAAACCCACAAAACATGTTGTTATACATATTAAGTTGATTATCAATTCTGAATCATTATCTATAACAACAACTGCACTTTGAAGGTTACAGCACCTGGCATTCCCAAGCAGCTACCTGTCTAGTTAATAATACACTGCAATTGTACTCCACAAATTCAGAAATAGATTGTCATATGCATTTGATATTCACAACTATACTGAGTGAACGAAGATTTATTTAACATTGTCAGTAGCGACCAAGCTGGTGTTCACAATGAAAATTCAGATGTCAGCATAACACTAACTACCATTTCTTTCACATGCTGCACCCCACTTATTTTGGGTGTGTCACAGTTTCGAATTCATTTGAGTCTGCCTAACAATGATGTGAAGGGAAAGATGTTATTTTTGTCAAATTTAATGTGGAGAAATACTAACATCATCTTCTATGTATTCTATCTCATGATTTTCCTAATTTTGCTGACTGCATTAAATAAAATTCAAGAAAATACTATTTGCAATATTATATCAAAAATGAAAATTAAATAGAACCATGAAGATAATATTGAGGGCTTGTAGACTAAATGATAGAAAATAGAAAAAATATTCATAGACAATACACAGCAAAATACATAAACAATGAATCCCAAAGTTCCATACACTGAATTATCTTGACTGCATTTTCCCTTGCAATACGTTTTTGCTTTAGAGCTTTCAATGTCCATTTCAATGAAATTGCACATTATATTTCACTTGTGATTTTACATGTTCCTCATTTTAAATTTTGTAAACATGGAAATGCACAAATACGAAAAGGATATAGTTGCTATCTAGTTTGTATTTACATATTATGCACCAAATATATTTTAAATGATTACTGTATATCCACAACCTCATATGAATGTGGTTTCCCTCCAATATATATTTCCATATGTTGAACCAAATTTGAATTATCTGAAAATGCAGATCTGCAAACTTCACATTAATATGGTTTCTCATCAATATGTTTGCATATATTGTATCAAATGGGACTTTGATGAAAACAAAGATGCACAAACTTCACAAGAATATGGCTTCTCTAAAGTGTGCATTCTCTTGTGATTCATCAAAGCTCCCTTCTGTGAAAATGCAGATCCACAAACATCACAAGAGTATGGCTTCTCACCAGTATGTGTTCGCATATTTATTGTCAACTGTGGATTCAATGAAAATGCAGACTCACAAATTTCACAAGAATATGGCTTCTCCCCAAGGTGTGTTCGCATATGCTCAACTAAATTCAACTCCTGATGGAATGCAGATCCTCATAATTCACAAGAATATGGTTTTTCCCCAATGTGTTTCCACACATGGAACACTAAATATGACTTCTGTGAAAATGCAGACCCACAAACTTCACATGAATATGGTTTCTCTCCAGTGTGTGTTTGCATATGTTTCATCAACTGTGGCTTCAATGAAAATGCAGATTTACAAATTTCACAGGAATATAACTTCTCTCAAGTGTGTGTTCTCTTGTGGAGCACCAAATGTGACTTCTGTGAAAATGCAGATTCACAAACATCACATGAATATGGCTTCTCTCCAGTGTGTGTTCGCATATGTACCACCAAATATGACTTGTCTGAAAAAGCAGATCCACAAACTTCACAAGAATATGGCTTCTCTCCAGTGTGTGTTCTCTCGTGACGCGCCAAAATTGACTTCTGTGAAAATGCAGAGTCACATATATCACAAGAATATGGCTTCTCTCCAGTGTGGGTCCGCAGATGAAGCACCAAATATGACTTCTTCGAAAATGCATATGCACAAACATCACATGAAAATGGTTTCTCTCCAGTGTGTTTTCGCATGTGTTGCACCAAATATGCCTTCTGAAAAAATGCAGATTTGCAAACATCACAAGAATATGGCCTCTCCCCAGTGTGTCTTTTCTTATGGTGCGCCAAATTTGTTTTCTGCGAAAATGCAGATCCACAAATTTCACAAGAATATGGTTTCTCTCCAGTATGGGTCCGCATATGAAGCACCAAATATGACTTCCGTGAAAAAGCAGATCCACAAACTTCACATGAATATGGTTTCTCGCCTGTGTGTGTTCGTATATGTTTAATCAAAGTTGCTTTGTGAGAAAATGCAGATTTGCAAACATCACAAGAATATGGCTTCTCTCCAGTGTGTGTTCTCTCATGGTGCACAAAGTTTGTTTTGTGTGAAAATGCAGCTCCACAAACTTTGCAAGAATATAGCTTCTCTGTCTTATGTGTTCTCTTATGGTTAACCAAACTTGACTTTCGTGAAAATGCAGCTCCGCAAACTTCACAAGGATATGGCTTCTCTCCAGTATGCTGCACTAAGTTTGCCTGCCATGAAAATGTGGATCCACAGTCAGCAGATGAATATGGGTTTTCTCCAGTATGTGTTCTCATATGGGTCACCAAAGTTGATTTTAAAGAATATGCAGATCCACAAAATTTGCAAGAATATGGTTTCTTTTTCATTTCTGTTTCCATAATTATTGCATTGTAAATCTGACTCGACAACAAAGATTGATAAATTTCACAAGAATATGAGTTCTTGTTGACGTATATTTTTATAAAAACCAAACGTGCTTCTGCAAGAATGAAAAAGAATTTGCCTGTTAAAATATATTGTCATGGTATCAAAAGTGTAAATGTATACTTTTTACATAAAAAGTATAGCATGAGTTTCTTGAAATTAAAATGTCTTTTCCTTCATTCAGTTTTTTAGTGAAAAGTATGCATATTACAATTTTCCGTGACGTCAATAGATCTGTGGATGAAAAAGAAAATAAAAGATATATTAACTTACTGAATAATATATAAAAGCAATGTATAACAGATACATGTAGTTATAAAATAATGCTGATTCATTAAATGCAGCAGCAGCAGCCAGCAAAGATCAACACATGGCTGTAAAACAAGATTATTTTATCTCACAATTACTTCAGTAAAAAGTGGTCTGATCAAAAAGTATTGAGAATCTTGTTATGGGAACAGAGATAAAGTATGCAGAAGCCACTTGGCACTGACTGACCTTGAACTCTGTCATCAACCAGGCTAACATATGCTGATTTCTTACAAAATGCACACTTTAACAAGGTGACCAGATGTGTGGTAATAAAAACAATATTCCAAAATATTTCATTAAATTCATTGTAATACAGAGAAGGGAATTTAGCAAACAACTTCACAAGAGATATAAAATATTACATATTCATTCTATTTCACTCCGAGTGATAATTTAGTAATGGGATATCAATTAATGTGTAACTGTTTTATGCTTGATAGTGACACTACAATAAGAAAAGGAAGCCAGCTTAAAGCCTATTCTTTCAAACGTCTACTTTAACAAAATGACCTTCAGTGGAAGAATAATGACATTCTCTGAAATGCATTATGATTTAAAGCAGAGAATTTAGTGGAATAATTTATCATGAGAAATAAAAGCAGTTCACTTAATTATTACGGCTACATCCAGTTGAATTCCTTGCATTCATTTCCGCACAAATTCCCTTGGGAAAGGTATTAATCCGTCTCTCCCAACAGTTATGGGTTAAATAATAGGACAGATTGGGTTCTATAGCCTTGGCTTGCAACTAGTCTATCACAGAAAGCAATGGCAACCTACTGTAGAATAATCTTCTGCCCAGTCAGTCATGTCTCTTTCGAGACATGATCGCCCAAAAGTGTGTATCATGTATGGTACTTAACTGACATACGTTTTACTTTAAAAATTCCAAATGCCTGGTTATTAATGTATCAATCTCCATGATAAAAATGCCATTGTGATATTTCAAGTTACACATAAGTAACATTTATTTTAATTATTATCAATTAACTGAACTTTAAATCAGTTTTAACTCTACAAACTTGCTATGCCTAAAGTTTAAAATTAATTTTCAAAAACTAAAAATCTTCCATGAAGTTTTTCTTTTATTTCAAATTTCAAGCTAATAGATTAAATATTTTCAACAAGTAAAATACTTTGTTGTATTTCAAACGTAATTAAAATCGATTTGTAGTTTTCATTTTAAGCACGGGTTTTAGAACATTTTAAACACAGCAGTAGTGATTTATTGAAGGTGTTGACATTTCTGACAATTTTATATTTAATGTTGTTCAGTGGGCTTTAAACATAAAAAATAATTGAATTAACATGAGTGCCCTTAATATATAATTTTAAGTAGTCTGTTCTCTCACAAATTTAAGAAAATATTCTCCATTACCAAAGGTTTTATACAAATCCTCTGTTTTCTGATTTAAGGTACCTCCATATTTTTGACAAAAAACAGCATTGCACAATCCCGAAAAGAAAATATTATGCTAAAATGTTTATTATTAAAAAAAAAAAGACCAAGTATTTTTTTAATACATTTGAAATTTTGTTTCTTTATGTGACTAGAGCTGTCTAAGGAAATTTTAGCTCCATTGTTTCTGGTGAAAACATACAAAGTTAAAAATTCTAACAAAAACAAATAATTGTTGGATTTTAATCCAACTTTGAAGACTTATTCACAAATGTATTAATTTATCAAATAATTATTTTTATAAAGTCTTGGTAAATATTTTTTTCACATCTGTCAATCCTACCATTGTACACAAATGTAAGTTCATTAAGTTTCTGGTTTTCTCTTTTCCAATCTTCTCACTTTTTTTTTCTTCAATTGGAGTAGATAGACGAAATTATCGCCTGGTTCACACTCCACCCACGTCTATTGAACAGGTGAAGAGGCTCATTCCTTGTTTCCTGTTTAGGATGTGATTTCCGGTTTTCTCTTTTCCAATCTTTTCACTCCTATGTAGCCCCCTGCACATCAGTGGCGTTACCGCCTTGCTCGGGGTGATATGATTATAAAAAAAAAAATTAAAAAAATTTGAAGATATCAAATTATTTCCATAAAGTTTCTTTTATCAGTTAAACGCAGGACTCCATGGAGAATGTAAGTCCTCCAAATTTGTTGTTTTTGGAAACAGGTCACTTTTCCAAAAATCTGTTCTGAATATTAAAATAAAAAATGCAATAAAACTATGACATTATTTAATTAAATATTTATAAATAATATAAAGGACATTGTGTCCTGAGATTGTAATAAACTTTTCAATTGGATTAGTAAATATAATTTTACTTAACAATATTCCCTAACAGTCACACAACTGAAACTGAATTTTAAATCATTTAAAAACCATACAAATTATTCTAATTAACATAAAAGATAAATTAACAATCTTTTAAAAATGCATTATTCATCAAATTGTTTCAATTTTTGCAATTTAAGCTGTTAATAATGTATGAATTTGAAAGCTTGTTTTTATTTTATGATTGATAGCAAGAATTTTGATAAGGCAAGTCCAATTTTATAAAAAATTGAATTGAAAAGAATTTTTAAGTAAAATAATTATGAAAAATTAAACTTTTGAATTTCTTGAGTTTTCATGAAGTTCATGAGGTGACAAAAAAAGCAATTGAAAATTGTTTCATCCATTTGTGAATATGTCCTAAAGTTTTAATTGAAATACAACAATCATTTAATTTTTGCAAGAATCTACAATCCATTGAATCTTAAAATTTGCTACGGTAATTTCTAGTCCACCTACCGAGAGAAGAAAAAGATTTTTAAATAAAAATTTCCAATGTTCTAAAAAAAATTTAAAAAATTAATATTAAAAAATACTTTAACTTTTTCTTCAAGATTTTGCTGACAAAAATTTGTCAATTTTTGGTCATTTCTGACATTATAGTATGATTCACTTTTTTCAGTAAATTAGTGGAGGTACCTATAATTAATCTTCCTCAAAGATGCAGAAAAGTATATTCTATTTTAAGAAAATTTTTATATAGAAAAATCACATTGTGCTGAGAGATTTGACAATCTGGTCATTTTTAATATTTCAAAAGAAAAAAGTCTTTCCAATTACTAGTGTTGATTCTATGGAAGGGCTAAAAGGGGCCAAGCAAAGCCACACCAAATTTTGGTTGGTCTCTTGGTTGGCCTCTCCGCCACTTTTATAAGCTTCAAAAATTTATGAAACTACTTGTCTCTGATTTTGATCAGATTTAAACTGCAGCACTTTTCAATCTTCAGAATGTTTGCGTTAACCCTTTGATTTTGTTTCGAAATTAACCTCTCATCTTCCAACAGCTTACGAGTGGGAAAGAATAGATTAGAACTCCACTACTATGAATGAAAATTTACTGTTTAATTTAGTGAAGTAACATATTTATACTCAAACTCATTCCTAAGTTGTGCATATTATTGTGGCGTAGTATAAAAATGAAGATGCTTTTTGAGTTTGCCCCCATCTGCCTTGGAATAATCTCACCCCCTAAGTGCCCCGACAGCTTTCAGAGTTCCATAATTGCCACTGCCAATCACTTTAAATTTACTTTCTTGAAAGATAAATTTTTTTAGAAAAATAATTAAAAAATAACTTTGATTTTTCCTCTTAAGAATAACATAAACATTTCGATGGAAAAAATTTGTTTTTTATTAGATTGAGGTCATTTATTCTTCATATGCTGTTTTTTCAGTGATTTTTAATAGAGGTGAACTTTTGAAACATTTTTGCAGTCTATTCGTAATTTGTTTTGACATTTGCTAAAATACATAAATAAACAAATAAAAAAAAGAACAAAAAGAAAGAAAAGAAACTTTTGGCTATAAGGCTTAAAATAACTTTTAAAACTTAAACGAATCACCTGGAAATAATAGCTGTCTCTAAATAAACAAACATTTTTTTCCAAGTTTTTTTTGTCACTTTCTTTCTATCAATCAAAAAAGGAAAAGTTTTTAAACGACATAAACATTATTATTTTGTGAAGTAAATTAAAAATCAAACTAATTCTGAATTTTTAATAAGTAAATCTTGTGGCTAGTTGCTTATAGTGTGCAAAAAAAAAAAGAGTTTGAAAAAAAAACTTGAACAACTGAGCGAATGACAAAGAAAAATGTTATCGGTAAAAAATTTCTTTTCATGGATAAACATTTTTCAGCAAACAAAAATCGTCGTATAAATAACGTAATCAAGTCTTTCTTTTGTTTTATTACGTAATGATTCTCTTTTATAGAAATATAAATTTTAAAGAGAAATTATATTTCAAGTTTGAAACAGGATAGAGGAGGAGGAGAAACGTTTAAATTTAAAATCAAAAAAACATTCAAAACCTAATGAAATTTTTTTTCTTTTTTGTTGTTAATATTTCAACAAAACATATCTTCAGAAATTTTAAAAATAACTTACAATAATAAAAATGTTCATCTTTTAGGATGTGAACAACAGCAAAAAATAAAAATAAATATATGAATAACAAATTCAATAAAATTCGTTCTTTTCTATTATTAAAATTTAGTTGTCTTCTTTCACGTACCTTCAATTTCTCAATTAACGAGTAAAAACAAAATTATGTTTTCTTCTTTGTGTCCAAACGAATTTCTTTGAATTTCTCTGTCAATCTACTCAATTTTTGTGTTGTTCATTTCGTTCAGATGATAATAATGTTGTAATTTAAACCAAAGATGAAAAGAAAAAAAAATTAAGAAATGGAAAATACAATAAACTAAAAAACCTGCAATTACTTTCGACAAAATAATTCGCTTGACAAAATCAGACGTAAGAAAATAAACGGTGTTAAGCAAGATTTGATTCCTTGTCTTTTACAATCTGAGTTCAGATTACTTGGCATTTTTACGGGACAAAAAGAATTCATCAAATTTATACGCGTCTTGCTCTAGTCTCGTCGCTTAGGGCCCAACTCCCGAATCTATGATACGCCTAAAGTTTCAAAAAACACATCAGTCAGTTAAAATGAACGTTGAAATGAACAATAACATTTTTTTTGTATTTGTCATTTCCTATCACTCGAAAAAGATTAGTTTTTCAAACGACTTTTATAGGTCAACAACTCAACATTATTATTTTGTGTAGAAAAGTAAAATCAAACTAATTTTGTATTTTTAATAAATCTTGTTCTAGGTTGCTTGTAGCATAAAGAGAAAAAGAGTCTGAAAACTTGTAACTGAGCGAATGACAAAGAAAAATATTATTTTAAAACCGATAAAACATTTGTGCAAAAAACTCATAGACCTAAGTAACGTAATCACATTTAAAAATACCTTTTTGTTACTGTCGTGATTATTTTTTTTTTTATAAAAAAATAATTTAAAAAGAAATCATACTTAAACTTTGAAAGGAGATGGAGTGGGGAGAGACATTTTTACAATAAAACAAATTCAAAACCTAATGGAATTTCTTTTGTTTTGTTTTTCCATTTTTTTAAAAAAAATTATTTTTAAATTTAACCTGCAAAATATTTAAAAATATTAATATTAACAGTTAATATTTCGATATTTCGTCAGGTTAAATTTAAAAAATATATAACAAAAATAAAACTTTTATTTTTGTTATATATTTTTAAAATTTAAAAATTTGTTATATATTTTTAAAATTTAAAAGCTTTCATCTTTCTTTTGGGATGTTAACAACAGCAGTAAATAAAAAATAAATAATTCAATAAAATTCGTCCTTTTTGAAAAATTGTCTTCTTTCACGTACCTTTCTAAATTCAACGAGAAAAACCAAACAAGATGATATCATTTTTCATTCTTTGTGTTCAGATAATTTTCTTTAGATTTTTTGGTGTCAGTCTATTGTTCGGTCAGTTGATAATAATGTTGTAATTTAAACCAAAGATGAAAAGAAAAAAAATTAAGAAATGGAAAATACAATAAACTAAAAAACCTGCAATTACTTTCGACAAAATAATTCGCTAGACAAAATCAGACGCAAGAAAATAAACGGTGTTAAGCAAGATTTGATTCCTTGTCTTTTACAATCTGAGTTCAGATTACTTGGCATTTTTACGGGACAAAAAGAATTCATCAAATTTATTCGTGTCTTGTCGCTTAAGGCCCAACTCCTGAATCTATGATACGCCTAAACACATCAGTCAGTTAAGTGCCATACGTGATACACGCTTGGGCAATCATGTCTCGAAAGAGACATGAACTGACTAGGCAGAAGATTATCCTGCAGTAGGTTGCCATTGCTTTCTGCGGTAGACTGGTTGCCGACCAAGGCTATAGAACCCAATCTGTCCTGCTATTTAACCCATAACTGGAAGGTAGAGATGGATTAATACCTTTCCCAAGGGTATTTGCGCGTAAGTGAATACAGTGGATTCTAACTGGAATTTGAATTTGGCTCCCCAGTTTCTCGTTCCGAGCCAATATCCACTGGACCACAACTTTTTCAAACCAATTATTATTCAATAAAGCAAGGCAAATGACACTTAAAAACACAGAGGTTACTGACTTTGAAAGAAAAGGAAACATTAAGAAGCAAAAAATATAATCAAACAAAGGAAGAGGAGTATCAGTAGATAATGATTGACAAACAAAGCATTTAAAATGTTGAAGACAAAAGTTGGTTGGAAAGCAAGAAGTAGGAAGAGAATTCCAAACTCAATAAATCTGAGAAAAGAAATCTTTAGCAAAGAACTTACTGCTACATGTACTGAATTCAGTTGTAAAATTATGAGACCTTTCTGCTAGTCTAGTCAGTCAATTAAGTGCAATACGTGATACAGGCTTGGGCGATAATATCTCGAAAGAGACATGACTGACAGGGAAAATATCCCCCAATAGGTTGCCAGTACTTTCTGCAGTAGACTAGTTGCCAGCCAAGGCTAGAGAACCCAATCTGTCCTGTTATTTAACCAATAACTGGAAGGAAGAGACAGATTAATACCTTTCCCAAAGGTTTATGGAATGTTATGGCTATTACTGCTGGGTTGATTCTTTCGCTTTAACATCCCAAACTTGTTGAATGGCTTTTGCCGCTGAAATAAATAGGCAAAGAGCAAAGGAAAGATACGGAGACACTTGAGGGACAGTTTGGACACTGATTTTATGTTTTTGGTTCCAACAACCTCTTGTTGGGGAAATTCCTTCCCGAACAGTTCGGCACGTCTTTACCATCCAAAGTCCAACAGAGAAAGAGATCAAGTTTATTTTTGGCACCAGGAGGCCTCTCTTTTGCGCATGCGTCAATTGTCTTTCCTGTCAGAGGACTCCTGGGAGATTTTTATGTTTATTTTATTTCGTACTTTTATTTTATTTTGTATTTTTAGTTTATTTCGTAGTTTTTATTTTATTTTCTATCTTTATTTTATTTAATGTTTTTTATTTTATTTCGTATTTTTATTTAATCCCTACAGGTTCTTGTGTAAGTGAATGTGAGGAATTCAAATGAAATTTGAAACTGGCTCCCCGATTTCTGGTTCTGAGTGGATATCCACTGTACCACAACTCTTCAATTCATAAATCTAGAGACCACAGTGGAAAGTTCATCAGAACAAAAAATCATGGCGGGGCCTGTGAACATCATATCCAATCCACAAAAGAAATCGATAGAATACAAATCCTATATTATTCCAGAAAAATATTTCAAGCAAAAAAAAAAAAAAATTGAAATGCACACATGCAAAATCACATCCAAATAGCAGAAATTTAAAACAGTTGAATCAGACACAACCATCCAGGCGAGAAACATTTGCACTCTCTCACCTTGCCTTGTGCTTCTGTAGGGATTAAATAAAAATACAAAATAAAATAAAAACTACGAAATAAAATAAAAATACAAAATAAAATAAAAGTACAAAATAAACATAAAAATCTCCCAGGAGTCCTCTGACAGGAAAGACAATTGATGCATGCGCAAAAAGAGAGGCCTCCTGGTGCCAAAAATAAACTTGATATCTTTCTCTGTTAGACTTTGGATAGTAAAGATGTACCAAACTGTTCGGGAAGGAATTTTCCCAACAAGAGGTCATTGGAACCAAAAAAAAAAATCAGTGTCCAAAACTGTCCCTCTAGTGTCTCTGTATCTTTCCTTTTCTCTTTGTCTATTTATTTCAGCGGTGAAAGTAATTCAACAAGTTTTGGATGTTTAGGTGAAAGAACCAACCCATCAGTAATAGCCAGAACATTATATACTTCTTTCGATAGCTCTTCTTTTTCTTCTTCACCATCAGCAAAATGAAAGAGAAGAACTAAGGCATCACTACAGTAGTGAACATAAACAAATTCTAGCTTTAAAAATTTAAATCTGAATCATTGACAGAAATAAACGAATTTTCTCGAGTTTACAAACTTTGCTTAACACACATAAAACCTTGCAAAATTTCACACCTTGATGCGAAATGTTTGTCGTCCAATGGAATGGCCAGAATCACATCCGGGAGTGAATTCCCAAATGATATAAAAGACAGGACAAGATGACTGTCGCGTCATTGAGTTAAAATGACAAGCAGTTAGCACATACCCTTGACAAATGTCAAGCAATCATTATTATTATTGTCTCTATCTTTCTCTCTTATCTCTCACCTCCTTCCTTTTCACTCTGAGTGATAACTTCAAAGGCACTCTTACTCAACGATAATGCTCACACATACATTCATACATACATACATTCCTGCCTATGCATACATAAACTCACTCATGCAAAGACTACTACTCTCTTGATATCATTCATCTTTTAATACTATTTCTCTTGGAACGTTTAACTTCTACAAATTCATGTTATTCTTTTATATCAATAAAGTTCTATTTGAACATGCAAAAAATATGATTTTATTCTTCCACAAATCCACACATTCTAATCTCCAGCCTGCTGACAAGCATCTGATGATTATGAATAAATTCTAAGTTGTAGGGAGTTCAGTTTCGTCTGACACAAGGCTGATTTAATAAACATTAACCATCTCCCTACTGTTTCACTACTACTGTTAATACACATAGCAAAACAGACTTATCTTTTTCTGCACAAATCACATTTCATTACAACTACTGAACTCTGGATTCTTGCAACTCTTTACTATAACTTTCTCTTTGAACATTTTCACAGTTTAATAATTTCATACATACAAAATTGATGTTATACTGTTTGATGAAGAAATTTTCATTTATTTACACAAATGAGAGAGTTGGATTCTTTCCAACATTCTGATAATATTTTAATTATAGGGACTTTTGTTGTGTTTGGCACAATTTAATGAACATAACTGAGGTCCCTACAAATCTCTGCAAAGAAAAAAAAGATAGCCAATTACAAACAATCCAGGTGACCTGTATTTTCTTACTCTCCCACCTCATCTTTCTTAATTAATTGATTCTCATTCTTTTTCATGAAATTATGAAGCGAAATTCATTAAATTTATTTGCGTCTTGCTCTAGTCATTTAGGTCTTAACTTCAGAATCTATGATACACTTGCAGTATAGCCCGGCATTGCTCGGGTATAAAGAAAGGTTTAAAACTCATCCATAGTCCTGGATCTCAGACTCTTTGGACGTTGGTATGGAAGACTAAAAAGCAATAGTTGTTTCCAGTTAAAGTGAAACCATAGACTGAAAGAAAAATGAATGAATGTAAGTCAAATTTTGATTTCCTGGTATCGATATCAAATAAGTTTTTTTCATTGTAAACTGAATTTTGAAGGCTAAATAAGTCCTCTGAGTAAATGGTATCATGGCTGAGACTAAGAACTACAATTATACCTACTTAAAGCCAAACCCGAAGCAAAAATTAAAATAAAAGGGCTGAAAAAATAGACATACAGACAGATAAACAGACACACACACAAACATCTTGCCTTATATATATATATTATTGATTTTCTGCACTATTGTAAGACCTGCAACCTTGAAACTTCTGAATATCGTTTCTTATGTCTTTGTCTATGAGAATATCAAATTTGATTAAAATTGGACCACTCCTTCTCTAACCCGATTTTTTTGATTATCGATTTTTGATATTTATCAGGGGTATATTGACACAAAACCTAGCTAAGAACACTCGCAGATGCTCATAGTACAACTGTGTAAATTTTCAAGAAAATTGGTTCAGCTGTTTCAGAGTCTATAGGTAATGGACACACACACACATACACAGACAAAGTTCTATTTATAAATATGTTTAGTTAGATTTAGATTAGATTAGATAGATATCTGTACTCTGATACATGTCAAAGAAAGAAAGAACTTTAATGAGAGCTACTTGTTGTCTGACTGGTACCAACTACTTAAGAGCAATATTTCCACAATCTTTTTCACACTGCACTAATTGATTCTCCCCTTTCCTCATTCAGTCAGTTATATGCTATACGTGATACACGCTTCGGCAATCATGTCTTGAAAGAGACATGACTGACCGGGCAGAAGATTATCCTGCAGTAGGTTGCCATTGCTTTCTGCGGTAGACTGGTTGCCAACCAAGGTTATAGAACCCAATCTGTCCTGTTATTTGATCCATAACTGGAGAGAAGAGACGGATTAATACCTTTCCCAAGGGTATTTGCGCATAAGTGAATGTAAAGAATTCGACTGGAATTCGAACTTGGCTTCCCGATTTCTCGTTCTGAGCCGATATTCACTGCACCACGACGTACATCCCCTTGTCTGTAAAAAAAGAAAGAGGGACAAAGACACAATTTACATTTTCATTCAAACAATTTACATTTTCATTCAAACTCGGGATGAACATTCACCTGCTACAACTATACACACAGTGACATCAAATTAATCTTTCTTCACAAATCTATGTCCTCTGACTTAAAAAAAAACTGAATATTTAAAGCAGACACTCAAAAGAAAACTTTTATGCAGTGCTTCCAAAAATATATATTATTTCAACAATAACAACATTGACATCATACTTCTTGATAAATAAATTTACACTTACTAATACAAACAAAATTATTTTATCTTTCGCTCAACTTTCTGACTCTTTCAAAGGTGGTGGGCTCTGTTATGTTTGATACAAGGCCATTTCACAAGCATAACCAAAGTGCCAGATATAAATATTTATCATGGTATTCATTTGTAAAGTTGTTTTTCCCCAATTTTCACAGACGATTTGAACATATGGGACTAGCTAGGATTTTATAGAGTTTTTGGAATATTGTGGTGTTTGTATTAAAAATGGAAAGTAAGAATGTGATGTTTAGGCACAAGGAATATTGTATAGCTTGCTTGGGTCAGCAACTGTGTGTAGCGAAGTTATTGAAAGACAGATGAAGATCAGCCATCACCATCCCCATTTCTGGCTTTGAGCCATGTTTTTTTTTGCGTATTTCACATAAATAAACATAATTTCAGCTTCAGCGCTTCAGCACTTCAGCTTTGTCACACTACTATTTCCTGATGCCAACTGTGACTTAGAGCAACCAACCCAAAAACTCAGTCAACTTCTGGACCTCCTGGCAATACCCTTACACCTAATCACTTTACTTGCAAACAAAAACAAACTTACTACATATGAAAAATTATTGCCACATTTCACAGAACTAGGTGCACATTTTGACCAATACACATTTTCAAAATTCTAATCTTTTTTGGTCCTTTCCTCTGCAACTAAATGCTATTTAAAAATATGTAAAAACTTAATAGTTAATAATAAACTATCAGATTCTTAAGCTCCATAACAAGCTCCATATATTGTAACTTTGTTCCATTCATGTAATACATAATCTCTCTCTGTCCTTAATTTTAACTTACTTTATTTTTGCTCAATCGTGTTATCTATTTTTTTCCTTTGCCTAAACATCAACCTTTTCTCCAAGTATTTTTCCCAATTTTGATTCTGTTGGGTTGTTATTTTATAATGGCTCCTCACCTGAAGGAGCTCCTAAATATATAAATGCAAGATCATTACAGGAAATAAAAAGGGTACCAAAATATGTATACCATTTTGATTAAATGTCACATTTTAAAACTACAATCTGACATATACATGATACTTCGACGTGGTAAAAATTAGCATTTGTTTCTCACTTGAATAATTACAACTGAGTAGTAAGTTCCAACCTCACAAGTCTGCCCCACCATTTTGAACTTGCGACACATTTTATGTGCACTTACGAAATCACCTTAAATAGGTGATATTTTTACTTTACAAGATTACTAAATCTGCCATAACACCGGTGCCTCCATTGAACTTGTGGTGAATATGAAATAAAAATAACTCACTTTTTCACAGTTTTAAATTACCCCTACCAATGTGAAATTTATTTTCACCAATAGAAAAAAAATGGCTTGCAGCTGAATAGACCAGTGTCTTGTGAGCCTGTGTGAAATGTATTTTGAATAAAAGAAAAAGTAAGCGACTTACAAACTGAGAAAATTTAGCAAGCTGATGTTAAATCGTTTTACTAATCTAAGTACCTTAAATTATATCTTTTCATTCATGTTGAATACAACTGTAAAACTTTTATGCAAAAATGTACTTAATCAATTTGTTTTAAACATTTAGAAAATTTTTTGTCAGATGATTTAATATGAACATTTTTTCTTCTTGACTATTCATTAAATCTACACACTTTTAATGTGTGAATACTTGTATTCAAAACAAGCTACTGCCAACCCCAAATGTGTACATTTGTAATGTATTCCTTATCTTGTGTCATTAAAAATATAATTGTGTTTCCTCGTCATTATTCCTACATCACTTCAAGCTTACAATGGATTTGCTGGCTTCATGTTACTTGTGTCTGTGAATTGTTGTACAGTCTCCTTTTTCAAAACTCACACTTCATCAGTATTTATAGCAAAAGCACAGTAAAGATACATTATGGCACATGAGAAAATGACTGAAGATGAAATTCAAGATTAGGAGCAATAACTTTAAAGGTTCTTTGAAATTTATCAAGAATAATCATAACGCAGAAGTAGAACCTGTTCCTCTTATGTAAAATATGTTAAAATTACTATCTGAATTTTTTTTTCCTGAAAGAAGCAACTGATCACTTCTTCAAGCATGTAAACTTGTGAATAATTTTTTGTATCTTGTTTTGTTAAAATTACTTATGTGTTTCCTCTTCATTCATTATCTTAGCATGGGTAAATCAACTGCAAATGTTAACCCTTATGCCACACACCAATATAATCTGGTGACCCATGATGTGCAAGGAAGCACATACCAATTCTTCTCGCATTCATTACAAGTGAACAAGTCTAGCAATGAACAGGAAGATGAACCAAGCAATGATGGAGGTTGGTGAATTGAGTCAGTAACAATTAAACCAACCGTTTCCACTGAATTGAATCTGATTTCATGGTTCTCATTTATTGAAGGCGCAATTTCACATTATGATGTTAAGGACACCCATACAACAATTTTATCGCTTGTTGGTTGCATTACCACCTGAGAAAATATACAAGTTACAACCTATCATTTAATACATGGAAAATTATTGCAACCATAAAGAAGCTACCATAACATTGCATGAAAAATCATAGCAAGAGATGATTGACATATTGCTGCCTTCCTCTATTCTCATGGGAAGACCATCCATTCAAATGAACTGATGACATTAACAACACAAATTAGAGTGCCCATTGACATCATATATGTTCATACAAGAAATGTTAATTTTAACCCCTATGTCCAACACTTTTAAAGGATTGACAATTTCTCCTTAGCAGCCATCCACTGACAACACTGAGCTCATTCTAGATATCGAAAAATTTTCCAGCTTCAAAAGCAGAAAACTTCACTGTAAAGAACTTTCTCTCCCTTATGTTTTCATGTTTTTTTTCACCTGATTTGGTTCATCTTCACATCATAGGCCAAGACTTAAATGCATACATCTTCATCGATGATACTGCTCAGATGTCACATCAGCAATACCATGATGATGCAAATCTGGAGTTGTCAAAAGGCCCTCTCCATGTAGAAGAAGAAAAACAGCTTGAAAGCTTGTAGGGGAAGAAGTTACACTGTGTGCAGAGATCATCCATTGTTTGAACTGTTGAAGGGGAACTGAGTTGTAATCGCAAACAAGTTATATCCCAAGCTAAGAACAGCCACTTCTGAAATCCAAGTGTCCCTATGCCTCAAATGAAAACACCAATTCTTCAACTGCAGCATCCAAGTACTTCAGGATTTTAGACATTGCAATTCTTAGCCGAGGTAGTGTTGAAATTTTGCCTGAAATTCCAGTACCAACTTCAAAACAAGATGTTTACTATTTTTCTACATAAGGAAAGAATTTAATAAAATTTTCATTTCCCATGAATTGAATTTTATAAAATTTATGTGCAAAAGTTTTGTACAGAATAAGGTAACTTTTTAAAGTTTCAAGTAAATTTTGCTATATTTGAACTGTGCTTTATAAAAATTTATATGTTGGCAGATGGTAGAGGTATATCATAGATGCGGGCATTGAACTGTTAATGCAGGGAAAGGAGAAACTTGATGAATTTTACTCCATTTAATTTTGATATTTCTCTAATCATCTGTATTGAACAAAAAATACAAAAATTTGGGTAGGTTGACATTGACAGAGACATCCAAAGAAAATCATCTGACCACAAATAAATCATTCAGATTTCTTTTCCTTCTAAAAGATACTTGAAAAAAATACAAATAATTTTAATAAAAAAGTATGAATTCTTTAATGAAATATTTTGAATTGAAAACAAAAAAGATTCCTTCTTTTTTATTTCTTTATTTTAAATTTCTCTCCCCATTTACAAACTGTCACACTTTAAGAATTCTTTTTACGAGTATTATTATGGAATAAAACAATAAAAACAAATGATGGTTGATGCTACCCTCAAGGGGAATGACTCGTCATGCCTTCTCAGGTTAATGTTTTCAACTGACATGTAATACAAAGACTATATTTAATCCATATCTAGGTTGGCTGATAAGAAAGTCTGCTCACTATAGTGTTCTAGACGATGTTTCTTATCTGAATCTATCTTACATATTTTTAAGTCTACTATACATTAATGCTTTAAATATTCCTGCCACATATGATCTGCAATTTATTCTATGTATCTAAAGATCCTTGATAAAATCCCAGTAAGAATCAGTAATATTATTGGTGCTGAGCTGGTGTCTCAGTTGCAGTCACTTTCTCACTTCAGTAAAGTTGCCTCTGAACCATTTCTATAAATACTTTTATGGCAACTGCTGGCATAAGCTCTTTACCATTTTTATTATTTGATTTTTTGGTGGGCAAAAAGGTTTAAGCTATTGTTAATGTGGTATAACATGATCTTTAGGAAATGCAAAATATTCTTTTTCCATTTCATATATAAATTCTGTTGTATATTTGACTTTGTTTACATTATCTACAACAACAGGTAAATAACTATCACAGGGATATTTTAATAGTGTCACCTATATATCAAAAGTATGTTGATTATTTCATTAAAATATTTTGGAAAGAACCAGATTCAAGAAATTCTAAGAAACTGCAAACCATCATTCCACTTAGATGCAATCCCATTGATAATCCAAGTTTTTCTTTATAAAAATTGTTAAAGGTTAAGTAGCATTGACAGATTTTTATTAATTTCACTATTGGTAGTTAGAGGTTATTGTTGATTGCATTAGAAGCGATAGGGTTTTTTTATCATGTACTATTACCTGCCACAAATACATTGACTTCCAAAACTTAACTGCCACAAATCTGGTATTGCCAAATCAAACCACAAGCAGTATTACTGAAACCATGCACACTTTCAACGTTTGATGAAATTGAAGAATACTCACACCATGATTTTAAATTATGGATATTTACATATCATTTTTATGAAATTTCCATGCAAAACTATATGTACCTGTGATTAGGTTTGCATTTCTAAGACAAGCATTCATGCTGAAGTATGTTCAAATTTAACTCAGTATCTCATTATATACATATGGTTCATTCCATCATGAAGCAGCAAATGCCAAAATTTATATTTATTTTTTTTTTTTTTACATAAGTCACAATGTGTTGAAAGTAGTTTGTGATATTGCTGTCCAGTTTAATCTCGAAAAAAGGTTTATGTGATGTTCTTAATATTCCATCTAACTACAAGATCCACAAACTTCACATGAATATGTTTTCTCATCAATATGTCTTTGCATATATTGTATCAAATGGGACTTTGATGAAAACAAAGATACTCAAATTTCAAAAGAATATGGCTTCTCTATCATGTGTGTTTTTTTGTGTTTCATCATAGTTGCCTTTTGTGAAAATGCAGATCCACAAATTTCACAAGAATATGGCTTCTCTCCAGTGTGGGTACGCACATGAATCACCAAATGTGACTTCTGTGAAAATGCAGATCCACAAATTTCACAAGAATATGGCTTCTCTCCAGTATGTGTTCGCATATGTACTGTCAACTGCGGCTTCAATGAAAATGCAGACTCACAAATTTCACAAGAATATGGCTTCTCTCCAAGGTGTGTTCGCATATGCTCAACTAAATTCGATTTCTGATGAAATGCAGAACCACATACTTCACAAGAATATGGCTTCTCTCCAGTGTGTGTTCGCATATGGAACACTAAATATGACTTCAGTGAAAACGAAGATCCACACACTTCACAGGAATATGGCTTCTCTCCTGTGTGTGTTCTCTTATGGAGCACCAAAGGTGACTTCTGTGAAAATGCAGATCCACAAACATCACAAGAATATGGCTTCTCTCCAGTGTGTGTTCGCATATGTACCACCAAATACGACTTCTCTGAAAAAGCAGATCCACAAACTTCACAAGAATATGGCTTCTCTCCAGTGTGTGTTTTCTTGTGGCGTGCCAAAATTGACTTCTGTGAAAATGCAGAGTCACAAACATCACAAGAATATGGCTTCTCTCCAGTGTGGGTCCGCAGATGATGCACCAAATATGACTTCTTTGAAAATGCATATCCACAAACATCACATGAATATGGTTTCACTCCAGTGTGTGTTTGCCTATGTAGCATTAAATGTGCCTTTTGAATAAATGCAGATTCACAAACATCACAAGAATATGGTTTCTCTCCAGTGTGTTTTTTCTTATGGTGCACCAAATAAATTTTCTGTGAAAATGCAGATCCACAAACTTCACAAGAATATGCCTTCTCTCTAGTATGCGTTCCTTCATGGTTCATCAAATTTGATTTTCGTAAAAATGCAGATCCACAAACTTCACAAGGATGTGGTTTCTCTCTAGTATGAACTCCCTGATAGGGCACCAAATTTGACTGTCAGAAAAATGTGGATTCACAGTCAACACACAAATATAGTTTTTCTCCAGTATTTGTTCACATATGGTTCACCAAATTCTGTTTGAAAGAATATGCGTTTCATGAAATTAAAATGTCTTTTCCTTCATTCAGTTTCTTAGTGAAAATTATGCATATTACAATTTTCCGTCACATCAATAGATCTGTGAATGAAAAATAAAATAAAAGATATATTAACTTACTGAATAATATATAAAAGCAATGTATAACAGATACATGTAGTTATAAAATAATGCTGATTCATTAAATGCAGCAGCAGCAGCCAGCAAAGATCAACACATGGCTGTAAAACAAGATTATTTTATCTCACAATTACTTCAGTAAAAAGTGGTCTGATCAAAAAGTATTGAGAATCTTGTTATGGGAACAGAGATAAAGTATGCAGAAGCCACTTGGCACTGACTGACCTTGAACTCTGTCATCAACCAGGCTAACATATGCTGATTTCTTACAAAATGCATAGTGACAAGGTGACCAGATGTGTGGTAATAAAAACAATATTCCAAAATATTTCATTAAATTCATTGTAATACAGAGAAGGGAATTTAGCAAACAACTTCACAAGAGATATAAAATATTACATATTCATTCTATTTCACTCCGGGTGATAATTTAGTAATGGGATATCAATTAATGTGTAACTGTTTTATGCTTGATAGTGACACTACAATAAGAAAAGGAAGCCAGCTTAAAGCCTATTCTTTCAAACGTCTACTTTAACAAAATGATCCTTCAGTGGAAGAATAATGACATTCTCTGAAATGCATTATGATTTAAAGCAGAAAATTTAGTGAAATAATTTATCATGAGAAATAAAACAAGTTCACTTCATTATTACAGCTACATGCATTTTAATTAAAACATGCCAAATGCCTGGTTATCAGTGTGTCAATGTCCATGATAAAAATGCCATTGTGATATTTCAAGTTACACATTAGTAACATTTATTTTAATTTTTATCAATTAACTGAACTTTAAATCAATTATGTAATTACCTCTACAGATTTTCTATGCCTAAAGTTTAAAATTAAGTTTGAAAAACTAAAAATCTTCCATGAAGTTTTTCTTTTATTTTAAATTTTAAGCTAATAGATTAAATATTTCCAATAAGCAAAATACTTTGCTGTATTTTAAACCTAATTAAAATCAATTTGTAGTTTTCATTTGAAATTAATTACATTTTTTTCATTAAGCAGCAATTTTAGAACATTTTATATGTAGCAGTAGCTATTTATTGAATATGCTGACATATTTAACAATTTGATATTTAATGTTGTTCAGTGGGCTTTAAACATAAAAAATAATTGAATTAACATGAGTGCCTTTAATATATAATTTTAAGTAGTCTGTTCTCTCACAAAGTTAAGAAAGTATTCTTCATTATCTAATGCTTCATACAATCCTGTTTATTTTTTGATTTAGAGTAGGTATCTACACATTATTGCTAAAAAACAGCATAGCGTAATGCCTAAAACATTAATAGAAATAAGTTTTAATGCTAAAATGTTTATTTTATTATTAAAAGAAATAATAATTTTTTAATACTATTTTATCTTTTTCAGCAAGTTTGAAATTTTGGTTGAAAATGTTGTTTCTTTTTGAGACCAGATCTGTCTAAGGGAATTTTCGCACCATTGTTTTTGGTAAAAATCATGCAAAGTTAACAATTCCTAAAAAAAAAAACAAATAATTGTTGGATTTTAATCAAACTTTCAATACTTATTCACAAATGAAGAATTACTTTCTTTATCAAATAATTATTTTTATAATATCTTGGTAAATATATATATTTTTTCACATCTGTTACTCCCACCACTGTACACAAATGTAAGTTCATGAAATTTGAAGTTATTAAATTATTTCTGTAAAATTTCTTTTATCAGTTAAACACAGGACTCCTTGGAGAATGTAAGTCCTCCAATTTTGTTGTTTTTGGAAACAGATGTCACTTTTCCAAAAATCTGTTCTGAATATTAAAATAAAAAAATTCAGTAAAGTTATGACATTATTTAATTAAATATTTATAAATTATATTAAGGACATTGTGTCCTGAGATTGTAATAAACTTTTCAATTAGATTAGTAAATATAGTTTTACTTAACACTATTTCCTAACAGTCACACCACTGAATTTTAAATCATTTAAAAACCATACAAATTATTCTAATTAGCATAAAAGAAAAATGAAGAATTCTTTAAAAATGCATTATTCATCAAAAACTTTTATTTTTGAGAATGTAAGCTGTTCTAATTAAAGAATATATGAGTTTTAATGCTTTTTATTTTGATTCATACCAGGATTTTTAACAAAGCAGGTCTAATTTTATTAAAAAATTGATTGAAATTCTACAAGAGAATGTTTAAATAATATAATTACCAAAAATTAAACTTTTGAATTTCTTGAGTTTTCATGAAGTTAGTGGGATGAAAAAAAAAATTGAAAATTGTTTCATCCATTTGTGAATATGTCCTAAAGTTTTCATTGAAATACAACAATTATTTCATTTTTGCAAGAATCTACAATCCATTGAATCTTAAAATTTGCTATGTAATTTCTAGCCTACCTGCCAAGACAAGAAAAAGATTTTTAAATAAAAATTTCCAATGTTCTAAAAAGATTAAAAAAATTAATATGAAAAAATACTAACTTTTTCTTCAAGATTTAGTTGACAAAAATTTGTTAATTTCTGGGCATTTTTGTTATTATAGTATGATTCACTTTTTTTGGTAAATTAGTGGAGGTACCTATAAATTAATCTTCCTCAAAGATGCAGAAAAGTATATTTTATTTTAAGAAAATTTTTATATAAAAATCACATTGTGCTGAGAGATTTGACAATTTTTTTTAAAAATCACATCACCCCAAGCAAGGCGGTAAGGCCACTGGTGTGCAGGGGGCTACATAAGAGTGAATAGATTGGAAAAGAGAAAGCCGGAAACCATGTCCTAAGCAGGGAACAAGGGATGAGCCTCTACACCTGTTCACAATCTGTTCATATTTAATGTTTTGAAAGAAAAAAGTCTTTCCAGTCACCACTGTCTATTCAATGGGAGGGTCCGAAGGAGCAAAGCCTCCCCCCGTTTTGGCTGGTTACATGGTTGAACCCCCCCACTTTTATAAAGTTCAAAAATTTATTAAACTATTTGGTCTCTTATTTGATCAAATTTGAACTCCAGTATTTTTCTTTTTTCAGAATGTAATGATGTTAGGATTAAACCTTTGATTTTGTTTTGAAATTAACCTTTCATGTTCCAAAAGCTTAAAAGTGGAAAAGAATAGATTAGAACTCCACTACTATGAATGAAAACTGACTGTTTAATTTAGTGAAGTAACATATTTATACTCAAACTCATTCCTAAGTTGTGCATATTATTGTGGTGTAGTATAAAAATGAAGATGCTTTTTGAGTTTGCCCCCATCTGCCTCGGAAAAATCTCACCCCCCCACAACTTTCAGAGTTCCACAATTGCCACTGCCAATCACTTTAAATTTGTATTAAAAATTAAATGTAAAAGACTGAAATTAAAACTAAAAAATTTAAAATGCATTTTTACACCTTCGGTATTGCATTCTTTGATGGGGTTAGTTACCTACCAAAAAGAAAATGAATAATTTTTCAGGCGACTCATATATTTAACATTATTTGGCAAAGTAAACTGGGACAAGCACCAATAAATTAATGGGGCAATAGATATTGGATTGGAACTGGAGAGCCAGGTTTAAATTCCAGTTGAATAGATTGCATTCACTCATGAGCAAATACTCTAGGGAAAAGTTGTCTCTTCTTTATCCAGCTATGGGTTGAATAACAGGACAGATTGGGTTCTATAGGACTGCTTAGCAACCAGTCTACTGCAAAAAGAAATGACAAAGTACTGTGTGGAAAAATCATTTATCAAGTCATTTGTGGATCAATAGAGACAGGTTTATCATGTACAGCACTTGACTAACTGACTGACCACCAAATTAAAAAGTACACTCATGTAAGAGTGCACACCAATTTTTGGCTTACATTCAGAAAAAAAAATTCATTTTAGTGCTAAATTAAATAAAAACATCAGACGATTTGTGCTTTTTTTTCTGAAAAACAAAATAAAAAAAAATTTCAATCAACTGCTAATTCAATATTATTTTGAAAATTTTCAAAGTAAATTACAAAGTATCATTAAAATCGAACAATTATTTGATTTTGCAAGATTGGCAACCTGCCAACGAAAATAAAAACAAGATTTTTGTTACCAAAATTTAGAACGTGTTAGAAACGATTTTGTGAACTTGTTTTTCCAAGGTATTTGTCAGTTTCTATCAATCAAAATGGAATAGTTTTCCAAATGAATTAAATCAACATTTTTGTGATGTCAAGTAAAATCAAACTAAATTCTGTATTTTTAATAAATAAATCTTTTCGCTAGTTGCTAGTAGTGTACACAATAAAAGAAAAAGTTTGAAAACTTGAACAGGTGCAACTGAGCGAATGACAAAGAAAAATCTTATCGGTAAAAAAAATTCTTTTTACCAATAAACATTTCAGCAAAATCGTAAACATAATCACGTTAAAATATCTTTTGTTTTATTCTGTAATTACTCTCTTTTATAAAAAAAATAATTTTTAAAGAGAAATTATATTTAAAGTTTGAAACAGGAGGGAGGGGTGAGACATTTAAAAAAAAAAAATTCAAAACCTAATAAAATTTCGGCGAACCTGAAGGAGACTACCACCACCTTTAAATTTGTTGTTTTTCTTTTTTGTTGTTACTTTTTTCAGTGCAATCTTATCGATTACACTCTAAATTTTCCGATTGACAAAATAAAATTCGGAAAAATTTCAATATTTCAACAATTTTAGGGGAGGATTCAGTTTTTCATACAATGATATTTGTGGGGTTTGATACATTGACACCCACACACGCACATACACACATACATGGTGATTCAGCGTTCACGTGATAACTTAGTTTCCCGCGTAAACACATGCTAATAAAAGCGGGGAACATCACGTGGTACGCTAGTTAGGATTTCGTCCCGGGGCAAGAGCAGACATGTCTCCCTAACTCACACAAACACACGCGCACTAATTGCGGGTAGCAATTAGTGGCGCAAAATTTTTTTTATTTTTCTTCTCACCGACATTAACACTATGCACATTAACTTTCATTCAAACTGGACCTTGCATAAAATAACTTTCTACACATAAATTCACAATTTTTCCAACCTTCGTCAGTAGAAATCCACAGACTGCCTAAGACTACTACATTCGCATGTAAGTCTCTCTCTCTCTCTACTCAACACACACACAGACACAGAACCTTGTTTTCTGTCTGAATAATTTCATCAAGGATTTGAACTTTGAACTCTTGACGATAATCTTAACGATTGTACAAACCTTTCTTTCAGCTAGAAAAAGAACTTCTCTTTCCTTAATTTTACTTACTTATGCATGCTGTCAACCCTATGTAACCTTTGTTAATATATTGTTTTTTCTGGTTACTTTCGCCTTTTTGTTCTTTCTTAAATCCTGCTTTAAATCATGACCACATGTTACGTCGAGTCGACTTGTAAAAATAAATAAGTAATGGACGCTTCGTCCGCTACATAGTAAATCGATCTTCCATTTTGGAACCACTTGCCGGTATGACATTACCACCACCTGTAAATTGGTTGATTATCAATTTTTTAAATATTTTTTTCAGTGTAATCTTATCGATTAAAGCCTAAACTTTCCGACTGACAAAACAATTTGTAAAAATTTCAACATTTAAACAATTTTAGTGTGTGTGGGGTGGAGGCTCAGTTTTTTATACAACCTTATAATAAATCGATCCTGTGTAATTAACTTTTTTGCTTGCACATAGTCAACAACTGAATCCTTTGCAAAATTTTTGACTAAAGCCATTCTTGGAGTTTCTGAGGAAGATGACATCATAAGAACTGAAGAAAACTTGAAAAAGACAGAAACAAGAGCAACAACTCGTCCCAAAAAAACAAAACAAAGCGACCACAACGCAAGTGGTTCCAAAATGGAGGATCGATGTACTATAACGTTGTATGAGATAGTGAGCCCCCCACCACTAAAATTGTTTAAATATTGAAAGTTTTTAAATTTTTCTCGATAATCGGAAAATTTATGTGATAATCGATAAGACTGCGCTGAAAAAAAAAAAAAAAATGAAAAAAAAAATAATTTAAAATGTGGTGGTAGTCTCTTTCCGGTCCGCCGAAATTTCTTTTTCTCTTAGTTTGATGTTAAATTTCAACAAAACATTTAGTTAGAAATTTAAAAAAATAAATTAAAAATAAAAATGTTAGTTAATCTTTTAGGATGTTAACAACAGCAAAATATAAATTTCAATAAAATTCGTTCTTATTAAAATTAGTTGTTTTCTTTCACGTACCTTTCTCAATTCAAAGAGAAAAACAAACTGGATGATTTCTTCGTGTTTTCAAATGATTTTCTTTGGCTTTCTCTGTCAGTCTAAACAAATTTTGCGCTGTTTTTTCAGTTCCAGATGATAATAATGTCGAAATTTAAACGAATGATGAAACGAAAAAAATTAAGAAAATGAAAAATATAAGCATCCAATTAGTTTCGAGAAAAAAATATTTCGCTTGAGAAAAAAAGACGCATGAAATAAAGCGGTGTTAGGCAACATTTCATTCCTTGTGTTTACAATCTCCGTTTTAGATTTCTTGTAGCAAAATTCATTAAAATTCGTCCAAAAGTGGTAAATGTTCGTTTTAGGTGCCGACAACTTTCCCCCCTTCAAATTTATCCAAAATAGCATTATTTCTGGGCAAATGTATATGCTGAACTCAAATCAATAATTAGTTAAAGAAATTTTCCTTTTTTACTTTGAAAGTCCATAAAAAAAACGAACTATATCTCGCACTTTTTCTCTCCCGTAAATCTCACGAAGTCATGTAATTACGTAGGCAGAAGTTTTTGTCGAATTTTGGCCGATTTTCTTCCTTTACTGATGTACCTCCTGTTATGAGAGGAACAAGCGCAGAAATACAATAGCGCATTACTTTAATTTCCGGAAGTACATCGCCGGAAGTATCAGTAAATGAAGAAAAATCGACAAAAAATCTGCCAAAATTCGTTCAAATATGCAGTACGTCATGACTTCGTGAGAGTTACGGGAGAGAAAAGTGCAAGATATAGTTCGTTTTTTTTTATGGACAAAATAAAAAAAGGTAAGTTTCTTCAATAACTAATAGTTGATTTGAGTTTAGAATATACATTTGCCCAGAGATAATGCTATTTTGGATAAATTTGAAGGGGAAAAGTGTCGGGACTTACAACGAAAATTTACCCTTTAGGTCGCTTAAGGGCTTGTTACGTTCTCTAACAAAAAGTAAGATCGTACCCTGCTTTGATAAACGGAAGTGACCTTCAGGAGTGCCAGTCTTGAAATGACAAAACACACTACCACGCAAGTGGCTCCACGCATCACTTCCGTCTACTTGATCACAGAAGCGTGACCGCTGAATCAATTGAGCGACCAATCGCAAAATCTCCCGCGGGACAAAAAGGGACTGCTCGTCGAGCCACTCCGAAAACATAAAAAGGGGAAGAAATGAAAATCAGGCAGTCTTCCTCCTTCACCCGCTAAGGGAGATTCATGCTGCTGCTGTCAACAGACTTTCGACGCCCTACCACGACGCTTCAAATCTGTGTATCGTTCTGTTGTGATATTATAATCGCTTGTATGAACTCCTTGAACTACGTTCGTTGATATATTGCTGTAAACTGTATTAATTTGTATGAACTCTTAAACTTCTTCGTCTTCCACTTGTTACTGCCTTCGTCGTTCGAACACCGAAGAGAAATAAATATTTTATGCGTATATTTCTCGCAAAGAATTGTCATTATATTTCATTGCCGAGTTGTCTGAATTTGTTTTGCAACCATACGTATTTCACTCTGTTTAAATATATAACAGGCCTAACCCCCGAATCTATAATATGCCCCCCGCACTCTACTACATATCAATTTTTATGAAATAGAATGATTATAATTTTTTAAATCAATTATTCAATCAGACTTACGCGCAAATACCCTTGGGAAAGGTAATCCGTCTCTTCCTTCCAGTTATGGGTTAAATAATAGGACAGATTGGATTCTGTAGCCTTGACTGGCAACCAGTCTACCGCAGAAAGCAATGGCAACCTATTGCGGGATAATCTTCTGCCCAGTTAGTCGTGTCTCTTTCGAGACATGATCGCCCAAGCGTGTTTCGCGTATGGCACTTCCAGTTGAATCCATTGTATTCACTTACGCGCAAATACCCCTGGGAAAGGTATTAATCCGTCTCTTCCTTCCAGTTATGGGTTAAATAGCAGGACAGATTGGGTTCTATAGCCTTGGTCGGCAACCAGTCTACCGCAGAAAGCAATGGCAACCTACTGCGGGATAACCTTCTGCCCAGTCAGTCGTGTCTCTTTCGAGACATGATCGCCCAAGCGTGTATCACGTATGGCACTTTAACTGACTGACTTAACTGACCGACTGATTCAATCAGAAATTCCATTAGGTTTTGAATTCTTTTATTAGGAAGAGAAGTACACAAGACAGTAAGATAATGATTGACAATACATTTAAAATTCTGAAGACCAAAGTTGACTGGAAAGCAAGAAGCAGGAAGAGATTTCCAAATGTGAGAAGTTTGAGAAAATGAACATATTTTGCAAAGAACTTACAGTTATATCTTCTGAATACAGTTATAAAATGATGAGACCTTCCTTGTCACGCAATCTAGTTAGTCAGTCAGTTAAGTGCCATACGTGATACACGCTTGGGCAATCATGTCTTGAAAGAGACATGACTGACTGGGCAGAAGATTATCCCGCAGTAGGTTGCCATTGCTTTCTGCGGTAGACTGGTTGCCGACCAAGGCTATAGAACCCAATCTGTCCTGCTATTTAACCCATAACTGGAAGGAAGAGATGGATTAATACCTTTCCCAAGGGTATTTGCGCGTAAGTGAATACAATGGATTCAACTGGAATTCGAACTCGGCTCGCCGGTTTCTCGTACCACAAATCTAGTACTGCACTTAAATTCATAAATGTTTAAAGTTCATCAGAACAGTAACCGTGGCAGGGATCGTGAACATCACAACCAATCTACAAAAGAAATCTACAGAGTACAAAACAAATTCTATAGCATACAAAAAAAAAAAAAAAAAAAAAAAAAATTTGGAACAAACAAAAGTAGAAATGCACACATACAAAATCCGATCAGAATCGCCGAAAACAAATTTTGAAGATCAAAAATAAATTTGGTGATGTTGGATTTTTATTGAAGAGAAAATAAAAAACTTAACTTTCAATGACCCATGTCATATTTTTTGAAACCAAAAATAAGTTTGCATTCATAACTGATCACGTGATTGATTTGGCTACTTATTCCCGTTCTCAGTCAGCAGAAGGCAGCAAAGATCACCTGCTACGATATTAGCAAGAGAAATTTCAAACAGACACACTGTCCCGGCGATAACATATTCGCACTTACTCACCTTCTCTTATGCTTCTTTCTTTATCTCTCACTCTTCCTTTTCACCTGTGGTGGATAGGGAATTAAAAGCAACTCTCTTCTCTTCTTCACTTGTACAAAAATTCACGATCACTTGTGAAAACCTGACTTTTAAGAGAAGGTGAGTAAGCGATTTTGTTGAATAGGAAAAAGATTGACCCCGTACTGAAAGAAAAAGACGAAGCCGGATGTTAAATTAATTTTCTAACTAATGGAAGCAAGCTGTTTGCAAAACTGAGAAAAAAGTTAACAAGTCTATGTTAAAAGGTTTTCGGTATAAAAAGAAAGAAAGAAAGTCAAATCAGTCAGTGAGATGGAAGCCGCAATACCATACATCAGCAACTTGTGACAAAAAACAAAAAATTTCAAGTCTGACCAGGACGTAAGGTCGCGTCACAGATTCATTCTCCTTCTTCACTCATGCTAATTTTCTTTACTTCTCTTTCCTTAATATTCCCCAACAAAGAAGAAGACAATAACAACAACAAGATACTTCAACTGACTCCTAAATATTAACTCAGCAGTACAATTTCCTTTATTGCTTCACCTTCCTTTTCACTTTCTCGCCGGCCATAAACAAGAAAAGAAATACAGACTTCATTACTATCCTGTTAATCTTTGCATGCACACAAGATACAGATACGAACTCTTGATACACTTAACTCCTTACTACTATTTCTCATTGAACATTTAACTCCTACAAATTCATGTTATTTTGTTTAGTTAATAAAATTTACTTTAAACCTACAAACGAAATATTTTATTCTTCCACAAATCCACCTTCTTAGAAACACTTACGTTGTGGGGAGTGTTGGCTATATTTGTGAATTGGCCTTGTAACAGACATGGCTGACCGCCCCTATTACACACCTACTCACCGTCTTCAAAAAGAAAGCGAGAAAGGCGTCTCTATTACTGTTAATACATACAGCGAATCATCGACTTATCTTTTCTGCACAAATCATATTTCATTACAAGAAATGAACTCTGGATTCTTGCAACTCTTTACTATAACTAAATAACTTTCTCTTAACATTTTTGCAGTTTAATAATTTCAAACAGGTTATGTTGATGTTATGCTGTTCGATAAATAAATTTTCATTCATTTACACAAACGAGACAGTTTGATTCTTTCCAAAATTCTGATAATTTTAATTGTAGAGATTTCCGTTGTGTTTGGCAGAAGGCCAATTTCGTAAACATAATCGAGGTCCCTAAAAATCTTTGCAAAAAAGAAAAATCTAACCAATCACAAATATTCCCGCCCCACAAAAAAGGACGTTCTTGGGAGATAAGCGAAGGATATAAAATCAACACTCCTCACCAACAACAGGCAGTGCAACTTCAACATATTTTTAACTCATCTACGTTGCACATAAATTTAATTTCACCCAGTCATTTAATTTTTCTGTCACAGTTAAGAACTCTTGGATTTTTTATTTTATTTTTTTGTGATTTACACTATTTTCTTTGGTTACTTGTAAATAGGAATATACATTGTATTGTCGAATTTCGTAAGATTTGATTGAAAAAATTCCGAACTACACACGACTAGTCTTTTCATGGACCAATAAAAAAAGTATCTATATTTAAACATTCACTAATAAAAAAAGCAACTTTCATAAGGAAGTTGGTTCATTCAATTTTACCATGTACTGATTTTAGTGAAAACAAAATAAATACCTCTTATTTATTGGCCAATCAGGAACAAGGAAAAAGAAAAAGTAGATGTTGATCCATTTCTACATTCCAGAAACGTATAAAAACACATAATCTTTCCTTTTCTCTTCACAGAGTCAAATGTTCGTCTACCAGATGACAAATCCAAGTGACCTGTAATTTCTTACTCTCCCGTCTTCTCTTGATGAATTAATTGATTTTCGTTTTTCTTTATGAAAAAAGTAAGAACATTAGAGGGAACTACTAGTTGTCTGATTGATGCCAAGTCCTTATGACCAACATTTTCGCACTCTCATTTACACTGCACACATTCTCCCCTTTGTTCATTACTTGTAGACAAAAAAAAAAAAAAAAGGAAAAAGAAAGAAAGAAAGAGGGACAAAGATACAATTTTATGTTTTCATTCAAACTCAGGATGAACATTCACCTGCTATAACTGTACTCATTTATAACAACATCAGACTTGTCTTTTCTTCACAAATCAACATTTAAAACAGACATTCAAAAGAAAAACTTATGCAGAACTTTTAACAATATATATTATTTCAACAACAACAAAATTGATGTCATTCTTCTTGATAAATAAATTTACACTTATTAATACAAACGAAACTATTTTATATTTTCATCAATCTTCTGATACTTTCAAATGTGGTGGACTCGGTTACATTTGACACAAGGCCATTTCACAAGCACATCCGATGCTCTATGCAATATAAATATTCATCATTGTTTTCAATTTCAAAGTTGTTATTCTCCACTCTGCACAGACAAGTAGAACGTATAGGAGTAGTTAGGATTGTATAGTGTCTTTGCAGTCAGTCAGTCAAGTGCCATACATGAAACACGCTTGGGCGATCATGTCTCGAAATGACTGACTGGGCAGAAGATTATCCCGCAGTAGGTTACCATTGCTTTCTGCGGTAGACTGGTTGCCGACCAAGGATATAGAACCCAATCTGTTCTGTTATTTAACCCATAACTGGAAGGAAGAGAAGGATTAATACCTTTCCTAAGGGTATTTGCGCGTAAGTGAATGCAATGAATTCAACAGGAATTCGAACTCGGCTCCCTGATTTCTCGTTCCGAGCCAATATCCACTGCACCACAACACACATATGGTATTTGTAGCAAAAATGGTAAGTAAGAATGTAATGTTTAGATGCAAGGAATATTATATAGCTTGCTTGGGTTGGCGATTGTAGCTAGCCAAGTTATTTAAAGACAAATGAATACCAACTTTACCTTTCCCCATATCTGGCCATATTTTTCCTGATTTGTATATTAAACAAAAATAGATATTAGTTCAGCTATAATACCCTTTGGGCACCTCGGTGTGGTGCAATGTTTAGCAAGCTTGTCTGACTAGAATCATTATAACTGAGTAGTGAGTTCGATTCTCACTGGGTACCCTCTACTTTCAGCAATGAGTCACGTCTAAGCTACGCTTAGAAAATCACCTTCCTCCAGGTTTGGAGGTTGGGCGCAGGGCTAACAACCCTGCCCCATAAAAAAAAACAGTTTGTTACGAAAACAGCAAAAATGCTGCCCTACACACCATTAAGTGTAACTGAAAAGTTTTTTCTTATTTAATACCCTTCGCTTCACTCCACACTTTTCTCATGGGTCCGGACGTTAGACCCAACAGATTTTCAAATCGAAACCAAGTATCAGAAAGCCACTGTTCGCCATGTTGTGATTTTTGACCTCCGACTTGATAGAATCTGAGAGTTTAGGAGGTGGAGTGAGGTTATACGTGTAGAGGATCAACAGCAATAATAATAATGGGTGATTAAAAGATTGAAGCGAAGATTAGAGTTGTCTCACAAAGTCAAGTCTTTATATACATGCAGTATTAGAATTAAGGAGAGAGAGAGAGAGAAATTGTCTCTGCTCTATATAGAGGTAGATCGAGTAGTTGTTTCCTCATTCTCTTTTCCTCTCACGTACACCCGCATGGACTGGAGTCCAACAGGACAGTCAATCACTGCTTTTGTCATCATCTGGGACCTTCGATTCTTCCTTTTCTCTGACTAACTCTTCCCCAACCACACACGCAGAACCCTGGGTGATCAGTTCGCAAGAAACAATAAAAAACTACCGCATTAATTTCTTCGATAATGGTTAGTTGGTTGTGTGGAACTATTAGACGCCACGAGGTCTAGTTGTGACATTGTACTCACAACAAGAAAAGATTTCAAGTTTTGTTCTGCGGTTACTTCCAAAAAAATATTGATAAAAAAAAGATATTTTCTTTTCTCTCATTCTCTGCTGTGACTTTGCATTTCTTATCTCGTTCTTAACCGAGGTATTTTTCAAATCTTAATTGACGATCCTTTTCATTCAATTAATTCCGTTAATTCCACCAAACCACATTTAGTCCCTAAATTAGCCCTGCATCTCATCAGCTCGTAATCTTATAAAATTACCTATTGTTCTAATTATGCCGACCACTCTGTCACATCCTTTCCCCACCTCATTGTCAATTACGAGTAATTGACAAACAAGCTCCCTACCAATACATAGCAATTCGGGTGGTGGGACAAAAAAAAAAAAAAGAAAAAAATGAAAACGAGTAGGAAAGAAAGAGAGAAGTAAGCAAAAGATACAAAATACATCAGAACAAAATGGGCTCATTTGGGCCCTTACAGGCCGATACATATTAAGTACAAGACCTTTGTTCAACATGCAATACTATGTCTCTCTCTTAAAAAAAAAAAGTACAGTAAACAGTGAAGGAGAAAAAATGTTTTTTTTTTTTGCATAATCAGAGCTCGCAATGCTCTTTACAAATTAATTATCCTACCAAATGTGGCACATGGTTAAAACTTAAAAAGGTCAGTGTAAAATAATAAAAAAAAATGGTCTTTACCTCCGACTTGATAGGACCTGAGAGTTCAGGAAGTGGAGTGAGGTTATACGTGTAGAGGATCAACAGCAATAATAATAATGGGGGATTAAAAGATTGAAGCGAAGATTAGAGTTGTCTCACAAAGTCAAGTTGTGGTGATACTGACCAAGCAAAAGCGATGAACCGGATTTTTGCTCTCTTACAACAAAAAGGGAAATGAACAAAACTCGTCATGCGCATCCGAGTTCGCGCAGATGTTCCGGTTGAAAAATAAAAATTAATCAAATATCAAATTTCCATTTTGCGAGCCTATGTGAATTTTATTTACCAGCCAATGGGAAGCCCGGAATCAAATACAAGCGTGAAATTCAAAACGAGCTTCTGATCCAAAAGGTGGATATAAAAAGCGGAGACAAAAAGCATCGTCAGACAGAAGGACTCACAGGCTAAAGTAACCAGTGCCTCCCCTTGACTTAAGTCGAGCGGCTACAATGCTGGCCTCTTTCCTTCTCCCTGTCTCAAAAGCACTTATTGACCTCGGGAGTGACCTCTTCAAAGGCATTCCACACAAACCAACTTACTGACTTACTGACCTTAGAAGTGGCAACTTCAAAATGAACATTCATCACACTCCTAAGCCTTTTATCTTTTTCAGCATTATATTTTCCATGAACATTCTAACCTCCGTTGGACCTTTATTTCAAGTATTGCTTGAATTGTAAAACATTAATTGATATGTATATATATAAATGTTATTTTATACTCAAATTGCCTTTCTTGATTTTATAATCATTTTATGACTTATAGTGGTCTATCTTCCACTAGGCCAAATTTCGTTTAACCTGCAACAGTATACAATTACCCTTCAGTAGAACAGAATCCTACTACAACTACAAACCGAATAAGATAAGTAACCAGCTATAAACTGACTGACTATTTAAGTAGTAACCGGACTCTGTAACGTATTGAATAAACGTACTGTCTGTTCTGCCCTCAATCAATCTTTGTCTACATTTTATTACTTCACTGATATGGCATATATAATATAGAGTGTTAAAAAATAAATGATGGGCCAAAAAGGTTAATTTCTAAATAGTATTCTCTGACTGTTTATACAAATAAGTTAATGTCTTTTTTGTCAGTGTGTGAGATAATGAGAAGCTAAGTTTTTGTTTTTGAAAGATAAAAAAAAATGAAAATTTAAGAAGAGAGACCGTGAGAATGTGTAGTAAATTTGTTTGGAATTTCTATTACAGAAAGCAAGGTAGAAAAAAATCCGAAGCAATAATAAAAGTAAATTGTAAAGAAACTGCTAAAAACAATAAAATAAAAATATGGCTCTCAAAAAAGATTCATTCGATGATGAATTCTTAAATGAGCTGAAAGAAATAAAAATATTTAAAAAGATGTTATCCAGCTTAGGTTACAATCTCTGTTTTAAAATAAAAAATTAACACAACGATAGCCAATGTATAAACCAACAACAAAAGAAAAAAAGAAAAAAAATGTAATAAACTACCATTTTACATCTAAAAAAACTTTAATAAAATATACTGAGCCTTACACATCCACATGCACACAACTAAACAGGGGAGGTGGATTTATATGTTATAAACTTCATGTGAACTTATACACACGGTACTACTTAATTGACTCAGAATGACAAATCGGGGTGCTGAGTTTGCATTCACTTATGCACAAATACCCTTGGGAAAGGCACTGTGTATCTTCCCTCCAGCTATGAGTTAAATAACAGGATAGATTGGGTTCTGTAGCCTTGGCTGCAACCAGTCTACCGCAGAAAGCAATGGCAACCTACTGCAGGATAATCTGCCCATTCAGTCATGTCTCTTTTGAGACATGATCTCCCAAGCGTGTATCACATATGGCACTTAACTGACTGATTGATTACTTAAGTAGTAGCCGACCTCTGTAACTAATTGAATAAACATACTGTCCATTCTCCTCTCAAACAAGCTTCGTCTATTACTTCAGAGAGAAGTACTGCTAAAGGCTTAGTAACCGCATTCAGTTGTTGAAAATCTATACAAAAATGATGCCCATTTTTCTTCTTTCAACTACTACTATAGGAAAACAAGGGGGAACGAGAGCGTTCTATTATCCCAGAAACCAACATTTCATTTACCACTTCTTCTACTAATTTCCTCTTATGGATCGGGGTCCTATACGGTCTCAGCCTGATAGGTGGATGGTCACCTTTGTCTATTTTCATCTCTACTGTCTTTGTCCCAATTCTCTATCGGTATTAGCAACTACATCTCGATGACTCTGAGTAATATTATTTGCTCCATATTTCCTACGAGGCAGGGTTAGCCCAACTGTTCTCCTTGTCCTATTTTGATAGTCCTATTTGCGGTGTTAGCTAATAGTATGGGAACAGTTCTTAACTCTTCTACTACCGAATTGCACAAGGTAATCTCTTCTGCACTGTTTTCCGCCACTCCTCCAGGTGTTATGTGTTACAATCTCCTCTTCAAATTTCTATCAGCCTTTATCCTACCCTGATAGGACATAGCAATCCTAGGGAGTAGCGTTACATCCCTCTGGGCTATTACAGGCAACTTCTCCTTAGCCCCATCTCCTTGTAGCACATTTACTCCATCTATTATGACGGTTGCTTGATTGAAACAGATTTGGGCCCGATTTTCTTTAAGTTAATCACCCCACAAAATCAGTTCACCACACAACCCCAGGTGCCACATAAACTTTCAGCCTGCCTGTGGTCCATGCCAGCTGAAAAGGCAACCACATCATGCCTTCTATCTTCATTTTACTGCTGTCTACCAGTCTAATCAATAAATCCACCAGGCTCAACATCCCTTCAAAGCCTATCTGCCTTAACACCTTGGAGTTTCACAACAAGACTGAATCGCTGGTATCTATGAGAGCCTTCACTCGTCTATTCCCCAACAAAACACTGAAGGTAAAATAAAGTCTTTCTTTCAATAGCTAGATCACCTGAACTTTCCTTCCATCTCCCATTTTCTTCCAAATATTTTTCTCTGCCACTTTGAACCCAGGTGTTGGTAACCGGAAGTTTCCACGTCTTGCCTTTGTTATTGCCTCTTGGGGTCACTCAGGTGGAGCATAGGTCGGGCACTTATTTTCTCACGATTCTCTTCTGGGACACTCTGTTCCCTTTCTGCGAGGGCAATTCTACCAGATATGTCCCATGCCTCTATAATGCCAACACCTCCGTCACCCACAATTGGAGAATTGGCCATTCATCCTACACTTCAGAAAGATTACTACTACTGGGGAAACTCTGCCTTTTACTTCTTCACAGGTAACCCAATGGCATTTCTCTGTTCCCTAGACCTTTTCTTGGGGAGGGGTACCAGGGTATTCACTGCTCTAATCCCCAGGTCCTTGTATTTGTGCACCATTGACCTTTATGCCCGTACTGCCCACATTTTTCATAATTTGGGCCAAGGGATCCCCTCTCCAATTGGTCAGACTCTCCTGAGCTCAGTAACAGGCATATTTGTAAGTCCAAGAAACGAGTCTGTACCTCAGATCATACTCCCTCCTGTTGGGATTTTTTTCTGCTTCCTAATCTTCCACAACCCCCTCCTAGTCTGTCAAGTACTCCCCTGACCACGGGGTTCTTCCTTTTTCTGACCCATTCCTTGGGAATCTGAGAGCTTCTATCTTTGTTACTCTTTACCTTCTCCCACAGCTGTTCACTATTCTTGGCCAGGTCTAGGGTTTCTTCCAATGTGCTTGCCTTCACCCGAGAACATCACTATTAATTTCCTGGTTCCAGAGGGTGTCGATTATCTTGTCAGCCAACAAGGCCTGTATGGGCTCACTGCTTTGGGTTCCCACATCTGAAATGGCCAAAGCCACTAATGTCGCTACTCTGTCCCCCAATTACTCTAATCTTTCACTCTCCACTTGCTGCAGCCTGAACAACATTTGAACTGCTTCGATTGCTGTCCGCTCACTGGTTAACTGAACAATCATCATCCGTGTCATCATCTGGTACCAATTCTTCTTTTGCTTTGGTTAATTCTTCCTTGAACACACACACAGAACTGTGAGTGGTCAGTTCACAAGAAACAAAACAAAAAACAGCCGTACACGCCATAAATATTTTTTGACAATGTCAGTTGGTCGTGAGGAACTATTAGATAACACTAGGACTGGCCTTGCCATTGTTCACACAATAAGAGAAGATTCCAAGTTTTGTTCTGCGATCATTTTAAAAAAATATCAATAAGGAAAAGATAACTTCTTTTCTCTCATTCTCTGCAGCAAATGTTCATTTCTTAACTAGTCCTTAAGCGAGGTATTTTTCAAATCTTAATTCATGATTATTTTTGATTAATTCCATTAATTCCACCAAGTCAACTATAGCCTCATTTACTCCCTAACTTAGCCCTGCATCTCATCAGCTCGTAATGTTATCAAATCAGCTATTGTTCTAATTATGCTGACTACTATCTCTCTCTGTCACACAGCTTCAATACTTCAGTTTTGTCACACTACAGTGAGATCTATTTCCTGATACTAAGCGTGACTTTGGCCAACCAACCCAGAAAATTGATCAACCATGAATGCATTGACTTCTAAAACTTAAAAATATCACAAAACTGATATTGCAAAACCAAAAACAATATTACAAAAACCATGCACACTTTGAAAATAAAAGAATATTCACACCACGATTTGAAATCATGCTCATAGAGGATTGCTGCAAAACTATTTGTACCTTTGATTAGGTCTGCATTTCCAAGATAAACATTCATGCTGAAGTATGTTCAAATTTAACTCTGCATTATGGTTCATTCTATGTTGAATCATCAAATGTGACAATAAATATTTATATTTTGATTAAGTAAATCACAATGGCATGAAATTAAAATGTGATATTGTTGTTCAATTTAATCTAGACAAATAATGTTATCTTATTATTTTACGTAACTACCAAAGGCATTTATTAATATTTGATCTGCTCAATATATCATTCAGAAACAATTCAACATTATTTGTCAAATTAAATGGGATACTTTAAAGAGACTAGTTAAACATAAAACAGTCAAAGCAAAGCAAATGATGGAGAAAGAGGGTTAATTCTCAAAGTGTCACTTTACTGTCCTGAGTTGAAACTGGGGATTTCTATTAGGTTGTCCTAAAACTTCGTAAACACTTGCAAAAAATTGAAATTTTATTTGCCAAGTAATCTAAGGTTACCAGAAAACACTTGCAAAAAATTGAAATTTTACTCGCAAAAACAACAAAAATTATTGCTCAAAATAAAGACCATCATTTTCCAAGACTTTCTGCCATCAATCTGCAAGCTTTTGGATCTGGTCAAAGTACCATTCAGCCGGCTTTGAATCAAAGAATTCTTGATATGCTTCCTCGACTTCATCAAACAAGTCGAATCAGCGGCCTTTCAGAAAGTGTTGCATTAAGCCAAAAAGGCCATAATCTCATGGAGCACAGTCAGGTCTGTAGGCTGGATGTGGCAGAACCTCAATGCTGTCCATCTCTTCAAACTTGTCTTTAGTCTTCCTGGCAGCGTGTGGCTTGGCATTGTTCTGCTGCATCAAAGTGCACTTTCGGTTGATCGGAGCCAGTTACTTTTGCTTCAATTTTTCATAGACCTACTCAATTTGGGGACAGTAAAGTTCAGCACTGATGGCACGGACATTTGAAACCAACTCAAAATGCACGATTCCTTCAAAGCTCCACCAAACACACAACATGACTTTCTTGCCGAATTGATCTTGTTTTGGAACTGACGGTGTTTCTTGCCCTTTCTGAATCCATTGCTTGTCTCGATTGGGCCCGACCAGATAGACCCATTTCGCAAGTGTTTACGAACTTTTGGGACAACCTAATAATTCCCCAAAATCTACAGTCATCTACCTTCACATTCAGTTAGATCATTTTGTTCCATACAGCTAGGATAAAACTCGGATTTTTTTTCTCTGGTTAATTTGAAATAGTTCATTGATAATAGCCCCATATTACAAAAGGTTTAATCCAGAGAAGAAAGGAGAGAGGTAAGTGACTTGATTCATTTTTATTATTTTAGCTTTTGGTAGTGAGAGGGTTATCTTTGATTGTATTAGAAGCGATAGGGTATTCTATTGTGTACTATTATCTACCTTCCATGTAGACTTCTGAAATTTAAGCATGTCATAAAAAAATGGTATTGCCAAATCAAACCAAAAGCAGTATTACCAAAACCAAGCACCCTTTCAATGTATGAGGCAATAATAGAATACTCACACCATGATTTTAAATCATGATTATCTACATATCATGGTCATGGGATTTGAGCATCTCTGATTATATATATGTGGTTCATTTCATTGTGAATCATCAAATAATTAAACGTGATAATAAATATTTAAGTAAGTCACAATCAGGTGAAAGTAAACTGTGATATTGTTGTTCAATTTAATGGGGAGAAATATTAATGTTATCTTTTGATATTTTACCTAAGCACCAAAGGCGTTTATAAATATCTAATCTTCTTGATGGATCATCCAGCTATAATAAAACATTATTTGGCCAATTAAATAGGATATTTAAAAGAGACCGTTTAAGCATGAAACAGGTGAAGCAGAACAAGAGACAGAGAAAGTAAGTCAATTCCCAATGTGATTGCCTACTATCTCAAATTGAAAACAGAGAATATCCATTTTCCCCAAAACCTACAGTCAGCTATCTTCACATTCAGCTGGTTCATTTCATTTCATACAAGAAGGAAATAACTTAGATTTTATCTACAGCTAATTTGAATTATTTCGTTGATAATAGCCCCACATTAAAAACGGGTTAGTACATAGAAAAAAAGACAGAGGTATGTGACTTGATTCATGGCCCGTATAACCTGGAAGATAAATTGTCAGTCAATAAAGAAAAAGAGAAGATAGACAAAGAAAATAAGAATAGACAAAAGACATTAGTTTTCTTTTTTTTTTATGTATATAGATAACTTGATTTCAGAAGAAGCTTTACACAACTACAAGACAACCAGGAAAATGAGAATAAATAAATTATTGGGACTTTTTCTAATCTACACTGAAAAATCAAGAAAATTATCTGGTCAAGCTTTAGTATTTAGATTAATAATCACGAAATCAGTGAATATATACCTGGATGAATCTATGCAAAAAATAGTTCAATCCCATCCTGCTGAAATCTAATATGCATTCAAAAGAAATGCTACCAGACAAGTTGCTATGGACATCAAATTGACTACCAATGTCTTCTTGAACTTGTGAAAAAACTAAGAATTCTGAGCCATTATTCATTACAACACCTGCACTTTGAAGCTTACAGAACTTTGTATTTGAATAATTTGAAATAGTTCGTTGATAATAGCCCCATATTACAAAAGGTTTAGTCCACAGAAGAAAGGAGAGAGGTAAGTTGTTTGATTCACCTGGAAGATAGATTCTGCCAGTCAAGAATGAAAAAAGGAATGTAAACAAAGCAAATAAAGATAGACAAGAGAGAATACTTTGTTTTTTTTTTTATGTATATAGATCACTCAATTTCAGAAGAGGCTTTACTTAAATAAAAAAGCAACCAGTAAAATGAGAAGAATTAAATTACAAAAAGTATTTGTAATATACACTGAAAAAAAACAAAAAAAAATGATCTGGTCTAGCTTTATTCAGTCAGTTAAGTGCCATATGTGAAACACGCTTGGGCAATCATGTCTCGAAAGAGACATGACTGACTGGGCAGAAGATTGTCTCACACTAGGTTGCCATTGCTTTCTGCGGTAGAATGTTTGCCGGCCAAAGCTATAGAACCCAATCTGTCCTGTTATTTAACCCATAACTGGAAGGAAGAGACGAATTAATACCTTTCCCAAAATCAGTGAATATATGCTTGGTTGAATTTATGAAACAAACAGTTCAATCCCATCCTGATGCCACCAGGCATGTTGTTATGCACATCAAGTTGACTATCAATCTCTCGTTGAATGTATGAAACAACTGATTAGAAATTCTGAGCCATTATCCATTATAACACCTGCAACATCTTGTTACTAAGCAGCCTAGAAATTACTTATCTTTGGTCATTGTAAGGGAACTAATGTTTCAACATGATATAGCCGTAAGCGTCATATAAGAAAAGGAAAGAAAGAAATGTATAAAGTTAATTTAAAATTACTTTATATATTTCTAATAGATCTTTCCACTAAAAAACAAAATACCCAATTATGTTTTTGCTAGGTACACCGAAAACTAACATATTTTACATATCCTTAACTTCCATCATTATCTTGGAATTACTTATTGAAATATACTTTCTTTCTCTCAATCACATTTTCAGACACTATCAGTCAGTTAAGTGCCATACGTGATACACGCTTGGGCGATCATGTCTCGAAAGAGACATGACTTGCTGGGCAGAAGATTATCCCGCAGTAGGTTGCCATTGCTTTCTGCGGTAGACTGGTTACCGACCAAGGCTATAGAACCCAGTCTATCCTGGTATTTAACCCATAACTGGAAGGAAGATACGGATTAATACCTTTCCCAAGGGTATTTGCGCGAAAGTGAATACAATGGATTCAACTAGGAATTCGAACTCGGCTCCCCGGTTTCTCGTTCCGAGCCGATATCCACTGTACCACACACTATCACATAAACATTAAAACCCGTTCCACATGATCTAGTTATTCTTTGCAGTAACAGACATAAAATTAAGATACAAAACAAATATCAGCCTCTCAGTTGCATGTTAAGATGTGTACAAATTTTTCTTGTGAATGATTTTTTATACTTCGAAGCTTACAGAATCTGGAATTCTTCAAGCAGCCATCTATTACATTGTAATATGTAAACCACAATTTCAGAAATAGAATGTCACATAAACTTGGTATTCACAACCACATTCGGATTGGATAAAAATGTATTTAACATTGTCAAGGGCAGCCAAGCTGATGTTCATATTGATGATCCAGGTGTCAGCGTAACATTAATTACCATCCCTTTCACATGTTACCCACCCTTTATTTTGGGTGTGTCACTGTTTCAAATTCATCAGTCTGTCTAACAACGATGGGAAGGGAAAGATATTATTGTCAAATTTAATGTGGAGAAATACTAACATCATCTTCCATTCATCCTACCTATCACATCATTTTCTTAATAATTTTGCTAATTGTTTCAAACAAAGTAAAGATTCAGGTCAGTACTATTAGCAATATTATCTAGGAAATGAAAATTGAATAAAACCATAAAATTTATGCTGAGTGAGGAAATGGAATGACCCATTAATTTTAGTATCAACTTGTTTACACAAGACCAAATTGTCACCATGAACTTGTTCTTATTAATTTTGATAATTGCTTTAAATATAAACAAAATATTCAGATCAATACAATTAACAATATTATCTAAGAAATAGAATAAAATTCCTTTGGAAATTAAAACTCTGAAGATTACATTGAGAGAAGAAATATATAAATATAAACAAAAAATTCACTGCAAGTATAATTTCAGTGAAAATGCATATCTACAAACTCAAAGAATTATTCTTTCTCCCCAGTATGTATTTTCATGTTACACCAAATTTGACTTATCTGAAAATACAGATCCTCAAATTTCACAACACATATGGTTCCTCACCAGTATGTGTTTGCATATGTCTAATCAAAACAAAAATCCACAAATTTCACAAGAATATGGATTCACAACAGTGTGTGTTCTTTTGTGGTTTACCAAACTTCCCTTCTGGGAAAAGGCAGCTCCACAAACTTCACAAGAATATAGCTTCTCACCAGTATGAGTCCGCACATGAACTGATCAAAATGTAACAAGAAATTTCTTTGGAAATAAAAACTGAATCAAATAAATGTTGATTCAGTCAGTTAAGTGCCATATGTGATACACGCTTGGGCGATCATGTAATGACTGAATGGGCAGAAGATTATCCCGCAGTAGGTTGCCATTGCTTTCTGTGGTAGACTGGTTGCCGACCAAGGCTATAGAACCCAATCTGTCCTGCTATTTAACCCATAACTGGAAGGAAGAGACGGATTAATACCTTTCTTGTTCCGAGCCGATATCCACTGTACCACAACACATATACCAAATAAGCAGAAGTCTTTCAATTTCCAGAAATTGCATCAATAGTGGATGTATTAAAATAAAATTACTACATATTCATAACAAGCATTGTCAGGCTATATCAAATTTCAAAATTTCAATAAGCATAATCATCACAAATTTACAGGTCATGTTAATTAAATGGAAGAAGAGAACTTAGAGGTTTACTGTGATTGTAGACTAAATGATACAAGACAAAAAAAGAAGGGTAGTGTAACCTGACAGTGCCATACATGATAAAAATGTCTTATTAACAACTCTTTAAAGGAATGTTTCTCAGAAACAATTTCCTTTTATGGAATAAATCAATTCATAATAACTTGATTCTTTACAATATAGATGATTTTATTTCATCAATGGAAAGTACACTGCAAATTAAATACACAAAGAATCTCAAAATTCCATACACTAAATTGTCTTGACTACATCAGTGAAATTGCACATTATATTACACTTGAGATTTCACGTTTCTTATTTAAAATGTTCTAAACATGTAAATTCACAAATATCCTAAAATTATTATTTTCAAATGAGAAATTTGTAAAGATGCTGCTACCTATGAGCAAAATGCATTTGCAAATACCTTTAAAGCCATGCCTTAAAAAATCACATGAGATATTTCACAAAAATAGTTTCATTCCCATGTATAGTCATACAAATTCAATTTTGTAGTATTTGAAAACAATGCATGAAAGTTTTAAGTAGAACATATTTTTGTAGTGCACAATCCCATAATAGACATTATACAAAAAATTTATGGAAAATTATATCTACAAACCTAAAAAATGACATAGGTTTTAATGATAGAGTATATGAAGTATAAGAAATTGAACAAAAGGATATAAATGTTGCAACAAGTATAATTTCAGTGAAAATGCATATCTACAAACTTAAAGGATTATTCTTTCTCTCCAGTATGTATTTTCATATGTTACACCAAATTTGACTTATCTGAAAATACAGATCATCAAATTTCACAAACATATGGTTCCTCACCAGTATGTGTTTGCATATGTCTAATCAAATGGGACTTTGATGAAAACAAAAATCCACAAATTTCACAAGAATATGGATTCACAACAGTGTGTGTTCTTTTGTGGTTTACCAAACTTCCCTTCTGGGAAAAGGCAGCTCCACAAACTTCACAAGAATATGGCTTCTCACCAGTATGAGTCCGCACATGAAGCACCAAACATGACTTCTGCGAAAATGCAGATCCACAAATTTCACAAGAATAGGGTTTCTCTCCAGTATGTGTTCGCATATGTCTCGAGAGCTGCAACTTCAATGAAAATGCAGATTCACAGATTTCACAAGAATATGGTTTCTCTCCAACATGTGTTCGCATATGGTCCACTAAATTTGACTTCTGTTGAAAAGCTTTTCCACAAAACTCACATGAATATGGCTTTTCTCCAGTGTGTGTTCGCATATGGACCACCAAATATGACTTCTGTGAAAATGCAGATCCACAAACTTCACAAGAATATGGCTTCTCTCCAGTGTGCGTTCTCTTGTGAAGCACCAAAATTGACCTCTGTGAAAATGCAGATCCACAAACATCACAAGAATATGGCCTCTCTCCAGAATGTTTTCGCATATGAACCACTAAATATGACTTCTGCGAAAATGTTGATCCACAAACTCCACATGAATATGGTTTCTCTCCAGTGTGTTTTTGCATATGTTTCATTAAATGTGGCTTCATTGAAAATGCAGATTCACAAAGTTCACAAGAATATGGCTTTTCTCCAGTGTGTGTTCTCTTGTGAAGCACCAAATGTGACTTCTGTGAAAATGCAGATCCACAAACTTCACAAGAATATGGCTTCTCTCCAGAGTGCGTTCGCATGTGAACCACCAAATATGACTTTTCTGAAAAAGCAGATTCACAAACATCGCAAGAATATGGCTTTTCTCCAGTGTGTGTTCGCACATGGACAACCAAAGATGACTTCTCTGAAAATGCAGATCCACAAACTTCACAAAAATATGGTTTCTCTCCAGTGTGTGTTCTTCTGTGGCGCACCAAAATTGACTTCTGCGAAAATGCAGTTTCACACACTTCACAGGAATATGGCTTCTCTCCAGTGTGAGTTCGTAGATGAAGCACCAAATATGACTTCTTTGAAAATGCAGATCCACAAACATCACATGAATAGGGTTTCTCTCCAGTGTGTATTCGTATATGCTGCATCAAATGTGCCTTCTGAAAAAATGCAGATTCACAAACATCACAAGAATATGGCCTTTCACCAGTATGTGTTCTCCTGTGGTGCACTAAATTTGTTTTCTGTGAAAACGCTGAGCCACAAACTTCACAAGAATATGGCTTCTCTCCAGTATGTATCCCCCTGTGGCTTGTCAAAGTTGATTTTCGTGAAAATGCAGATCCACAAAATTCACAAGGATATGGCTTCTCACCAGTATGAACTCGCTTATGACGCACAAAATTTGACCGCCATGAAAATGTGGATCCACAAACTTCACAAGAATATGGTTTCTCTCCCGTGTGTATTCTCATATGTTTCATCAAAGTTGCTTTCAAAGAATATGCAGATCCACAAACTTCACAAGAATGTGGTTTCTCTCTTGTTTTTGTTTCCATATTTATTGCATTGTAAGTCTGACTTCACAAAAAAGATTAATACAGTTCACAAGAATACAGGTTCTCTTTCCTGTCTATTTGTTAAATGTGGTTATGGATAAATGAGAAACAACTTTCCAGCTAAAATACATGTTCATAGTATCAAAAATGTAAACATTTATCTTTTATATAAAATGTATAGCACATGTTTCTTGAAATTAAAATGTCTTTTCCTTCGTTCAATTTCTCATGAAAAATTATGCATATCACAATTTTCGGTCATGCCAAAAGATCTGTAAAAGAAAATAAAAGATATATTAACTTTGTGAATAATATATAAAAGCAGTATATATTATAACAAATACATGTAGTAATAAAGCTGATTCACTAAATGCAGCAGTAGTTAGTAAAGATCAACACATTGATGTAAAGCAATACTACCATCACAACTTCTTTAACCAAAGGTCTAAACAAAATATACTAAGGATCTTGGTATGGGAACAAAGGTAAAATACACAAAGTGAAGCCACTTGGCAAAGACAGACCTCGAACTCTGTCACCAAGCAGAGTAATGTATGCTGATTTCTTACAAAATGTATACTTTAATAAGATGACCAGATGTGTGACAATATGCCAAAATATTTCATTAAATTCATTGTAATGCAGAGAAGAGAATTTAAGAAACAATTTCACATGACATAAAAAATTACACATTGTTCTTAATCCATTCAGGTTGATAATTTAGTAATTGGAAATCAATTAATGTGTAACCATTTCTTGTTTGATAGTAACACTGGAATAAGAAAAGGAATCCAGCTTATTTTTTCAAATGTCTACTTCAACAAAAAGACCTTTAGTTGAAGAATAAAGATAGTTTATGAAATGCATTGTGATTCAGAACAGAGAATTCAGTGGAATAATTTACCATGAGGTATAAGTTTCTTTCTTTTTATTTCATGCAGGTTAGTAATTTTTTTGTATCTATTAACCTTCACTTATTTTGACAATATTTGCTCTAAATCATGAAATAATAAATTGCCATTAAAGTCTATTTAGTCATTACAGTTCCAAGCATTTTGCTTAAAAATGCTAAACATCAAGGCTATCAATGTGACATGAACAGTATTTTTTCTAATTATGATCAATTAATTGAACTTTAAAGCAATTACTTATGTACATCTCAATTCGCTATACCTAAGGTTAAAATTAATTTTTAAAAACTACACATCTTCCACTTTAAATTTTAAGTTAATAGATTGAATATTTCCAATAAGCAAAATACTTTAATTAGTAGTTTTGATTTGAAATTGCTTACATTTTTTTTTCACTGAGAACCAATTTTAGAACTTTTTAAACCCAACGGCAGGTATTTATTGAAGGTGTTGACGTTGATATTTAATGTTCTGTGGGCTTAAAATAAAAAATAATTTAATAAACGTGAATACCTTTAATACATAATTTTATATTGTCTGTAATCTTACAAATTTAAGAACATATTCTCCATTATCTAATGTTTTATATAATTTAATATATTTTTGGATTTAGATTTGGTACCTCCACATTTTTACTAAAGAACATCATAGCATGATGCCAAAAACATAATAAAAAAAGTTTAAACACTAAAATGTGTATGTTATTAAGAAGAAAGACCAAACTATTTTTTAATACTTCTTTATCTTTTGCAACACGTTTGAAATTTAGGTTAAAAATCTTGTTTCTTTTTGGGGTCAGAGCTGACTATTGAAATTTTAGCACCATTGTTTTTGGTAAAAAAAATATATTAAGTTAGAAATTCTTACAAAAATCAAATAATTGTTGGGTTTCAATAAAACTTTCAGGAATTATTCACTAATGAAATAACTTATTAATCAAATTATTATTTTTCTAAAGTCTTGGTAAATATATATATATATATATATATATATATATATATATATATATATATATATATATATCTTTACATCTGTTAACAATCTCCCATACACACCAATTTATCTTAATGAAATTTCCAGAAATTAACTTTTTCCCATAAAGTTTGTTTTATTAGTTAAAAGCAGGAGTCCTTATAGAATGTATGTTATCCAATTTTGTTTTATTTAGAAACAGTTGCCACTCTTCCAAAATTCTTCTCTGAATATTAAAATAAAAAATGCAAATGCTTTTCAATTTATAATAACATATTATTTAATCTAATAAATGTATACTTTTACTTAATAACAATATTCCTCATCAGTGACATGAATGAAACTGAATTTTAAAAAGGTTTAAAAACCTCTTAATTATTCTAATTGAAATAAAAGAAAAATGAATAATCTTTTAAAAAAGCATTATGCATCAAAAAATTTAATTTCTTTAATTTTCTTGAGAATATTAGCTTTTTTTAATTAAATACTGTTTGAGTTTTAATGCATTTTTTATTTTATGATTGATAGCAATATTTTTGGCAAGGCAGGTCTAATTTTACAAAAAAATTTGATTTAAATTCTTTAAAAGTTCTGCTTTAAATAATATAATCACTAAAAATTAACTTTTTGAATTTCTTAAGTTAGTGAGGTAAAAAACAAGAAAATTATAAAACAATTGATTTGTGAATATGTCCTGAAGATTTCATTAAAATCTGACAATTTATTTTTTGCAAGAGTCTACAAACTAGTGAATCTTAAAATTTGCTATGCTAATTTATAGTTCCTCTGCTGACACAAGAAAAACAAGATTTTTAAAGAAACATTTTTGATATCCTAAAAGGATTAATAAATTTAATATTCAAAAAATACTTTGGCCTTTCCTTAACAAAGATTTTGATGATAAAATTTAAGTTTTTGTCAGTTTTGGGGCATTTTTGTCATAGTATGAAGCACATTTTTTAACAAATTAGTGAAGGTACCTACAATTATTCAGAAATGTAAAGAATAACATGCAGAGATGTATATTTTATTTCTAGAAAATTTTTATAATGAGAATCAGTTAGGCTGAGAGATTTGTTAATGTGGTCATATTTAGCCTTTTCAAAAGAAAAAAGTCATTCCAATCAATTTAAATTTGTCCTGGAAATTAAATAAAAAGTCTGGAATTAAAATGAAAAACAATGTATATTTTTATTTTTAAAATGCATTTTTACACCTTAAGAAAGGAATATTTTTTTCAGGTGACTCATATTTAACATTATTCAGCAAAGTAAATTAGAACAAGCACTGACAAATTCATGGATGTGCATTATGGTACAAAGGATATTGGATCGGAATCAGAGAGTCACATTCAAATTCTAGTTGAATTCATTGCATTCACTGATGAGGAAATACTCTTGGTAAAATCTGTCTCTTTTTGGGTTGAAAAGCAGAACAGATTGAGTTCTATATCCTTGGCTAGCAACCAGTCTACCATAGAAAGAAATGGCAACCTACTGCGAGAAAAAGTTTCTGCCTAATCAGTCATGGATCAAAAGACACATAATCACCCAAACACGTAGGTATCTCCAGTCATTTTTGATATTTAAATTTTAAATTGAATTTTTAAAAATAAAAAAGTTTTCTTGAAACTTATTTTAGGTTTAATTGAAAGCTAAATGATTAAATATACTATTTCCAGATTTCAAACAGAAATTATATTGATTGGAATATAAAGTTTTGGGATGTTTTTTTAATTTTTCAATTTTTCAGCCATTTGTGAGTGATTGACAGATTCGTAAAAAAGTAAATTTTCAGTTTTAAAAATCTTGTAAAAATAAAATATAAATTGGTGACACATTATTTTTGGAAACTTAGAAAATTTAATGTTAAATTCTTCTGATTTACTTATTTATAGCATGAAATTTAGAATAAAACTATTTCTTAATCAGAGAGTTGAACCTGTTTGCTGTATATCATATCTGTTGACAGGTTGTTAGATTAGAGATAAGATAAGTGTATAGTAATTACAAGTGACATAATTGCAGAAATTTTTTTCCCTGTAAAAGGAAGAAACTCTGAAATATATGACCGTTTAATTTACACAGAAATTATCATACAAGAAACTTCTAATATACAAAAAAAATTTTTTTTAATTATTTTAAAAATGGAAAGGCACAATTTGTATTTAACTTTTTAATTGTTGATTATTAAGTATAATCTTTACTTAATAAGTTTTTAAACCCCAACAAATTTTAAAGTATTTTAAAAATAGTTTTGAAGTTTTATAAATTATTATAATTAAAAAAAAACAAACAATTCTCTTAAAATTTCATTATTAATCGAAAACTTTTTACTTTCACTATAATGACCTTAATTTATATTATTTATTCAAGCAATTAAAAATTGATCAGATAATGTCATAATTATATTGCATTTTTTATTTTATTATTGGGAGCAGATTTTCGAAAATAGAAGCAAATTTTTTCAAGAAAATAATAGATGATTTACATTCTCCAAAGAGTCCCGCATTTAACTAATAAATCTAATTATTGCAACAAACTTTAATTCTTAAAATTTCATGAATTTATATGAAGTTGGGGTAAAAGATGCAAAAGAAAATAATTTTTTTACCAAGATTTAAAAAAATTAATATTTTAAAAATTAATTTCATTCATTTACTGAAAGTTTCATTAAAATCTGACAATTATTTGATTTTTGCAAGAATTTCCAAATTAATGTGTTTGTTACCAGAAAAAAAAATGAGTTATGTAATATTACGTTTTCCATTGTAAACTCTCATAATACTTTGGTTACTTGCTAACAAAAGCAAAACAAGGTTTACATAAAAATTTCAAATGTGTTAGAAGGGATTAGAAATTTTTTTAAAATAATTAAAAAATACTTTGATCTTTTCTCTTAATAATGATATAAACATTTTTATGGAAAAGGTTTGTTTGAAGCCTTTTTTATTCATATTATGCTTTTTTTTTCAGTTATTTAGTGGAGGTACTGAAATCATGTATAACACTCATAAGTACCTCCACTCATTTTTGATAACTAACTTTTAAATTGAATTTTTAAAAATAAGGTTTTCTTGAAACCGTTATTTTAGTTTCAATTGAAAGCTAAATGATTAAATTTACTATTTCCAGTAAGCAAAATACTCTGGTTTATTTCAAACAGAAATTATATTGATTGGATTATAAAAGTTTGAGTTTTTTTTTCAGTTTTTTAATTAGCTGCCATTTTTAAGTGATCAGTACATTTTTGTAAACAAAAGTTAATTTTTAACAGTTTTAAAAATCTTGCAAAAGTAAAATATACATCTGTGACATTATTTTTGGAAAATTAGCAAATTTTATGTTAAATTAATCTGATTTACACAAGTATTACTTATTTATAGCATTAAATTTAGAATAAAACTATTTCTTAATCACAAATTTGAACCTTTTGACCTGTACACATTGTAAATCAAGATCGTGTTGACAGGTTCTTGATTAGAGATGAAAATGTATGGCATTCATAAGGGACAAAATTATACTAATTTTTTTGAGGAGTAAGGGAGGAAACTCTGACATTTTAATTTGCACATAGAAATTACCATACAAAAAAAAAAAAAAAATCAAATGCACACAAAAGTTTAAATTATTTAAAAAATACGTATAATGATTTTTATTAAACTTTTCAATAGGCAATATAACCATCAATTCTTAACTAAAAAAATAAGCACGACAGTTCTTTTAAAGATTTTAAAAATATTTTTAAACTTTATAAATTATTATAACAATAAAAAAAAATGTTTTCAGACTATAATATTCTTAATTTTTATTATTTATTCCAGTGATTAAAAGCTTATCAAATTAAATGATACTAGTTACCTCCAGTCAAATCGATAACAAAACAGCATAGTATGAATTAAAAAAAGCCCAAACCTAATAAAACAAAAATAATGTAAATATTTTGAAGGAAAAAAATTAAGAGAAAGGATCAAAGTAATTTTTAATTATTTTAAAAAATTTTTTAATCGCTTCTAACATTTTTGAAATTTTGTCAGACAGTTTTGTTTTGATTTGAGTTAGTGGCTAAGAAACATTACGACTGTTTTACAATAGAAACCTAATAATTGCATTACCCACTTTTTTGCTGACAAACACATTAATTTGGAAATTCCCACAAAAATCAAATAATTATCAGATTTTAATGAAACTTTCAGTACTCATTCACAAATGGATAAAATTATTTTTAAAATTATTATTTTTTAAAAATCTTGATAAAAATATTTTTTTCACCTCTGTTACCTCCCCTCCATGTAAACCCATGAAATCTTAATAAATTTTACACTGATTATTCGAGAACCTTCTCTGGAGAGTAAAATAAAAAATGCAATAAAACGCTGATATAATTTAATTTGATAAGCTTTTAATTACTGGAATAAAAATAACTATTAAAGATATTATATTCTGAAGCAAGAAAATTTTTCTGATTAATGATAAAATTTTGAAAGAATTGTTTTCATTTTTTTTATTATTAAATAATTTAATAATATAAAATATTTTTAAAATCTTCAAAGAATTGATTGTGAGTAGACTTTTTAAGAACTGATGATTATATTGCCTATCTAAAATTGAAAAGATTAATAAAAATCGCTTTGTAGAAATATTTTAAATGAATAAAAAAAAATTTTCTGTGTAAATATGTTCCATTTGATTAAGTATGATGTTCCATAGGCGTCAGGACATGTTTTCATAAAAATTAAATTAAATATTTTTACCATGCCTTAAACTTATTAATAAATAACATAATATAACTTAGTTCAGTAATTTCAATCTTTCTTATTAAAATAAAATTTAAATTTTTAAATTTTTATTTATTTAGAAAGCATATTCAAATGCCTGGCTATAAATCTAAACTAAAATTCTATAACATATTATATAATTGCTGAAAATATTAAGTTAAATTTTTAATCTTACTATTTATTTCAAAAAAAAAAAAAAAGGGAATGAAAATTTAAAAAATTTCATGTTTTAACCTAATTGAAATTTTGGCATGTGTGGTTGCCACCCTATTAGCGTTCTTGACATATTCCAGCTGTCATATTGTTCTTCACCCCGATAACGCAGATAAAAGAGGGCTTTTAAAAAGTTAAGTTTTTTTATTGTAAATTTCTGGCAGTAAGCAATTATTACTTGATTGAAATCAGATAAAGGTAAGTCTGAATTTAAAAAATTGACTTGTCAGCTAGGCATATTTTATTTTTGCAAGATTTTTAAAATAGAAATTTGGTTACTGTTTGCGTAATGTGTTGATCAATCAAAAATGGTGGGAAATTTAAATTTAATTTTTTCAATTTAGAAAAAAATTAGATTAAAATCAATATAATTTCAGTTTAAAATATGTGTATTTTTTTTTCTGGAATTAAAATTTAATCTCTTGGCTTTCAATTAAAGCTAATTTTAAAACTTGAAGATAACTTCTTTTTTTAATTACAATTTAAGTATCAAAAATGGGTGGAGGTACCTACAGAATTTTATTGTATTTTTTTTATTTTACTTTGGAGCAGATATTCAGATAGTGTTGTAAAATTTAAAAATAAAAAAAATAGCTGATTTATATTCCCCAATGAGTCCTGCGTTTAACTAATAAAAAAAGTTTGTCAACCAATTTAAAATTTATTAAAATTTCATGGACTTACGTGTGGGGGGGGGGGGGGTAACAGAGGTAAAAAAAAAAATTTACCAAGATTTTAAAAAAATAATTTCACTCATTTGTGAATGAGTACTGAAAGTTTCATTAAAATCCAACAATTATTTGATTTTTGTGAGGATTTCGAAATTAATGTTTGTCACCGAAAAAAGTGGGTGATGGAAATCATTAAGTTTTCTATTGTAAACAGTCGTAACGTTTTTTTGTTTGACTGTTAACTCAAATCAAAAAAATTTCTGACAAAATTTCGAAAATGTTAGAAGGCATTAAAAATTTTTTTAAAATAATTTTTTTTTTTTAATCATATCACCTCGAGCAAGGCGGTAACACCACTGATGTGCAGGGGGCTATGTAATAGTGAAAAGATTGGAAAAGAGAAAACCGGAAACCACATCCTAAACAGTTTGTTTTATTCAGTTTGGGCCCTTTTTTATTCATACTATGCTATTTTTTTAGCGATTTAGTGGAGGTTCAGTGACTGAACTGACTGACTACCAAAAAAGTGTACTCTTTCGATATCACGAGTATATACACACAGATTTTTAGCTTTCATTTAAAGAAAAATAGTTTTATGCTAAATTAAATAAAAACGGAATAATTTTTCAGTCGACTGCTAATTCAACCTTATTGCAATAATTTTCAAAGTAAATTAAAGTTGAACAATTTGTGGACTTTTAGAAGAAGGAATGTATAACATAATTTTTGTACTTTGGTTTGAGATTTGATTTGCTTTTCAAATTTTTTTATTCCTTTATTTATTTTTGACTTTTCGACCTTTGTTTAAAAAAGAAAAAAAGAAACAAGAAACTTCTTCCATGAGAGATTTCTTAAACGAACTTTTTAAACTTAAACGAATCAATTGGAAATATAGTCGTCGAAATATTTTTTTCAAGCTATTTATCCTTTTCTATCAATAAAAACAAAAAAAAAAGAGAAGTTTTTGAAACAACTTCTAAATCAACATTATTTTGTGAAGTAAAGTAAAGTCAAACTAATATTGTATTTTTAATAAATCTTGTGGCGGGTTGCTTCAGTGAAAGTCTAAAAACTTAAAGAGGTGCAAAAATGCTTGAATGACAAAGAAAAATAAAATTTACCGATAAACATTTCACTCAGCAAAATCGTCGTAAACGTAAGTAACGTAATCACGTTAAGATATCTTTTATTTTATTGTGATCATTCTCGTTTATATAAAAAAATTCTTAAATGGAAATTATATTTAAAGTTTGTAACTGGGGGAATGGAGAGAGACCTTTAAAATAAAAAAAATACAAAAAAAAAAACAATGGAATTTCTTTTTTTTTTCTTAGTTAATATTTCAAAACATTTATTTAAGTTAAATTATAAAATATCTAACAAAATTGAAAATTTTCATCTTTTGAGATGTTAACAACAGCAACAAAAAAAGTGACCATTTATAAATTATTCGTTTTTTTTTTTTATTAAAAATAGTTGTTTTCTTTCACGTACCTTTCTCAATTCAACGAGCTGAAAAACCAAACTGAATGATTTCTTTGTTTGTGTTAAAATGATTTTCTTTGGATTTCTCTGTCAATCTACTAAATTTTATATTTTTCGTTGAGTTCAGGTGATAATAATTTCGAAATTTAAACGAAGGATGAAACGAAAAAAATTAAGAAAATGGCAAATACATGCAATTAATTTCGATAAAATATTTCGCTTGACGAAGTAGGACGCAAAAAAATTAAGCGGTGTTAGGCAAGATTTGATTCCTTGCGTCTAAAATCCGCGTTTAGATTTCTTTGCAGTTATGTCAAACTTACAATGGATTTGCTGGCTTGATTTTTACGTGTGTCCTGAGATTGTTTTACAGTCTTCTTTTTCAAAATTCAAGATTCTTTAGTATTTATAGCAAAAGCAAAGAGAAGCTACATTATGGCGTATGGGAAAGTAACTACAGATGAAATAAGCTCAGAATCAATAACTTTGTAGATTCTTCTGATTTGATCAAGAATGAACATAAAGCAGGAGTTGGTACAGTTCCTGGTAAATTTTCGTTTCAGGTCCCGAAGGCTTTTCCCCCTTCAAATTTATCCAAAATAGCATTATTTCTGTGCAAATGCTGAACTCAAATCAACAATTAATTGAAGAAACTTACCTTTATTGATCTTAACGACCAGAAAAAAATCGAACTTCATCTCCCGTAACTCTCACAAAGTCATGTAATTAACTGCAGATTGACTTTCGGTGTAGGCACAAATTTCAGCCTATTTACTTCCTTTACTGAAATTTACGCCTATTTACTTCCTGTAATGAAATACATGTACAAAAAAAATCATGTATTACTTTCATTACAGCAAGTAAATAGGCGGAAATTTCAGTAAAGGAAGTAAATAGGCCGAAAATAGGCTGGAATTTGTTGTCCTACACCGAAAGTCATTATGCAGTTAATTACATGACTGCGTTAGAGTTACGGGAGACAAAATGTAGTTCGATTTTTTTCTGGACGTTCAGATCAATAAAGGTAGATTTCTTCAATAACTAATTGTTGATTTAACTTCAGCATATACATTTGCACAGAAATAATGCTATTTTGGATAAATTTGAAGGGGGAAAAGCCTTCAGGACCTAAAACGAAAATTTACCCATTTCCTCTTCATGTCAGTATTTGAAAATTACTAAGTTTAAGAATTCTGAATTTAATTTCCTGAAATGAGCAAATGATCACAACATTAAATGTGCAAATTCATGAATAATTGTTTTTATCTTGTTTTGTTAAAATTACCTGTGTGTTTCCTCTTTATTCATTTTCCTGTCATGGGTAAATCTACTGTTAATCTTAACCCTATTTCCATGCCACTATAATCTGGTAACCCATGTTGTGCAAGTAATCACATTCCTGTTCTTCCTGGGTATGACTGTAAACTGCATCCGGCAGCAAGGCCTCTGATGGGGAGATTTTGAGAAGCATGGAACCACCTCTTAATTGCTGTTGTTCCCAGGTCCACCCTGACCCGGAGTGGTAGCACCTGTTAGGGTTCCAGCTATGGGCAAATAGCTAACCCCCAAACTGGTGTCAAAATACTATGAAAGTATAAAAATGCTTATATATATATATATATATATATATATATATATATAATAGATTTTCATAGAAAAATATACATTTTTGAAGAAAAAATTGCAACACCTCTTTGAAGGAAAAAATTCTCAGCAAAATATTTTTGAAAACAAAAACATTAAAAACAATACATTTTAGGTTTTCTGAAAACAAAAACATTAAAAACAATACATTTTAGGTTTTCTGAAAACAAAAACATTAAAAACAATACATTTTAGGTTTTCTGAAATAAAAAGAATAAAAACAATTTTTTTAAAAATCTGACTAATTTAACCTTCTCATTATAACCGAACATTTATAAAGAAATAACTTAAAACCCCACCTTTTTGACATTAAATGACCCACAGAGGTTGATATGCCATTAAACAAAACTCACTCACTCACTCCTGTTCTTCCTGCATTCATAACAAGGAAGCATGTCCGACAGTGAACAGGAAGATGAATCAAGCATTCATAGAAGTCAGTGAATCAATAGTGTTATTATCCATTAAAACCACCGTGTTCATTAAATCAAATGTGATTGCATGGTTCTCAATTATTGAAGGCACAATTCCACATTATGAAGATAAGGACAAATATACAAAAACTTTACCACATGTTAGCGGTATTACTACATGAGAGATTATATAAGTTACAATCTACCATTTTACACATGGGAGATATTAGCAAACATAAAGAAGCAGTCGTAATGTTGCATGAGAAATCATAGCCAGAAATGCTTGACATATTGCTGTCTGCTTCCACACTCACAGGAAGACCATCCATTTAAATGAATTGACAGCATTAGAAACATGAGTGAGCAGGTATGACACAAGATCATGCGAGTAATGCTGATTAATTTTAACCCCTAAGCCCCATGCTACAAAGGGAATGGCAGTTTCTCCTTAGTAGCCATCATACATTGACAGAATTGAGCTCAAACTAAATGTGGGATAATTTTCAGGCTTCAAAAGCTGACAACTTCTCTGTCTTCTGCTTAGGTCTTCATGAATGTTTTTGCCTGATTTTGTTCCTCGGCGGACCTGAAGGAGACTACCACCACCTATAAATTTGTTGTTTTTCATTTTCGTTTTACTTTTTTCAGTGCAGTCTTATCAATTACACCCTAAACTTTCTGACTGACCAAAAAAATTTGTAAAAATTTCAATATTTAAACAATTTTATGGGGGACTCAGTTTTTCATACAACATTATAATAAATTGATCCTCCATTTTGGAATCACTCGCCAGTACGACATTACCACCACCTGTAAATTTGTTGATTATCAATTTTTTTTCAGTGCAATTTTATTGATTAAACCCTAAACTTTCCGATTAACAAAAAAAAAATTGTAAAAATTTCAACATTTAAACAATTTTAGCAGGTGGGGTGGGGGGAGAACTCAGTTTTTCATTCAACTTTATAGTAAATCGATCCAGTGCAATTAACTTTTTTGCTTGTGCATATTCAACAACTGAATCTGTTGCAAAATTTTTGAATAAAGCCATTATTGGAGTTTCCAAGGAAGATGGCATTGTAAGAAATAAAGAAAACTTGAAAAAGACAAAACCAAGAGCAACAACTCGTCCTAAAAACACCAAAACAAAGCGACCCCCAACGCGAGTGATTCCAAAATGGAGGATCAATTTACTATAACGTTGTATGAGAAATTGATCCCCCCAACCCAAATTGCTTAAATATTGAAATTTTTCCAAATTTTTTTGATAATTGGAAACTTAATGTAATAATTGATCAAACTGTGCTGAAAAAAAGTAAAAAAAAAATGAAAAACAACAAATTTAAATGTGGTGGTAGTCTCCTTCCGGTCCGCTTCTATTCTTAGTTGTGCCAAGAGTTGAAAGTTTACATTTTCCTCGCTGAGACTGCTCAGGTGTCACATAAGCAATACCACGATAATGCAGATCTTCTTCTGAAGTTGTTAAGAGATCCTCTCCATATAAAAGAAGGAAAACAGCTTGAAAGCCTATAGTGGAAGAAGTTCAGTTGTGGACATAGATTACACAATGTCCAAACCACTAAAGAAGAGCCGAAATGTAATCGCATACTTGTTACGCTCCAAGTTACAAACAGCCACTACTCAAGCCCAAGTGTCCTATGCCTCAGAAAAAAAAAAACACCAAACTTTCAACTGCAGCATTCAAGTAATCCAAGGTTTTAGTCATTACAATTTTTAGCAGAGGCAGAACCAAAGTCACCTCTTTTGCTGTTGCCTGAAGTTCAAGCACAAACTTCAAAACAAGACATTTACATTTTTTTTATTCGTAATGAGAAAAGAATTTAATAATATTTTCATTTCTCATGAATTGTACTTTATAAAACTTATGTGCAAAAAAGTTTGTACATAATAAGGAAAATTTTTTAAAATTTCAAAAAAATTTTTAACTACAAGTGAATTGTACTTTATAAAAATTTATATGTTGGAAGATGGTGAAAGCATATAATAGATGCAGGCATTGTGACCCCAGCAAAAGCAAACAAAAAAATTTATGAATTTTGCTTTGTTTAAATTTTGACATTACTATTATCATTTGCATTGAATGAGAAATAGAAAATTTTGGTAGGTTGACTCTTGGCAGAAAAATCTGAAAAGAAACATTTGAACATAAAGAAATCATCCCAATTACTTTCTTGATGAATTTTTATCTCTAAAAGGTACTTGAAAAAATACAAATAATTTTAAATAAAAAAGTACAAATTTATTATTGAAATAGTTGAAATGGAAACAAAAATAGAAATTTGATTTGTTTTTTATTTTTTTATTTTAAATTTCTCTCCCCATTTATAAATTTCATTCAAGAATTATTTTTAAGAATATAATTACTGAATAAAACAAAAAAAAGGATTGCTGATGCTAACCTCCAGGAAAATGACACGTCATGCATTCTCAGGTTTATTTTCTTGACTGACATGAAGTAGAAAGGCTATGATGAATCCATTTCTAGGTCAGCTGTTAAAAAAGTTGGCTCAATATGCTAGATAATTTTTTCTCTCCTGAATGTATTTTGCAGATATATAAGTCTATCATGCATTCATGTTTTAAATATTGCTGCAACATATGGTTTTTTTTTAGATATCTGAAGATCCTTGATAAAATCCCAAGAATCAACAATATTATTGGTCATCATCTGGTGTTTAAGAGGCAGTCACTTTCCTACTGCTGTAAAGTTACCTCCCTGTCAGTCAGTCAGTCAGTCAGTCAGTTAAGTGCCATACGTGATACACGCTTGGGTGATCATGTCTCGAAAGAGACATGACTGACTGGGCAGAAGATTATCCCGCAGTAGGTTGCCATTGCTTTCTGCAGTAGAAACCAAGGCTATAGAACCCAATCTGTCCTGCTATTTAACCCATAACTGGAAGGAATAGGCGGATTAATACCTTTCCCAAGGGTATTTGCGCGTAAGTGAATACAATGGATTCAGCTGGAATTTGAACTTGGCTCCCCGGTTTCTCGTTCCGAGTCGATATCCACTGGACCACAACGCACATCCTCACCATTTCTATAAATACCTTCCTGACAACTGCAGGGATAAGATTTTTGGCATTTTCATTAGTTTATTTCTGATGGGCACTTAGTTTTAAGCTATTCTTAACATTGTATAACATGATATCTAAGAAAGGCAAAGTATTATTTTTTTTCCATTTCATATATACACTCCCGATCAAAAATTTAAGACCACTTACAAATCTTTAAAAAGAAATTTTTTTTTATGGATAGATTTTAAACTCCTCCCAATTAAGGTTACCAATACTACAATCTAAAAGGTTATGGAAACAAAAAACTACATCCCAAACATTTTATTTAGAAATTTACATTTTTATAAAATGAGGTGATTTGCACATGATCAAAATTATAAGACCAGAGACAAAAATTCTACGAAATTGTACAAAAAGTGTATGAAAAGTGTATGAAAACATTCAACAAGCAAATTTAATAATGAGTTCTACCTCCACTGCTTTTGATGACTTCAAAAATTCTGTTGGTTATGCTAGAAATAAGCGTTTCCATTAAGGTGCGGGGGATGTTGCTCCAGCTTCTGAAGATGGCTTCACGAAGTTCATTTTTTGTTGAATATTGTTTGCCATTTCGATAAACATCTCTTGTCATCCATCCTCAAACATTTTCAATTGGGTTCAAGTCTGGCGAGCATGCAGGATGTCTAAAGAGATGGACACCATTATCTTGTAGAAAGGTCAAGGTCCATCTTGCAGTGTGGATTGCAGCATTATCCTGTTGGAATAACCATCCATCCCCACACAAACGATAGCCCTCCATCATCAAAGATGCTTTTTGTAGCATGCTAACATAACCAGCCACTGTCTGATGACCCTGCACCACCTGGAGCTCCATCGTCCATCTGTAAGAAAAGGCACCCCATAGCATTAGGGACCCTCCACCACTATGACGTGTGGAGAAAATTTCAGGAGGCATATTTTTGTTATGCCAATATCGTTGGAAGCCATCAGGACCATCTAGATTGAATTTTTTCTCATCAGAAAACAGGACTTTCTGCCACTTCTCAACATCCCATGTTTGGTATTTACGACCAAACTTTAAGTGTGCACCTTGTGACGTGGAAGCAGCCGAGGAACTTGTTTACGCTTTTTATTTACCATGCCTTTATGTCGTAAGTGTCGTCTGATGGTTTACAGGACTGCAATCAGCTTCTGTGACTGCCTTAATTTGACTAGAAGAAAGTCCCTTGTCTTTCATAACAACCCATCTTATTCTCCTACTCAATGCAGGAGAAATTTTGCTTTTCCATAATTCTCACTGTTCTTTAGAAAGTTGCAAATCACAGTTTTACTGTGATTTACCTTAGCTGCGATCGCCCGCTGTGAGAAACCTTGCTTATGGAATTCTAGAATTTGAGAATGCGCAACTTCGGTAAGTTTGCTTGCTTTAGGCATGGTAACACCTTTATGCAGTGATTGCTAATCTTTAACTGAACTAAAAACATTGGAATTACCATAGATCTAGCAATTTATACCCCTGGTCTTATAATTTTGATCATGTGTAAATCGCCTCATTTTATAAAAATGTAAATTTCTAAATAAAATGTTTGGAATGTAGCTTTTTGTTTCCATAATCTTTTAGATTGTAGTATTGGTAACCTTAAGTGGGAGAAGTTTAAAATCTATCCATAAAAAAAATTTCTTTTTAAAGATTTTTAAGTGGTCTTAAATTTTTGATCGGGAGTGTAAATTCTATTGTATATTTCACTTTGTTTCCTTTATCTACAAGACCAAATAAATCAGTATCACAAGGTCATATTAATAAGGTGTCATTGATATATCAGAAACATGATAAGTATTGAAAATATTTTGGAACAGACCAGATTCAAGAAATTGTAAAACAAATGCACACCATCATTCCACTTAAAGGCAATCCCACTGGTAATCCAAATACTTCTTTATAAAAACTTGTTCAATGTGAAGTAGCATTGATTGGTGATGAGATCAGATTTTTATTATTTTAACTTTTGGTAGTGAGAGGTTTATCTTTGGTTGTATTAGATGTGATAGGGTATTCTATCAGGTACTATTGTCTACCTACCATAAATACTTTGACTTCCAAAATTTATAAAATGTCACAAAATTGGTATTGCCAAGTCAAACCGAAAGCAGTATTATGAAAACCATGCACACTGTAAACATTTGAGGAAATAAAAGAAAACTCACAGAATGATTTTATATCATGATCACAGAAGATTCCTGCAAAACTAACTATTTGTACCTTTGATTAGGTTTACATTTCCAAGAAAATATTCATGCTGGAATATGTTCAAATTTTTCTCAGCATCTGAAACTGAGCACCTGTAGCTCAGAGGTAGAATCACCGACTGACACCAATTCAGTCGGGTTTCAATGCTGGTTAAAAAGTAATCAGAGTCTAACCGTACTGATGAGCTGTGATACAGCAAAACAGATCTGTCTAAGGATGACTATATATATATATATATATATATGGTTCATCCTGTCGTGAATCATCAAATGGCCAAAAGTGACAATAAATATTTATATTTATTTTCTTTTAAGTAAATCACAATGGGGTGAATATAAATTGTGATATTGTTGACTAGTTTAATCTGGAGAAATATGAATATTATCTTCTTAATATTCTACCTAAATACCAAAGGGATTTATAAAACTTGATCTACTTGATGTGTCATCTAGCTATAACAAAACATTATTTGGCAAATTAAATAGAATACTTGAAAAAGAGCAGTTAACAATAAAACAGTTGAAGCAGAGCAAGAGATGGAGAAAGAGTGTCAGTTTACTATCACAAGTTGAAAATTGGGGATTTTTAATTTCCCCAAAACCTACTGTCATCTACCATTCTGCTGAAACATTTCATTCCATATGACTAGAAAAAAAACTCGGATTTTATCGATGGTTAATTTGAAATAGTTGGTTGATAATAGCCCCACATTATGAAAGGTTTAGTACACAAGAGAAATAACAGAGGTAAGTGTCTTGATTCATGGCCTGTATAACCTGGAAGATAAATTTTGTCAGTCAAAAAAAGAAAAAAAGGAAGATAAACAATAAAAATAAAAATAGACATGAGACATTAGTTTCCTTTTTTTATGTATGTAAATCACTAAATTTTGGAGGTGGCTTTACTCAACTACAAAACAACTAGTAAAATGAGAATAAATCAATTACTAAGATTCTTTTTAATCTACACTGAAAAGGATAGAAAAAGACTGGTCAAGCTTTATTACTTACATTAATAATCACAAAATCAGTGAATATATGCCTGGATGAACATATGAAACAAACAATTCAATCCTGCTTGAATACAATATACATTTCACAGAAATCCCATGAGGCAGGGTACTATTTACATCAAGTTGACTATCAATCTTTCATTGAACTTATGAAAAAACTGATTAAAATTCTGAGCCATTATCCATTACAACACCTGCACTTTAAAGCTTACAGCACCTGGTATTCTCAAGCAGCCACCTATCTAGTTACTAACCAGACAGGACATTGTTTATCTTTCGTGTGTGAAAGTGAAATGGTACTTCAACATTATATTGCTGTAAGGTTGATGTAAAAAGAAGGAAGGAAATGTGTAAAAATAACTTTATATATTTCTTATAAATCTTTCCATTAAAAAGCAGAAACATACCAAATTCATGTTTAAATAAAGTCTGATGAGGCATTTTTAATTTTCAAACTTTTGATAAGCATCATCATCACCATTTAACAGGCAATGTTAGTTAAATGGAAGAAGAAAACTTAGAGGTTGACTGTGATTGTAGACTAAATGATACAAGACAGAACAAAAGAAGGGGAGGGCAACCTGACATTGTCCTACAATCAGTCAGTCAGTTAGGTGCCATACGTGATACACACTTGGGCAATCATGTCTCAAAAGAGACATGACTGACTGGGCAGAAGATTATCCCGCAGTAGGTTGCCATTGCTTTCTGCAGTAGACTGGTTGCCAACCAAGGCTATAGAACCCAATCTGTCCTGCTATTTAACCCATAACTGGAAGGAAGAGATGGATTAATACCTTTCCCAAGGGTATTTGCGTGTAAGTGAATACAATGGATTCAACTGGAATTTGAACTCGGCTCCCCGGTTTCTCGTTCTGAGCCGATATCCACTGTACCACAACACACATCCTACAATACATATGATAAAAAGTGTCTTATTAACAACCATTTGAAAGAAAGTTCCACAGAAAATAACTCCTTTTATGGAATAAATCAACTCATGATTACTTGATTCTTTATAATATAGATGGTTTTATTTCATTCATGGATAATACACTACAAATTAATGAACAATGAATCTCAAAATTCCATACACTGAATTGTTTTCACTGTGTTTTCCCTTTTAATATGTTTTTGCCTTTGGGCTTTCAATGGACATTTCAATAAAATTGCACATTATTACATTTCACTTGTGATTTGACAAATGTTTCTTGATGTAAATTTTATAAACATGAAAACACACAAATATTCTAAAATATCAGCATCACTATTTTTAAATGAGAAATTTGTAAAGATGCTGCTTCACATGACCAAGATTTATAAGAAGAATATATGTTTGCAAATGCCTTGAAAGCCATGAGTGCCTTGAAAAATCAGATGAGATATTTCACAAACATAGTTTCTTTCTTGTATAATGTCATACATATTATTCAGTTTCAATTTTCTCATATTTACAAACAATGTATGAATTATTTAAGAATATATTTTTGTAATGCACAATATTATATTAAACACTATATAAGATATTTACAGAAAATTACATCTACAAAACCAAAAATGATATGTGTTTTAATATGATATAGTAAAATGACATGTAGTTTAACAACTTGCACAAAAGGATATAGTTATCCACTGTCTATTCACATATGATGCACAAAGTATAACTTTAATGAAAATGCGTATCTACAAATCTCACAAGAATATTGCTTCTTTCCAGTATATATCTTCATTTGTTGCACCAAATTTATTAGGAAATGCAGATCAACACACTTAACAAAAATAGGGTTTCTCACTAGTATGTGTTCACATACGTCTGATCAAATGTGACTATAATGAAAATTAAAATCCACAAATTTCACTGGAATGTAGCTTCTCTACAGTGCAAGTTCTTGTGTGGCTAACCAAACTTGCCTTCTGTGAAAATGAAAATCTACAAACTTAACAAGAATATGGATTCTATCCAGTGTCTCAAATGTGACTTCTCTGTAAAAGCAAATCCAAAAACTTCAAAATAATGTGGCTAGTCTGCAGTGTGAGTCCGCACATGACGCATCAAATTTGACTTTTGTGAAAAGGCAGATTCACAAACTTCACAAGAATATGGTTTCTCTCCGGTGTGTGTTGACTTGTGGTGCATCAAAGTTGTTTTCTGTGAAAATACAGATCCACAATCTTCACAAGAATATGGCTTCTCTCCAGTGTGAGTTCGCATATGGACAACCAAATATGATTTCTCTGAAAATGCAGATCCACAACCTTCACAAGAATATGGCTTTTCTCCAGTGTGTGTTCTCTTGTGGCGAACCAAAATTGACTTCTGGGAAAATGAAGATCCACAAACTTCACAAGAATATGGCTTCTCTCCAGTATGTGTTCTCTTGTGACGCACTAAAATTGACTTCTGTGAAAATGCAGATCCACAGACATCACAGGAATATGGCTTTTCTCCAGTGTGAGTTCGGAGATGAAGCACCAAGTATGATTTCTGTGAAAATGTAGATCCACAAACGTCACATGAATATGGCTTCTCTCCAGTGTGTGTTCGCATATGTTGTATCAATTGTGCCTTCTTAAAAAAAGCAGATACACAAATATCACATGAATATGGCTTCTCTCCAGTGTGTGTTCTCTTGTGGCGCACCAAAATGGACATGTGGGTAAATGCAGATCCACAAACTTCACATGAATATGGCTTCTCTTGAGTGTGTGTTCGCTTATGACGCACCAAATGTGACTTCTGTGAAAATGCTGATCCACAAACTTCACAAGAATATGGTTTCTCTCCAGTGTGTGTCCGAATATGGACCAACAAATATGACTTCTCTGAAAATGCAGATCTACAAACTTCACAAGAATATGGCTTCTCTCCCGTATGTTTCCGCATATGGACCCCCAAATTTGACTTTTGAGAACATGCAAATCCACAAATTCCACAAGAATATGGCTTCTCTCCAGTATGTGCTTGCATATGTTTCATTAAATGTGACTTCAATGAAAATGCAGATTCACAAACTTCACAAGAATATGGCTTCTCTCCAGTGTGTTTTCTTTTGTGGTGTACTAAATTTATTTTCTGTGAAAATACAGATCCACAAACTTCACAAGAATATGGCTTCTCTCCAGTATGTGTTCCCTTGTGGTTCATCAAACTTGACTTCTGTGAAAATGCAGATCCACAAACTTCGCAAGAATATGGCTTCTCTCCAGTATGTGTTCTCTTGTGGTACACCAAATTTGTTTTCTGTGAAAATGCAGATCCACAAATTTCACAAGTATATGGCTTCAGTCCAGTGTGTGTTCGCATATGGACCATCAAATATGACTTCTCTGAAAATGAAGATCTACAAACTTCACAAGAAAATGGCTTCTCTCCAGTGTGTGTTCTCTTGTGGCGCACTAAAATTGATTTCTGTGAAAATGCAGATCCACAGACGTCACAAGAATATGGCTTCTCTCCTGTGTGAGTTCGCTGATGCAGCACCAAACAGGAATGCTGTGAAAATGCAGATCCACAAACATTACATAAATACGGTTTCTCTCCAGTGTGTCTTTGTATGTCTTGCATCAAATGTGCCATCTGAAAAAATGCAGATTCACAAACTGCACAAGAATATGGCTTTTCTCCTGTATATGTTCCCTTGAGGATTATCGAAATTGACTTCAGTGAAAAAATAAATTCACATACTTCAAAAGAATATGGCTTCTTTAGTTTTAATTCACTTATGTCACACCAAATTTGACCTCTATAAAAATGCAGATCCACAGATATCACAAGAATGTTTCTCTACAGTATGTGTTCTTATATATTTCACTATATTTGCTTTCAAAAAATTTGCAGATCTACAAACTTCACAAAAAATATGGCCTTTCTCAAGTTTGTGTTTCTATATTTATTGCATTGTAAGTTTGACTCCATGACAAAGATTAATAAGAATATGTGTTCTTTTTTATATTTATTCATGTGAAAAACTGAATGTGCTTCTGTCAGAATGAGAAACATATTTCATATTAAAATACATTTTTATGGTGTCAAAAATGTAAATGTATACCTCTTACATGAAAAGTATAGCACATGTTTCTTGAAATAAAAATGTCTTTTCCTTCATTCAATTTCTTAATAAAAATTATGCATATCACAATTTTCTGTCATACCAAAAGATCTGTGAATGAAAAAGAGAATAAAAGATATATTAACTTACCGAATATTATATTAAGCAGTGTATAGTATAATAGATACATGCAATTATAAAATAACTGATTCACTAAATGCAACAGCAGCCAGTAAAGATCAACACATTGCTGTAAATCAAAACTACTTAACCATCACTATTTCTTCAATAAAAGAGGTATGATCAAAAAGTACTGAGAATCTCGATATGGGAACAGAGGTAAAATACGCAGAGTGAAGCCACTTGGCAAAGAAAGACTTTGAACTCTGACATCATGCACACTAAGGTATATAGATTCTTAGAAAATGTATGCTTTTACAAGATGGCCATCTGTGTGGCAATAAAAGCAATATTTTCAAATATTTCATTAAATTCATTGTAATTGGAGCAGATAGACTAAACTATCACCCTGTTCACACTCCACCCATGTCTATTGAACAGCTGAAGAGGCTCATCCCTTGTTCCCTGTTTAGGATGTGGTTTCCGGCTTTCTCTTTTCCATTCTTTTTACCCTTACGTAGCCTCCTGCACATCAGTAGCATTACCGCCTTGCTTGGGGTGATATGATTAAAAAAAAAAAAGTCAGCAAACAGTTTCACATGAATTATATAAAAATATTACCTATTTTTTTATTCCATACAGGTTGATAATTTAGTAATGGAAAAATCAATGAATGTGTAACTATTTGTTGTTTAATAGTAGCACTAGAATAAGTAAAGAAAGCCAGCTTAAAAGACTAGTCTTTCAAATTTCTACTTTAACATAAAGACCTTCACTGGACAAATAAAAACAATATTCCATGAAATACATTGATTCAGAGATGAAAATTTAGTGAAATAATTTACTATGAGATATAAAACATTCCATTTTTTTTTGTAATACAGGCTCGTATTTTCTTTTTATTTACTAAAATTCATTTTTGTAGTGCTTAGAATTTATATAATAAGCAGAACTCCTTGTAGAATTTGAATGTTCAATTATTCTTTTTGTAAATCAGGATGCATAGTTTGAGAAATATTTCTCTGAATTGTGAAATGATAAATTACGATTAAAGGTAATCACAAAAATTAAGAAAAAATTTTCCATCAACTAATATTTTATATAATCAAAACTTCTAAACTTATTTTATAAATGGAACTTTGTGTGTGTGTGTGTGTGTGTGTGTGTGTCTGTTACCTATAGACTCCGAAACAGCTGCACCGATTTTCTTGAAAATTTACACAGTTGTACTGTAAGCGTCTGCGAGTGTTCTTAGCTATGTTTTGTGTTGAGGTATCCCTGATAAATATCGAAAATCGATAATTTAAAAAAATCGGGTTATAGAAGGAGTGGTCTGATTTTAATCAAATTTGATACACTCATAGACAAAGACATAAGAAATGATATTCAGAAGTTTCAAGGTTGCAGTTCTTACAATAGTGCAGAAAATAGATAATATATATATAAAAGGCAAGATGTTTGTGTGTGTGTCTGTTTATCTGTCTGTATGTCCTTTATACAAATCCACAATTTTTATCCTATTCTCACTAAACTTCAAAATTTGACTTACATCCATTCATTTTTCTTTCAGTCTAAGGTTTCGCTTTAACTGGAAACAACTATTGCTTTTTAGTCTTTCGTACCAACATCCAAAGTGTCTGAGCTCCAGGACCATGGATTAGTTTTAAAGCTTTCATTACACCCAAGCAACACTAGGCTATACTGCTAGTTTTATATATTTTTGGATTTTTAGGTACCTCCATTTTTTTTAACAAAACAGCATAGCATGATGCCCAAAATCTAATAAAATAAGTTCCAACACTAACATGTTTATGTTATTATTAAGAAGAAAGACCAAAGTACTGTTCAATGTTTTTTTTTTTATCTTTCCCAGTACATTAGAAATTTTGATTAAAAATCTTATTTCTTTTTGTGACCAGAGGTGATGATGCAAATTTTAGTTCCATTGTTTCTGGTGAAAAACATTAATTAAGAAATTCTTACAAACATCAAATATTTGTTGAATTTTAATGAAACTTTCAAGAGTTATTCACAAATGAATTAATTTATCAAATTATTATTTTTACAATATCTTGGCAAAAGTAAGTAATTCATCGAGTTTTATTCGACCTCAACAGAATGCAGAAAGCACTGGACAGCCGTTTCATCCAATATTTGGGACTCATCAGCAGTGTGCATCCACTACCAGGAATTGAAACCCAGACATTTGTGTTATTAAGCGAATGTCATATCAAATGTACCACAGGCTTCAGTGACGAATAGATAACAAATTAAACTTGATATAGCGCCACTCATTCACATATTCCATGGTTGAACTCTGCTGAGCTCCTTTTACCCATAGGACTGTGCCTCCCAGAGCCACGACTACTATCACCAAGCTGCTTACACTGGAGCATTAGAAGCTGGTTCAAGCAATGATACACAGATGAGAAATTGTAGGAGGATTTTAAATATTAAGTAAGTAATTTATCGAATTTTATTCTCTTGGAAAATATGCTTTTATAAATTATATTAAGGACATTTTATCCTGATATTGTAATATCCTTTTCATCTGATGAAAATAGTTTTAATGAATAACAATCATCCCTAACAGTGACACCATTGAAACTGAATTTTAAAAGGTTTAAAAACCTTATATACATTATTCTAATTAAAATAAAAGAAAAATGAACAATTTAAAAAAAAAATGCATTATTCATCAAAAACTTTCCTTTTCTTGAGTACATCCACTTTTTTAATTAAATAACGTCTGAGTTTTAATGTGTTTTATTTTATGACTGATAACAAAATTTTTAGCAAGTCTGGGCCAAATTTAGAAAATAAATTGTTTTAAATTCTGAAAGAGTTCTGTTTTTAAATATAATCACAAAAATAAACTTTTTAATTTCTTGAGTTTTCATGAATATATGGGGTGAAAAAGAAAATTCTAAAAAAAATTTAATTTGTGAATATGTCCTGAAGGTTCCATTAAAATCTGACAATTATTTAATTTCTGCAATGAATCTTAAAATTTGCTATGCTAATTTAGTGTCCATCCACTGACACAAGAAAAAAGATTTTTAAAGAACATTTCAGATGTTCTAAAAAGGATTCAAAAATTTAATTTAAAAAATACATCGGTCTTCCCTTAACAAAGACTTTTATGAAAAAAATTTAAGTTTTTGTCAATTTTGGGGCATTTTGTCATTATATAATGCACTTTTTTTCAGCAAAATATTAGAGGTACCTGCAATTAATCTCCCTCAAAGATGTAGAAAAGAACATTTTATTTCTAGAAGATTTGATAAAAAGAATCCCATTGTACTCAGAGATTTGTTTATCTGGTCATATTTAATCTTTTCAAAAGAAAAGTCATTCCAATCAATTTAAATTCATATTGGAAATTAAATGTAAAAGACTGAAATTAAAACTAAAAAATTTAATGAAGATTTTTATTTTTAAAATGCATTTTTACATCCTTGGTCTTGCATTTTTTTTGTAGGGGTTAGTTACTTACCAAAAACAAAAGAAATCAATTTTTAGGCAACTCATATATTTAACTAAATTTTGCAAAGAAAATTGGGGCAAACACCAACAAATTCATGGATGTGCAATTGTGGTACAATGGATATTGAATCAGAATTGGAGAGCTAAGTTCAAACTCCAATTGAATTCATTGTATTCACTTATGAGCAACTACCCTTGGGAAAATCCGTCTCTTTTCCCTCCAGCTATGGGTTGAGAAGCAGAACAAATTTGGTTCTATGGCCTTGGTTGGCAACCGGTCTACTGTAGAAAGAAATGGTAAACTACACTGAGAAAATCTTCTGCCTAATCAGTCACGGATTGAAAGAGACATGATCGCTCAAACGTTTACCACATAAAGCACTTGACTGATTGACCGACCACCAAAAATTTTAAAAAAGTACACTGACGATATCAAAAGTGTACATCGATTTTGGTTTTTATTACAGAAAAATCTAGCATCTATCTTTTTAAATTAGATAAAAACGTAAAGCAATTTTTGTGTTTTTATTTCAGAAAAAAAAAATTCAACATAATTTTGAAAATTTTCAAAGTAAATTAAAGTTGGACAATTTGTGAACTTTTAAAAGTGGGAATCTTGTGGTTTGGTTTGGGATTTGCTTATTAAAGTTATTTTATTATTTATTTACATTTGAATTCCCGTTTTCCTTTGCTAGAAAAAAAAAAAAAAAAGACGACAAGAAAACAAAAACTTCTTCCATTAGAGATCTCCTAAATGAACTTTTAAAGAATCACCTGGAAATAATAAGCCATCGAAATGAACATTAGGATTTTTTAAGCTATTTGTCATTTTCTATTGATAAAAAAAAAGTTTTTAAAAAGATTTCCATATATCAACATTGGTATTTTGTGAAGTGAAGTATAAAATCAAACTAATTTTGTATTTTTTAATAAATCTTGTTACTGTGTGCTTGTAGAAAGTGAAAAGAGTCTGAAAACTTGAACAGGTGCAACTGAACAAATAACAACGAAAAAAACTTATTTTTACCGATAAATATTTTAGCAAAATCGTTGTAGACGTAAATAACGTAATCACGTTAAAAAATTTTTTTTTTTGTTTTATGCTGTAATTATTCTCTTTTATAAAAGAAATAATTTTAAAGAGAAATAATGTTTTCAAAGTTTCTGACTGCATGGAGCGGGAGAGACCTTAAAATTTTATAAAATAATTCAAAAGTCAATAGAATTTTTTTTCTTTTTTGTGGTTAATAAGTCCAAAATATTTCATTAATTAATTTTAAAAATATCTAACAGGATTAAATATTTCATCTCTTCATGTTACAAATAGAAAAAAAAAAAAATAAAAAACAAATAAAAAAAATATTTCGTTCTTTTTTATTAAAATTAGTAACTAGTTGTCTTTCACGTACCTTTCTCAATGCAACGACAAAAACCAAACTGGCAGATTTCTTTATGCTCAAATGATTTTCTTTGGATTTCTCTGTCAATCTGCTCATATTTTGTATTGATAATGATGATTATAATGTCGAAATTTAAACAAATGATGAAATTGAAAAATACAATATAAATGTGCAAATAGTTACAAAATCTTTAGTTTGGTAAAGTAAGACGCAAGGAATAAAGCGGTGTTAGGCCAGATTTGATTCCTCGTGTTTAAAATCTGTGTATTTTTTGACACTTATAGAGCGAAATTCATCAAATTTATTCTTCTTTTTCTCTAGTCTAGTCGCTTAGGGCCCCACTCCCGAATGTATGATACGCCCCGCACTCTGCTACATATCATTTTTATGAAATAAAATACATATATTTTTTTTTTTAAATAAAATATTCCCTAAAGGCAATGCAACAAAAATTGCCAATAAAAACACGAGTTTTAAAGAAAAAGGAAACATCAAGAAGCGAAAACTGAAATCAAATAAAGAAAGAGAAAAAGTACAGAAGACAATAGATAATGACTGACAAAAAGCATTTAAAATTTTGGAGACCAAATTTGGCTGGAAAGCAAGAGGCAGGAAGAGAATTCTAAACAGGAGTCTGAGAAAAGAAACCTTTAGCAAAGAACTCTTACAATAAGTGAATTCAATTGTAAAAAATGATGAAATCATGCCACCAAGCTAGTATTGCACTTAGAGTAAAATACTACGCCTCCTTGGCCTTACACTCTCGGCGGACCTCAAATGGAATGACTATATTGAATCCATTGCCAAATCTGCTGCTATGAAAGTCGGCTCTCTGTGCAGGGCCCGGAAATTTTTCCCACCTGAAACTATTCTGCACATATACAAATCTACCATCCGCCCGTGTATTGAATATTGCTGCCATATCTGGTCGGGTGCCCCTGCTGCTCTCCTTGGGCTTCTTGACAAAATACAAAGGAGGATCTGTAACGTGGTTGATACTGACTTGGCAGACCGGCTGCAGCCGCTCTCACACCGGCGTGATGTAGCTTCCCTGTGCCTCTTCTACAAGTACTTTCATGGCTTCTGCTCCGATGAGCTTAGATCACTGGTGCCGCCCAAGCACGAATTTACACGAGATACTAGATTGGCAACTAGATCCCACCCTTTTACAGTTAAACAAATAAGATGTAACCGTAAATTCTACTCCAACAGCTTCTTTTCTCGCGCTTCCCGCCTGTGGAACTCCCTTCCACAAGTCTGCTTTCCCGACAGTTACAATCTCCAGGTGTTTAAATGTAGGGTCAATAGACACCTCCTATCACACTAACTCCCAACTATTCTCACAACACTCTCATCTACCCAACCCTCATTCTCGGTATCCTCACCCGCCTATCACCCACCCTCTGTTATTTCCTATATTTAACCAGCCTTTCTCCACTCTACGTAGCCCCCTGCACAGTAGTGGCAGTGACATGCCTTGCTCGAGGTGAAACGCTTATAAAAAAAAAAAAAAAAAAAAAAAATAATCATAAATCTAGGTACCATTGTGGAAAGTTCCTCAGAACAGTAACCATGGCAGTGGCTGTGAGCATTACATCTGATCTACAAAAGAAATCTATAAGATACAAATTCTATTGAAGAAAGCTGTGAGGAAATGTAGAAATTATGACATGGAAATACGTGTGTTGTAGGGGCTTCAGTGATGTTTATCAAATTGGCCTTGTGCCAAACATAACTGACGTCCCCATAATTTAAAATTAAAATATCAGAAGGTTGAAGGCTGGATGTTGGGATGTGGAAGAATAAAATATTTTGTTTTTTATGTAAAGGTAAAATTTGATTAACTAAACAGAATAATAAATTTGTAAGAAGTAAAATGTATGTAGTTACTTAATTTGTAATGTTTAAAGAGAAAAATGTACGTAGTTAAATGTTCCAGAGAAATAGTAGCAAGGAGTTAAATGAATCCAGAACTTATAGTTGATAGTAGCAGAATGTGTGTACATGTAGAGGATAGGAAATTAAGAATTAAAATCAACTTTCTTCTTCACTTTTACAAAAATTCACAATGATGTGTGAAATCCTGGTTTTGCTGCATAGAAGAAGGATTGACCTCATGTTTAAAGAAAAATTTGAAACTGGATTTCACGAGTAGATGTTAAATTAATTTTCTGAACAATGGAAGTGATTTGCAAGACTAAAAAAGACTTCAATCCAGTGTGAAAAATTTAAATGACTATAAATGACTTCTATCAACATCAGTGAGATGACACACTAAAATGTAAAGGGAGAAAATTCAACCACAATCTGGACATAATTGGAGTAGATAGATCTATCTATTGCCCGGTTCACACTCCACCCACGTCTATTAAACAGGTTAAGAGGCTCATCCCTTGTTCCCTGTTTAGAATGTGGTTTCTGGCTTTTCTCTTTTCCAATCTTCTCACTTTGTTTTCTTTTTTTTTTCAATTAGAGTAGATAGATCTATCTATCGCCCGGTTCACACTCCACCCACGTCTATTGAACATGTTAAGAGGCTCATCCCTTGTTCCCTGTTTAGGATGTGGTTTCCGGCTTTCTCTTTTCCAATCTTTTCACTCTTACGTAGCCCCCTGCACATCAGTGGCATTACCGCCTTGCTCTGGGTGATACGATTAAAAAAACAAAAAAAAAAACAGATCATGTTTCATATTGCCCTCTTTCTCTTTCTTTCCCATGTGCTGATTCCTTTTGCTTCTTCTCCTTCCAAAGACATTCCTACCAAACAAATGCTTATACATACACACGTACGCATGAACTCTTTCCAACAAATTACTATGAACATTGTTCAACCCTTGATACCCTTAACTCATTAGTTGTTTCTCATTGAACTTTTAACTACTACCAATTCTTGTTATTCTCTTTTAAAGTGAAAAATGTATATTTTATTCTTCCACACTAGTTCACACATTCCAACCTGCTACCAACCGTCTAAGGAAAACCTGATGATGATGATAATGAAAATTAAGGAATTTATTAACAAGTTTACACATTTGTAATTGTCAGTAGCTTGTTTCAAGACAAGTAATAGTATATTTTAACAGCACAAAGAAAAGGAATTTATTAACAAGTTTACACATTTGTAATTGTCAGTAGCTTGTTTCAAGACAAATGGCAGTATATTTTAACAGCACAAGAAAAAGGAATTTATTAACAAGTTTACACATTTGTAATTGTCAGTAGCTTGTTTCAAGACAAGTAATAGTATATTTTAACAGCACAGAAAGGAATTTATTAACAAGTTTACACATTTGTAATTGTCAGTAGCTTGTTTCAAGACAAGTAATAGTATATTTTAACAGCACAAGAAAAAGGAATTTATTAACAAGTTTACATTTGTAATTGTCAGTAGCTTGTTTCAAGACAAGTAATAGTATATTTTAACAGCACAAGAAAAGGAATTTATTAACAAGTTTACATTTTTGTAATTGTCAGTAGCTTGTTTCAAGACAAGTAATAGTATATTTTAACAGCACAGAAAAGGAATTTATTAACAAGTTTACACATTTGTAATTGTCAGTAGCTTGTTTCAAGACAAGTAATAGTATATTTTAACAGCACAAGAAAAGGAATTTATTAACAAGTTTACACATTTGTAATTGTCAGTAGCTTGTTTCAAGACAAATAATAATTATATTTTAACAGCACAAGAAAAGGAATTTATTAACAAGTTTACATTTGTAATTGTCAGTAGCTTGTTTCAAGACAAGTAATAGTATATTGTAGCACAAGAAAAGGAATTTATTAACAAGTTTACACATTTGTAATTGTCAGTAGCTTGTTTAAGACAAGTAATAGTATATTTTAACAGCACAAGAAAAGGAATTTATTAACAAGTTTACACATTTGTAATTGTCAGTAGCTTGTTTCAAGACAAGTAATAGTATATTTTAACAGCACAAGAAAGAAATTTATTAACAAGTTTACACATTTGTAATTGTCAGTAGCTTGTTTCAAGACAAGTAATAGTATATTTTAACAGCACAAGAAAAGGAATTTATTAACAAGTTTACATTTGTAATTGTCAGTAGCTTGTTTCAAGACAAGTATGAAGTATATTTTAACAGCACAAGAAAAGGAATTTATTAACAAGTTTACACATTTGTAATTGTCAGTAGCTTGTTTCAAGACAAGTAATAGTATATTTTAACAGCACAAGAAAAAGGAATTTATTAACAAGTTTACATTTGTAATTGTCAGTAGCTTGTTTCAAGACAAGTAATAGTATATTTTAACAGCACAAGAAAAGGTATTAACAAGTTTACACATTTGTAATTGTCAGTAGCTTGTTTCAAGACAAAAATAATAGTATATTTTAACAGCACAAAGAAGAATTTATTAACAAGTTTACATTTGTAATTGTCAGTAGCTTGTTTCAAGACAAGTAATAGTATATTTAACAGCATTACAAGAAAAGGAATTTATTAACAAGTTTACACATTTGTAATTGTCAGTAACTTGTTTCAAGACAAATAATAGTATATTTTAACAGCACAAGAAAAGGAATTTATTAACAAGTTTACACATTTGTAATTGTCAGTAGCTTGTTTCAAGACAAGTAATAGTATATTTTAACAGCACAAGAAAAGGAATTTATTAACAAGTTTACATTTGTAATTGTCAGTAGCTTGTTTCAAGACAAGTAATGTTATATTTTAACAGCACAAGAAAAGGAATTTATTAACAAGTTTACACATTTGTAATTGTCAGTAGCTTGTTTCAAGACAAATAGTATATTTTAACAGCACAAGAAAAGGAATTTATTAACAAGTTTATTTGTAATTGTCAGTAGCTTGTTTTCAAGACAAGTAATAGTATATTTTAACAGCACAAGAAAAGGAATTTAGTAACAAGTTTACATTTGTAATTGTCAGTAGCTTGTTTCAAGACAAGTAATAGTATATTTTAACAGCACAAGAAAAGGAATTTATTAACAAGTTTGTTGTAATTGTCAATGTAGCAATTTCCAAGACAAGTAATAGTATATTTTAACAGCACAAGAAAAGGAATTTATTAACAAGTTTACACATTTGTAATTGTCAGTAGCTTGTTTCAAGACAAGTAATAGTATATTTTAACAGCACAAGAAAATTTATTAACAAGTTTTACACATTTGTAATTGTCAGTAGCTTGTTTCAAAAGAACTAAGTAATAGTATATTTTAACAGCACAAGAAGAATTTATTAACAAGTTTACACATTTGTAATTGTCAGTAGCTTGTTTCAAGACAAATAATAATAATTATATTTTAACAGCACAAGAAAAGGAATTTATTAACAAGTTTTTACATTTGTAATTGTCAGTAGCTTGTTTCAAGACAAGTAATAGTATATTTTAACAGCACAGAAAAGGGAATTTATTAACAAGTTTACATTTGTAATTATTCGTAGCTTGTTTCAAAGACAAATAATAGTATATTTTAACTGCACAAGAAAAGGAATTTATTAACAAGTTTACACATTTGTAATTGTCAGTAGCTTGTTTCAAAGACAAGTAATAGTATATTTTAACAACACAAGAAAAAGGAATTTATTAACAAGTTTACATTTTATGTCAGTAGCTTGTTTCAAGACAAGTAATAGTATATTTTAACAGCACAAGAAAAGGAATTTATTAACAAGTTTACACATTTGTAATTGTCAGTAGCTTGTTTCAAGACAAATAATAGTATATTTTAACCCAGCACAAGAAAAAGGAATTTATTAACAAGTTTACACATTTGTAATTGTCAGTAGCTTGTTTCAAGACAAGTAATGGTATATTTTAACAGCACAAGAAAAGGAATTTATTAACAAGTTTACATTTGTAATTGTCAGTAGCTTGTTTCAAGACAAGTAATAGTATATTTTAACAGCACAAGAAAAGGAATTTATTCGCAAGTTTACACATTTGTAATTGTCATTGTTTCAAGACAAGTAATAGTATATTTTAACAGCACAAGAAAAGAGAATTTATTAACAAGTTTACACATTTGTAATTGTCAGTAGCTTGTTTCAAGACAAATAATAGTATATTTTAACAGCACAAGAAAAGGAATTTATTAACAAGTTTACACATTTGTAATTGTCAGTAGCTTGTTTCAAGACAAGTAATAGTATATTTTAACAGCACAAGAAAAAGGAATTTATTAACAAGTTTACACATTTGTAATTGTCAGTAGCTTGTTTCAAGACAAGTAATAGTATATTTTAACAGCACAAGAAAAGGAATTTATTAACAAGTTTACATTTGTAATTGTCAGTAGCTTGTTTCAAAGACAAGTAATAGTATATTTTAACAGCACAGAAAAGGAATTTATTAACAAGTTTACACATTTGTAATTGTCAGTAGCTTGTTTCAAGACAAGTAATAGTATATTTTAACAGCACAAGAAAGATTTATTAACAAGTTTACATTTGTAATTGTCCAGTAGCTTGTTTCCAAGACAAGTAATAGTATATTTTAACAGCACAAGAAAAGGAATTTATTAACAAGTTTACACATTTGTAATTGTCAGTAGCTTGTTTCTAAAGACAAATAATAGTATATTTTAACAGCACAAGAAAAGGAATTTATTAACAAGTTTACACATTTGTAATTGTCAGTAGCTTGTTTCAAGACAAGTAATAGTATATTTTAACAGCACAAGAAAAGGAATTTGATAACAAGTTTACACATTTGTAATTGTCAGTAGCTTGTTTCAAGACAAGTAATAGTATATTTTAACAGCACAAGAAAAGGAATTTATTAACAAGTTTACACATTTGTAATTGTCAGTAGCTTGTTTCAAGACAGAAAGTAATAGTATATTTTAACAGCACAAGAAAAGGAATTTATTAACAAGTTTACACATTTGTAATTGTCAGTAACTTGTTTCAAGACAAGTAATAGTATATTTTAACTGCACAAGAAAAGGAATTTATTAACAAGTTTACACATTTGTAATTGTCAGTAGCTTGTTTCAAGACAAGTAATAGTATATTTTAACAGCACAAGAAAAGGAATTTATTAACAAGTTTACACATTTGTAATTGTCAGTAGCTTGTTTCAAGACAAGTAATAGTATATTTTAACAGCACAAGAAAAGGAATTTATTAACAAGTTTACACATTTGTAATTGTCAGTAGCTTGTTTCAAGACAAGTAATAGTATATTTTAACAGCACAAGAAAAGGAATTTATTAACAAGTTTACACATTTGTAATTTGTCAGTAGCTTGTTTCAAGACAAGTAATAGTATATTTTAACAGCACAAAGAAAAGGAATTTATTAACAAGTTTACACATTTGTAATTGTCAGTAGCTTGTTTCAAGACAAGTAATAGTATATTTTAACAGCACAAGAAAAGGAATTTATTAACAAGTTTACATTTGTATTGTCAGTAGCTTGTTTCAAGACAAGTAATAGTATATTTTAACAGCACAAGAAGAATTTATTAACAAGTTTACACATTTGTAATTGTCAGTAGCTTGTTTCAAGACAAGTAATAGTATATTTTAACAGCACAAGAAAAGGAATTTATTGACAAGTTTACACATTTGTAATTGTCAGTAGCTTGTTTCAAGACAAGTAATAGTATATTTTAACAGCACAAGAAAAGAGAATTTATTAGCAAGTTTACACATTTGTAATTGTCAGTAGCTTGTTTCAAGACAAGTAATCAAACTTTATAATTTCATAGATTTGATGAATAGTCAAGAAGAGAAAATGTTCATATTAAATCATCATACACAAAATAAATTTTAAAAATGTTTAAAACAAATTGAGAGAATTTTCTTTTTACACAAAAGTTAAAGGGTTGAATTCAAAATAAAAGATGTATTTTTAGGTGCTTAGCTTAACCGTAAAATAGTGTTCTTGAAATTCTGAGTTGTCATTAGAGGCTGATTATGTAACAGTGTGTAATTTGACACCAGTGTTATTGAGATGTATAGTCTCTACTTTTCTCTCTCTCTCCCATTTTTCTTTACTCTTTTGTCCTTTACTGAATTGTTGATCTTTCTTTCTCTTATAACAAATAATTTTTTGACTGACTTGTTACTTTCTGTCAGTTTTGTAAATCACTCTATTGCACTGGTTAATGAATTTTTCACACAGTCTTATAAATTTTGACTTGATCTTTTTCCTTCAGTACAGAGTCAATACTTTTTTCTATTGGTCAAAATTAGATTTCACGTTAGCACATGAATTTCCAAACTGAAGAAAAGAGCGTTATTTTTATTACATACTCACTGCACTATATATTATTATATATTATATTATTATAATATATTCTTATATATTATATATTATTCCAGCAAATATCTGAAAAAAAAAAAAGAAAGTAAGAACACACACACATACACAAAATTTGATCAGAATCACTGAAAACAAATTTTGAAGCTCTAAAATAAATTTAGTGGTTCTGGATTTCGATTGGTCAGAAAATAACAAATTAAAATTTCAATGACTTGTGTTATATTTCTTGCAACCAAAAACAAGCTTGTGTTCAAAGCCGATTATAAGATTAAGTTGGCTACTTATTCACATTCTCAGTCATTCAGCCAGTCAAAAGGGAGCAGAAATCAGAGAGATCTGCCATGATGAAAAGAATTTTCAAATTGCTGAATTGAATACAACTGTCCCTGTGACACACATTCTCATCTTCTCTTGTGCTTTTTACTTTATTTCTCATTATTATTCTTCACCTTCTCAGCATCCACAAAGAGAAAGAGAAGAACAAAGATGTCACTACTACTGTTAATACATACAGCAAAACATATACTTATCTTTTTCTGCACAAATCACATTTTACTATAACAAATGAACTCTGGATTCTATAACTTTCTCTTACGAAATTTTCACAAAATTGATGTTATACTTTTTGTTAAATAAATTTTCATTTATTTACATATACGAGGCAGTTTTATTCTTTGCAACCTTGTGATAATTTTTATTGTAGGTCTTGTGTTGTGTTTGGCACAAAGCCAATTTGATAAACATAACTAAGGTCTATACAAATCTGTGCCAAAACAAAAAAAAGTAAAAAGATAGCCAATCAGAAACATTTCCACCTCACAAAAAAAGATGTCCCTGGGAGATTATGCCTGTTAAGCCAAGGATATAAAAACAACTCCTCACCAACAACAGGCTTCAATACTTTAACTTTCTATGTTATGTATAATTTTAATCCAGTTAACTGATATTTCTGTTACAGTTAATGATTGTAGATTTTTTTATTATTTATACTATTTTGTTTAGTTACTTGTAAATAGCATTATGCATTGTATTGTCAGATTTTGTAAGATTTGATTACACAGAAAATAAAAAATGCATCTAGATTTATACAATCCCCAATAAAAAAAAACTCCTTTCATAAGACAGTTGAAAATACTAAAGCTGTGCTTTCAGTTGAAAATACTAAAGCTGTGCTTAGAAAATCAGTATAAACACCATATTTACAATAGGTGATGTTTACATTTCACAAGATTACTGTCTCTGTCATCACAACTTTGCATGTGTTGAATTTGTGGTGAATACAAAATAAAAATTACTCTCTTTTCTTTACTGTTTTCAAATCCGTGAGCCAGTGTAAAATCTTTTGTGACCAATAGAAAAAAGGGATCAGCACCTGATTTACAAACCGAGAAAAAGTAGCAAGCTGATGTCAAATCGTTTTCTTAATCTAAGTACCTTAATATATCTTTTTATTTATGTTGAATATAACCGTATAATTTTATGTGAAAAATGAACTCAATTTGTTTTCAGCATTTTTTAAATTTACTGTGTCAGATGATTTGATATAAACATTTTCTCTTCTTGACCATTCATCGAATCTGCAAACATTTAATGTTTGAATACTTGTCCTCCAAACAAGCTACTGACAGCTTCAAATGTGTAAATTTGTAAATAAATTCCTTATTTTGTGTTGTTAAAAATATACTAGTGTTCCTTTGTCATTATTCTTATATCACTTACTTCCAACTTACAATGTATTTGCTGGCTTCATGTTGTGTCCATTAACTGTTGTATAGTCTTATTTTTCAAGACAATCTTTTTCAATATTTATAGAAAAGGCATAGGGAAGCTACAGTATGGTGTATGAGAAAATGACTGAAGGTGAAATACCAGGTCAGGAGCAATAACATTGAAGATCCTTTGGATTTTATCAAGAATAAACATAAAGACAGAGTATGAACCTTTTCTCTATATATAAATAGGTTAAAATTATAAATTTTAAAAATTCTGAAATTATTTTCCTGAAACAAGCAATTGATCATTACTTCAAGCATGTAAATTTGTGAAAACAATTTTTTGTATTTATTGCTTTGTAATAATTAGCTGTGTTTCCCGTTCATTATCTTGGCATGGGTAAATCAACTGTAAGTGTTAACCCTTATACGACATAACACTATAATCTGGTGTTCAGTAACGTGCAAGAAAACACATACCTATTTTTGCTGATTTCATAACAAGTAAACATGTTTGACAATGAAATGAAGACGAATCAAGCATTGATGGAAGTTAGCAAATCAACAGTCAGTAAAATATAGACCATCATTGAATTGAATCTGATTTCATGGTTCTCAGTTATAGAAGGCACAGTTTCATATAATGAAGATAAGGACACCAATACAGCAATTTTATCATATGTTGGCTGCATTCTGAAGAGACCCTCCTTACTAACAAGGTTAAACGCCTTGGTCAGATCGATGAAAGCGACATACAGGGCCATCTGCAGTTCTCTGAACTTCTCCTGGAGTTGACAAAGTGAGAAGATCATGTCTACTGGAAGAAAACCAACTGGGCGGCTACAGCTGCAGTATCATGACATAAAATGCGATATGAAAACTGTGAAGTCATGGGAGAGAGTAGCAGTCAACTGGACTAAATGGAGAGTGTTGGGACGCCCGTGCCTATTCAGCTATAATGGACTATTCCATTACTATGTAAAGTAATGGTGGCATCTACGTTGGAGAGTGTGCCGAGCAGCCGATCGATAAGTCAGTCGTAGACTTCCGGTGACGACCCGGAAGTACCCATTGCTCATACTACGTCTTACGATGGTTGAGACGATTAACCTTTATTCTTGTATTGGATACTAATAACCTTTGTAAATACCATTTTCATGGAATACAACAATTAACCTATTCCTCTTGTTGAGTTATTCTTACTCACAACATAACAGAGAGGAATCCTGGCCCAAAAACTCAAATCAAGGGAGGAGCAACTGACACAAGTCGCCATGAAGAGGCAGGTTCGTGGAAAGCAAAATAACAGCTCCAACTGAATAGAAACAAAACATAAATGCAACCTCTGCAACAAAAACTGTCACTCCCGTATCAGTTTCTACAGTCAAGTAGACAACTAGGATGCTATGCATGGTTAACCCTGACCGACAGAAACCTACTTCTACTACTACTACTACTGGCTGCATTACTGCCTGAGAGAGTATACAAGACACAGGAGATTATAACAAATGCAAAGAGCATTGCATGAGAAATCATAGCTAGAGACACTTGACATGCTGCTGACTTCTTCCATTCTCATGAACCAACCATTTAAAAGAACTGGTGGTATTAGCAACACGAATTGGAGTGACTGGTGACATCATATGGCACATGTTCATGCAAGCAATGACAATTTTAACCCTTAAGCCCCACGTCACTAAAGGGATGACAATTTCTTCTTTGTAGACATCCATTAACAGCACTAAGATCATTCCAGACATCAATTTTCAGGCTTCAAAAGCTGACAAATTCTCTGTAAAGAACTGTCTTTTACTTATGTCTTTATGGTTTTTTTGCCTGATTTGATTCATCTTCTCATCTTGGTTGTGCCAAGAGTTGAAAGCGTACATCTTCCTTGATGAGTCTGCGTAGGTGTCACATAAGCAATACCATGATAATGCAGATCTTCTTCTGGATTTGTCAAGAGATCCTCTCCACGTAAAAGAGGGAAAACAGCTTGAAAGTGAAAGAAGTTTGACTGTGTGCACAGAGATCATACATCATACAAACTGCTGAAGGGAAGTGGAAATGTAATCGCAGACAAGTTATGTTCTAGGATAAGAACAGTCACTACTCAAACCCGAGTATACTGTGACTCAACTAAATCCACCAAGATATCAACTACATCATCCAGGGTTTTAGATATTGCTATTCTTAGCTGTAGTACCAAAGTCACCTACTTCACTGTTGTCTGAAATTCCAGCACCACCTTCAAAAAAAGACATTTACTTTTTTTATGCGTAATAAGGAAAAGATTTAATAAAATTTTAATTTCTCATGAATTATACTTTATAAAATGTATGTACAAAAGTTTTATACCTAATAAGGTAAAATTTATAATAATAATAATCATAAGGTAAAATTTACAAAAGGTTTGTACATAATAAGGTAAAATTTATGTACAAAAGTTTTGTACTTAATAAGGTAAAATTTATAATAATAATAATCATAAGGTAAAATTTACAAAAGGTTTGTACATAATAAGGTAAAATTTATATACAAAAGTTTTGTACATATTAAAGTAACTTTTTTAAAGTTTCAAGAAAATTTTAACTACAAGTGAATTTTGCTTTATAGAAATTTATATGAAGAAATGTGGTGGGAACATATCATAGATACAGACACTGAGCTCTTAATGCAGTTAAGAAGAAACTTGATGTATTTTTCTCTGTTTAAATAATGATATGACTATCATCATCTGCACTGAACAAAAAATAAAAAATTTAGGTAGGTTGACACTTGACAGAAGAAATCCGAAGAGAATCATTTTAACACAACAAAATCATCCCGATTTCTTTACCTCGTTGAATTTCTACTTTTAAAAAACACTTGAAGGAATACAAGTAGTTTTGATAAAAAAGTACAAATTTGTAATTAAAATATTTTGAAATGAAAACAAAAAATGAAAATGAAAATTCAACTTGATTTTTGTATTTCACATTTATCTCCTCACTTAGAAACTTTCAATTATCTAACAATCCTTGACAAAATCTGAAAAAGAATCAGTGATATTATTGGTCCACATTCCTACTGCCATATGCCTTCCTTTAACATTTCTATAAATACTTTCCTGGTAATTGCTGGGATAAGTTCTTGACCATTTTTATTAGTTGATTTTTGGTGGACACTAACTTCTAAGTTATTGTTAATGTGGTGTAGCATAATATCTAAGAAAGGCAAAGTATTGTTTTTTTTTTATTTTATATGTAAATTCTATTGTATGTTCGACTTTGTTTACTTTATATACAAGATCAGGTAAATCAGTATCACATATTAATAAAGTGTCATTGATATATCAGAAGCCTGTTGATTAGTTAAAAATATTTTGGAAAGAATCAGATTCAAGAAATTCTAAGAAAATGCAAACCATCATTCCACTCAGGAGCAATCCCATTAGTAATCTAAATTTTTATTTACAAAAATTGTTAAATTTCAAGTAGCATTCATTGGTGATGAGATGGCAGATTTTTATTGTTTTAGCTTTTGGTAGTGAGAAGTTTATCTTTGATTGCATTAGATGCAACAGGGTATTCTCTTGTGTATTATTGTCAGTCTGCCATGAATATGTTGACTTTCGGAATTTAAAAATGTCACAAAACTGGTATTGCTAAATCAAACCAAAAGCAGTATTACCAAAACGGTACACACTTTCAACATTTGAGGAAATAAAAGAATACTCACACCATGATTTTTTACATATCATGGTCATGTAATTTTGCTGCAAAACTATTTGTACCTTTAATTAGGTTTACAAGAAAATATACATGCTGGAATATGTTCCAATTTAACACAACATCTGTAATTATATATATACACACATATATATATATATATATGGTTCATTCCATCTTGCATCATCAAATAGCTAAATGTGAAAATACCTACACATTCGGATAGAAAAAACTCAGATATTATCTATGGCTAATTGGAAATAGTTGCTTGATAATAGCCCCACATGAATGTAAGTTTTAGTACACAAGAAAAAACAGAGGTAAGTGGCTTGATTCACTGTATGACCTGTATGACCTGGAAGATAAATTTTGTCAGTCAAAAAAGAAAAATGGAAGGTAAACAAAGAAAATAAAAATAGATGAGAGACATTAGTTTGCTTTTATTTATGTATGTAAATCACTCGATTTCTGAAGAGGGTTTACTCAAGTACAAAACAACCAGTAAAACAAGACTGAATAAATTATTAGAACACAATGTAATCTACAGTAAAACGTAAGAAAACGATCTGGTCAAGCTTTATTACATAGATTATTAATCACAAAATCAGTGAATATATCCCATGGCTGAATTTATAAAACAAACAGTTCAATCCAATCCTGCTTGAATCCATTATGCATTTCAAAGAAACCCCACCACGCAGATGGCTATGCACATCAACTTGATACTCTCTCCATTAAAACGCCTGCACTTTGAAGCATACAGCACCTGATATTCCCAAGAAGCCTCCCATCTAGTGACTAACCAGTGTGAACATTGCTTAACTTTGGTGAGTGTAAGTGAACAAGTGTTTCAACATGATATTGCCATAAGCTTCATCTAAAAAGAAGAAGGAAAGAAATGTGTAAAAATTAATTCATATTTCTCATAAATCTTTACATTAAGAAACAAAAATATACAAAATGGTGTTTTTGCTAGGGACACAGAAAACTAACTTTTTTTACATATCCTAAAATTTCATCAAAATCTTGGAATTATTTTTTTGATATATATTATCATTATCTCTATCACATTTTATAGACACTAAGACATAAACATTAAAATCCCTTCAATATAATCTAGTTATTCTTTGCAGTAATAGACACGAAATTAAGACATAAAAAATTCAAACGCAATAAACCCCTCTTTTTGGATGTTTAGATGTGTACAAATTTATGAAAAGAATGATTTCTGTTGTGCATATTTGCATTCAAGCTATAAAACTAAAATAAATGCAAGCCCAACTCCATGCAGGTCTTGTCACTGAGGATTTGTGGTCAGCCATTGTTTAAAGAGATTACTAAGACATTGTAACATGTACACTACAATTTCAGCAATAGATTGTCATGTACATTTCATATTCACAATAATACTCACATTGGAAAAAAATTATTTGACATTATCAAGAGCAAGCAAACTAATGTCCACATTGACTATCCTAATGTCCACGTAACCCTAACTATCATCAATTTTACATGTGGCTCACCCTTGATTTTGGTTTTGTCCATGCTTCAAATTTAGCAGAGTCTTCCTAACACAATGATGGGAAGAGAAAGATGTTACTGTTATCAAATTTAATCTAGAGAAATACTAGCAGTATAGCCCGGCGTTGCTCGGGTATAATCAAAGCTTTAAAACTAATCCATGGTCCTGGAGCTCACATAAGTCCTCTGAGTAAATGGTATCATGGCTGAGACTAAGAACTACAATTATACTTACTTAGAGCCAAACCTGAAGCAAAAACTAAAATAAAAGAGCTGAAAAACTGATTTTGATCAGACCCAGTAGGATATCGGGGTATCGATTTCCAATATCAGAGTCAAATAAGTCATCCAAGGATAAACTAACCTAAGTCCATGAAAACTTATCATACCCATCGGGACTAAAATTGGACAAAAGGAGCCATATTGATGGCTGAATATTGGTTTTTGATCAGATTCAATAGAATATCAGGATTATCGATTTCCAATATCGGGGATATTATCTATTTTCTGCACTATTGAAAGAACTGCAACCTTGAAACTTCTGAATATCGTTTCTTATGTCTTCTATAACCCGATTTTTTTCGATTATTGATATTTATTGGGGGTACCTTGACACAAAACCTAGCTAAGAACACTTGCAGATGCTTATAGTACAACTGTGTAAATTTTCAAGAAAATCGGTTCAGCCGTTTTGGAGTCTATAGGTAACGGACACACACACAAAGTTCTATTTATAAATAAGTTTAGATTAGATTAACATCATCTTCCAAATAACCTATCATAAATTTTCTTATAAATTCTGGTAACAGCATTCAATGGAAAGAAAATATACAGATAAGTAATATTATGAATATTATCCAGAAAATAAAAATTTAATAAAACCATAAAGATTATAGTGAGAGCAGAAATTGAATGACCTATTATTTCTAATGTTAACTTCTTTACATGAGACCAAACAATCACCATGATCTTTTCTTAAAATTTCTGACAATTACTTTAAATATAAACAAATGATTCCGATCAATAAAATTAGGAGTATCATCTAAAAAATACAAACAAATTCTTTAACAAATGAAAACCCTGAAGATTACATTGAGAGAGAAAATATAATATATAAATATAAACAAAAGATTCAGTTCAATAATTTCAATGACGAGATCCAAATCTAACAAGAAATTTCTTAGGAAATATGAACTGAATAAAAATAATATTGTTTATACCTACTAACTAATCAGAAGCTTTGCAATTTCCAACAATTGCATATAAAATTATGTGCAAATAAAAGGGGGTGTATTAAAATATAATTACTATATATTCATAAAAAGCATTGTTAGAAATTATCAAATTTTAATGATTAATAGTATATAAATAAAGTTTGATGAGGCATAATTAATTTTCAAAATTTTAATAAGCATCATCATCACCATTTAACAGGCAATGTTAGTTAAATGGAAGAAAGGAAAGTAGATGTTTACTGTGATTATAGACTAAATGATACAAGATAGAAAAAATGAATATGATACATATAAAAAAATGACTTAGTAATAATTGTTTAAAGGAATGTTCCTCAGAAAAGGTTTCCTTTTATGAGAGAAATCAATTCATGATGACTTGATTCTTTACAATATAATTCATGGATAGTACACGACATATTAAATGAAAAAAGAATCCCAAAGATCTATACACTGAACTGTCTTGACTGTGTTTTCCCTTTGGGGCATTCAATGCCTATTTCAATGAAATCTCATATTATTACACTTACTTGTGATTTAACAAATGTTTCTTGTTTTAAATTTTGTAAACATGGAAATACACACATATCCTAAAATATCAGCAACATTATTTTTAAATGAGAAATTTGTGAAGATGCTCCTTCCAGTGACCAAGACTTATCAGCACAATGTGTATTTCTAAATGTCTGTAAAGCCATGAATGCCTTTGAAAAGTCAAATGAGATATTTCACATAGTTTCTATCCTGTGTGTAGTCATATATATTAATCAGTTTCAATTTTCTTGTGTGCAAACAGTGCATGAAATATTTAACAAGAATATATTGTTGTAATGCAAAATAACACATTGAACACAACATACGATATACAAACTGCAAAAAGAGTTACAGTTTCTCTCCAGCATTTAGTTGCATGTGACACAATAATATATCTTTACTGAAAATGCATATCCACAAATCTCACAAGAATATGGTTTCTCTCCAGTATGTGTTTGCATGTCTTATCAAATGTGACTTTATTGAAAAAAAAAATCCACAATTTCACAAGAACATAGCTTCTCTACAGTGTGAGTTTTCTTGTGGTTCACTAAAATTGCCTCCTCTGAAAATGACAATCCATAATCTTCACAGGAATAGGGCATCTATACAGTGTGTGCCAGCATATATTATGCCAAATGTGAATTCTTTGAAAACACAGATCCACAAAGTTAAAAATAATATGGCTACTTTCCAGCATGAGCTCGAACATGGCGCACCAAATGTGACTTTTGTGAAAATGCAGATCCACAATCTTCACAAGAATATGGCTTCTCTCCAGTGTGTGTCCTCATATGGACCACCAAATATGACTTCTGTTAAAACGCAGATCCACAATCTTCACAAAAATATAGCTTCTCTCCAGTGTGTGTTCTTTCATAGCGCACCAAAGCTGACCTCTGTGAAAATGCATATCCACAAACCTCACAAGAATATGGCTTCTCTCTCGTGTGTGTTCTCTTGTGATGCACCACATATGACGTGTGAAAATGCAGATCCATAAATATCACAAGAATATGGCTTCTCTCCAGTGTGGGTCCGCAGATGAAGTACCAAATATGCATTCTGTGAAAATGAAGATCCACAAACTTCACAAGAATATGGCTTCTCTCCTGTGTGCGTTTTGTTGTGTTGCACAAAAACTGACTTCTGTGAAAAGGCAGATCCACAAATTTTACAAGAATATGGCTTCTCTCCATTGTGTGTCCGCAGATGATGAATTAAATGTGAATTCTGCGACAATGCAGATCCACATACACCACATAAATATGGCTTCATTTCAGTGTGTGTTCGCATACTCTGTATCAAATGTGCCATCTGAAAAAACGCAGATTCACAAACTTTACAGCTTCACTCCAGTTTGAATTTATGTTGCACAAAATTTGATCTTTATGAAAAAGCAGATCCACAGTAAATACAAGAATATGGTTTAATTCCAGTATATCTTCACATGTTTAAAAAAAATGTTTCAAAGAATATGCAGATCTACAAACTCCACAAAAATATGGCTTCTTTAAAGATTCCATATTTATTGCATTGTATGCTTGACTCCATGACAAAAATTAATAAAGTTCACAACAATGTGTTTTGTTTGATGTTTATTCATATGTAAAACTAAATGTTCTTCCATACGAAAGACAAATATCTTCCCTCTTAAAATACATTCTCATAGTGTGAATAACGTAAATGTAGACCTTTTAAATGAAAATTATAGCACATATCTTGAAATTAAAATGTGTTTTCGAACAATTTCTGAATAAAAATTATGCATATCACAATTTTCTGTTATGCCAAAAGATCTGTGAATGAAAAATAAAATAAAAGATATATTAACTTAGTAATATATAAAAGCAGTCTATATTATAAAAAATACATATAGTAATAGAATAAGACTGATTCACTAAATGCAACAGCCGCAGCTAGTAAAAATGAACACATTGATATAAAACAAGGCTACAATCATAATTTCTTTAATAAAAGAGGCTTGATCAAAAAGTATTGATAATTTTGTTATGGGAATAGAGGTGAAGTATGCAGAATAAAGCTGTTTGGCACAGACCGACCTTGAAATCTGTCACCATGCACACTAATGTATACCAATTCTTAGAAAATGTATATTTTAACAAGATGGTCATCTGTGTGGCACTAAAAACAATATTTCAAATTATTTCATTAAATTCATTGTAATTTAGAGAAGAGAATTTAGTGAATAATTTCACATGACATCTAAAACATTATATATTCTTTCTATTCCATGCTGGTTGACAATTTAGTAATGGAAAATCAATGAATGTGCCAATTGTTTGTTGTTTGATAATAACGCTGGAATAAGAAAAGTAAGCCAGCTTAAAAGACTATTCTTTCTAACGTCTACTTTAACATGAAGACAATATTATTTGAAATGTACTGTGATTCAGAGTAGAAAATTTTATGGAATAATTTATCATTAGTTAGAAAACATTCCATTTTCTTTTTCTTTTTATGCAGACTAATATTCTTTTTTTTTTGTTTACATCTTTTACTCCTCACCTAATTTTATAAGATTTTCACAAATTTATTTTTGTTTAGAGTTTATATCATAAGCACAACTACCTGGAAAATTTGAATGATCAATTTTTTTTGTAAAACAGGATATAGAGTTTAGAAAATTTGCTCTGAATTGTGAAATAATAAATTGCCATTATTGTTTTACTTAAATATGCCAAACATCAGGTTATCAATATGTAAACATGAAATAAAAAATATTTAAAAAAAAATGTGCTATTTTAAATTACATGTCATTCAGTTAAGTACTATACGTGATGATCGCCCAAGCGTGTATGTCTCGAAAGAGACATGACTGACTGGGCAGAAGATTATCCCGCAGTAGGTTGCCATTGCTTTCTGTGGTAGACTGGTTGCCACCCAAGGCTATAGAACCTAATCTGTCCTGTTAATTAACCCATAACTGGAGGGAAGAGATGGATCAATACCTTTCACAAGGGTATTTGTGTATAAGTGAATACAAGGAATTCAACTAGAATTTGAATTCAGCACCCTGATCTCTCGTTCTGAGTAGATATCCACTGCACCACAACGTACATCCTTGTTTTATGACTTAGATTAATAATCACAAAATCGGTGAATATGTGTCTGGATTAATCAACGAAACAAACAGTTCATTCAATCCTGCTTGAATCCAATATGCATTCTGAAGAAACCCCACCAAGCAGGTTGTTAGGTACACAAAGTTCACCATTAACCTCTAGTTGAACCTATGAAACAACTGATGAGAAATTCTGAGACATTATCCATTACAACACCTGCTCTTCGAAGCTTACAGCACCTGGTATTCCCAAGAAGACACCCACCTAGCTATTAACTAAACTTGATATTGCTTATCTTTGGTAATTGGAAGAAAACTGGTATTTCAAAATGATATTGCCTTAAGCTTCATATAAAAAGAAGGAAAGAAATGTGTAAAAATTAATTTATATATTTTTCATTAGACTTTCTATTACAAAGCAAAAATAAACCAAATTAGCTTTTTTGCTAGGTACATGGAAAACTAACATATCCTAAAACCTCATCAACATCTTCAAATTATTTATCAAAATATATTTTGATTATCTCTATCACATTTTTAGATACTATCACATAAACATTAAAATTCTTTCAACATAATCTAATTATTCTTTGCAGAAATAGATATAAAATTAAGAGAGAAAAAATTCAAGCCCAATAAACCTCTCTGCTGCATGTTTAGATGTGGAAAAAAATTTCTTAAGAATGCTTTCTGTTGTGCATATTTGCATTCAAGTTATAAAACTAAAATAAATGCAAGCCCAACTACATGTATATCTTGTTAGCAAAGATTTGTTGTCAGCCATTGTTCAAAATGGTTAGTAATACATATTCACAACAATACACGCACTGGAAAAAATATTTCACGCTGTCAAGAGAAGCCAACTATCCTAATGGCCGTGTAACACTAACTACCATTAGTTTCATATGCTGCTCACCCTAGATGTTGGGTTCGTCAGTCTTTCTCCCGCAATGGCAGGAAAGAAATGATGTTATTTTTATACAATTTAATCTGAAGAAAAAGTAACATCATATTCCATATGTCCTACCTAACACATAATTTTCTTAATACTTTTGCACTAAATAGAAAAAAAGATTTAGATCAATATTATAAGCAATATTATCTAAGAAAATGAGAAGAGAAAAAAAACCATGAAAATTATATTGAGAGAGAAAATAGAATGACCCATTAATTTTAATGTCGACTTCATTATATAAGACCAAACAATCCCCACAACATTTTACTTATTAATTTTGCTAATTTTTCTAAATATAAACAAGATTCAGATGAATATAATTAGCAGTATTACCTAAGAAATACAAAGAAATTCCTTAGGAAATGAAAACCCTGAAGATTACACTGAGAGAGGGAATATGAAATATATAAATATAAACAAAAAATTTGGACCAATAATTTTAATGAAGTGATCAAAAAACACTGAAAAATTTTTCAGGAAATAAGAACTGAATAAAAAAGTTGATTACACCTACCAAATAAGCAGTGGGTCATGCAATTTTCAAAAATTTCATACTGTCAACAGTAGTGAACTATCCTATGTCATTGTAACACTAACTACCATCAGTTTCATATGCTTCTCACCCTAGATGTTGGGTTCATCAGTGTGGTGAATTCATCAGTCTTCCTCCCACAATGACGGGAAAGGAATGATGTCATTTTTATGCAATTTAATCTGGATAAATAGTAACATTATATTCCTTTTGTTCTACCTAACACATAATTTTCTTAATACTTTTATATTAAATAGAAAGAAAGGATTCAGATCAATACTATAAGCAATATTACCTAGGAAATGAGAACTGAATAAAACCATGAAAATTGTACTGAGAGAGGAAAAAGAATGACCCATTAATTTTAATGTTGACTTCATTACATGAGACCAAACGATCCCCATGAGATTTTCTTATGAATTCCACTAATCGTTCTAAATATAAATACAAGATTCAGATGAATATAATTAGCAGTATTACCTAAGAAATACAAAGAAATTCCTTAGGAAATGAAAACCCTGAAGATTACACTGAGAGAGGAAATATGAAATATATAAATATAAACATAAACAAAAAAATTCAGACCAAAAATTTTCATGAAGTGATCAAAAAAACACTAACCACTTTGTAAGGAAATAAGAACTGAATAAAAAAGTTGATTACACCGACCAAATAAGCAGTGGGTCATGCAATTTTCAAATAAAAAATATATCAATATATAATTACTATATATTCATAACAAGCATTGTCAGGTGTTATCAAATTTTAATGATTGGTAGTATGAAAATATAGTTTCATGAATGTATTCATAATTTTCAAATTTTGAATAAGCATCATCATAATTATCACCATTCAACAGGCAATGTTAGTTAAATGGAAGTAGGGAAAGTAGATGTTTACTTTGATTGTAGACTAAAAAATAAACGATAGCAAAAGAAGGCGAGGGTTACCTGACATTACCATGCAATACACATGATAAAAATGTTTTTCTAACAATTGTTTAAAGGAATGTTTCTCACAAAATATTTTTTTTTATGGAATACAGCAATTCATAATCACTTGATTCTTTACAATATATTTATTTCATTCATGGATAATACACTGCAAATTACATGAATAAAGAATACCAAAGTTCCATACACTGAATTGTCTTGACTTCATTTTCCCTTGTAATATGTTTTTGCTTTTGTGCTTTCAATGCCCATTTAAATAAAATTACACATTATTTTATTTCACTTGTGATTTCACAAAGGTTTCTTGTTTTAATATTTGTAAACATGGAAATGCAGAAGCATGCTAAAATATCAGCATCATTTTTTTCCTAAGGAGAAATTTATTAAAATGTTACTTCCCATGAGCAAGATGAGTGTTCACAAATACATTTAAAGCTATAAAAAACTTGAAAAGTCAAATGAGATATTTCACAAACATAGTTTCTTTCTCCATGAATAATCATAGATATTAATCAGTTTTCTAGTATTTGCAAACAATGTATGAAATATTCAACAGGAATATATTTTTATAGTGCAGAATAACATATCGAATATTACAGAAGACATTTGTGGAAAATTACGCCAACAAACCTAAAAACAATATTGTTTTTAACATAAGAAAATAAAATTATAGGTACTTTAACAAAATGCAATGATGTATGTATTTACATATGAGACATCATGTATAGCTTTAATGAAAATGCATATCCACAAACTTCACAGGAATAGTTCTTCTATACAGCATGTATCAGCGTATATTATGCCAATTGTGAATTCTCTGAAAACAGTGATACACAAACTGGAAAATTATATGGCTACGCTGCAGCATGGGTTCGAACATGACGCACCAAATGTGACTTTTGTGAAAATGCAGATTCACAAATTTCACAAGAATATGGTTTCTCTCCAGTGTGTATTCTTTTGTGGCGCATCAAAGCTGATTTCTGTGAAAATGCAGATCCACAATCTTCACAAGAATATGGCTTCTCTCCAGTGTGTGTCCTCATATGGACCACCAAATATGACTTCTGTGAAAACGCAGATCCACAATCTTCACAAAAATATAGCTTCTCTCCAGTGTGTGTTCTTACATGGCGCACCAAAGCTGACCTCTGTGAAAATGCATATCCACAAACCTCACAAGAATATGGCTTCTCTCTCGTGTGTGTTCTCTTGTGATGCACCACATATGACTTGTGTGAAAATGCAGATCCACAAATATCACAAGAATATGGCTTCTCTCCAGTGTGTGTCCGCAGATGAAGTACCAAATATGCATTCTGTGAAAATGAAGATCCACAAACTTCACAAGAATATGGCTTCTCTCCTGCGTGCGATTTGTTGTGACGCACAAAAACTGACTTCTGTGAAAAGGCAGATCCACAAATTTTACAAGAATATGGCTTCTCTCCATTGTGTGTCCGCAGATGATGAATTAAATGTGAATTCTGTGAAAATGCAGATCCACATACACCACATAAATATGGCTTCATTTCAGTGTGTGTTCGCATACTCTGTATCAAATGTGCCATCTGAAAAAATGCAGATTTACAAACTTTACAGCTTCACTCCAGTTTGAATTTGTTTATGTTGCACAAAATTTGATCTTTATGAAAATGCAGATCCACAGTCAATACAAGAATATGGTTTAATTCCAGTATATCTTCACATGTTAAAAAAAGATGTTTCAAAGAATATGCAGATCTACAAACTCCACAAAAATATGGCTTCTTTAAAGATTCCATATTTATTGCATTGTATGCTTGACTCCATGATAAAAATTAATAAAGTTCGCAACAATGTGTTTTGTTTGATGTTTATTAATGTGTAAAACTAAATGTTCTTCCGTACAAAAGACAAATATCTTCCCTCTTAAAATACATTCTCATAGTGTGAATAACGTAAATGTAGACCTTTTAAATGAAAATTATAGCACATATCTTGAAATTAAAATGTCTTTTCGAATGATTTCTGAATAAAAATTATGCATATCACAATTTTCTGTTATGCCAAAAGATCTGTGAATGAAAAAGAAAAAAGATATATTAACTTAGTAATATATAAAAGCAGTCTATATTATAAAAAATACATATAGTAATAGAATAAGACTGATTCACTAAACGCAACAGCCGCAGCTAGTAAAAATGATCACATTGATATAAAACAAGGCTACAATCATAATTTCTTTAATAAAAGAGGCTTGGTCAAAAAGTATTGATAATTTTGTTATGGGAATAGAGGTGAAGTATGCAGAATAAAGCTGTTTGGCACAGACCAACCTTGAAATCTGTCACCATGCACACTAAGGTATACCAATTCTTAGAAAATGTATATTTTAACAAGTTGGTCATCTGTGTGGCACTAAAAACAATATTTCAAATTATTTCATTAAATTCATTGTAATTTAGAGAAGAGAATTTAGTGAATAATTTCACATGACATATAAAACATTATATATTCTATTTATTCCATGCTGGTTGACAATTTAGTAATGGAAAATCAATGAATGTGCAATTGTTTGTTGTTTGATAGTAACACTGGAATAAGAAAAGAAAGCCAGCTTAAAAGACTATTTTTTCTAATGTCGACTTTAATATGAAGATAATATTACTTTAAATGTATTGTGATGCAGAGTAGAGAATTTAATGGAATAATTTACCATAAGTTAGAAAACATTCCATTTTCTTTTTCTTTTCATACAGACTAATATTCTTTTTTTTTTGTTTACATCTTTTACTCCTCACTTAATTTTATAAAATTTTCACAAATTCATTTTTGTAGTGCTTAGAGTTTATATTATAAGTAGAACTACTTGGAAAATTTGAATGATCAATGTTTTTTTGTAAAACAGGATGCACAGTTTAGAAAATTTGCTCTGAATTGTGAAATAATAAATTCCTATTAATGTTTTACTTACATGTGCCAAACATCAGGTGATCAATGTGTAAACATTCAACAAAAACCTATCTCTATTTTTAAAAAAAATATGGTATCTTAAATTATATGTAAGTTACATTTATTTAAATCATGATCCATTAATTAATAATAGGAAACAATTATTTAGGTACCTTTCAGATTCATGATAATTAAGGTTTAAAATATATTTTTGAAACTGAAAATCTTCCATAAAGTTTTTTTTAGTTTAAATTTTAAACTAATGGATTAAATATTTCCAATAAGAAAAATACTTTGCAAATACTAATTTAAATTGAGTAGTAGTTTTCATTTGAAATTGCTTACATTTTTAAAAAAATTTTAAATACAGCTGTAGGTATTAATTTGAGGTGTTATGTTTGAGAAATTGATATTTAATGTTGTTTTGCGGGCTTTAAACATAAAAAAATAATTGAATTAACATGAGTGCCTTTAATATATAATTTTCAAGTAGTCATCAATCACAAAAATTTAAGAAAGTATTTCTCCATTATCTAATGTTTTATATAATTTTATATGTTTTGAATTTAGATCAGGTACTTCCACTTTTCTTCCTAACAAAAAAAGAATAGCAAGATGTGCAAAACATAATAAAAAGTTTTAATGCCAAAAAGTTTGTTATTATTAAGAGGAAAGACCAAATCATTTTTTTATAACTTTTTATATTTTCCAACACATTTGAAATTTTGGTTCAAAATCTTGTTTCTTTTTGTAACCAGAGCTGTCAATTAGATTTTTTGCAGCATTTTTTCTGGTGACAAGCATATTAATTCATAAATTCTTACAGAACCTATTCACAAATGAATTAATTTATTTTTCAAATTATTATTTTTTATAAAATCATGGTAAAAATATAATTTTTTACAACAGTTACCCTATACCACACCTCCAGCATCAGAAAATTTTTAGAAATTAAATTCTTTCTATAAAGTTTACTTTAATAAATCAGGACTCCTTGCAGAATGTAAGTCATTTGATTTCTTTTTTTTTTTTTATAAACAGTTGCCACTTTTTGAAAAATTTGTCTCTGAGTAGTAAAAGAAAAAATTCAGTAAAACAGTAAGATTATTTAATTAAATAAAATTTTATATGTTATATATAGGACATTGTGTCCTGACATTGTAATAAGCTTTTAAATTTATGATTTGTAAATTAAGTCTTACTTCATAACAATCTTCTCAAATAGTGACACCACTGAATTTGAATTTTTAAAGATTAAATTTCTCATGAATTATTCTAATTGAAACGAAAAGAAAAATGAATCATCTTTTAAAAATGCATTATCTATCCAAATTTTTTTTCTTGAGAACATTAGCTTTTTTTAATTAAATTATGTCTGAGTTGGAATGTGTTTTTATAATTGATAGGAAAATTTGTGGCAAGGAATGTTGAATTTTACAAAAGAAATTGATTTAAAATCTTGAAGAATTTTGCTTTTAATACAGGTACCTGCACTCTTGTTTGATAACTAAAATGTTTTAAATTGAATTTTTAAAAATAAATAATTATTCTTCAAACTTTTATTTTAGGTTTATTTGAAAGCTCACTGATTATATTTACTATTTTCAGTATGTAAAATAGTCTAGGGTTTTTTTAGACAGAAATTATTTTTGTTAGAATCTAAAATTTTTAAAGATTTTTTTGCTGATCTTTTAATTTTTGGGCCATTTTTGAGCAATCAACATATTTGCAAACAAAAGTTAATTCTCAGTTTTAAAAATCTAGCAAAAATAAAATATATATCTGTGACACATTATTTTTGGAATATTAGTAAATTTAATATTAAATTAATCTGATTTACACAAGCATTAAAATAAAACTATATCTTAAACACAGAGTTGAATTTCTAACCTTTCTACTGTATTTCAAATGTGTTGATGGGTTGACAGATGGGAAGTAAGATAAAAGTGTATGGTGAACACAAATAACATAAATGTACCAATTTTTTTTCCTGTAAGGAGAAAAGGCCCTGAAACCCATCATCACCTTTTAATGTAAACGTAGAAATTAATATACAAAAAAAAAAAAATTTCTTTAAATTATGAACGCATGATTTTATTAAACTTTTTAATTTTCAATAAGTAAAAATAATTTTCACTTAATAAGTTTTAAACTGACCACAACAAATCTTGAAGTAATTGGAGTAGATAGATCTATCCATCATAATCTATCACAGGATTCAAACTCCACCCACGTCTATTGAACAGGTTAAGAGGCTCATCCCTTGTTCCCTGTTTAGGATGTGGGTTCCGGCTATCTCTTTTCCAATCTTCTCACTATTACGTAGCCCCCTGCACATCAGTGGCGTTACCGCCTTGCTCGGGGTGATACGATTAAAAAAAAAAATCTTCAAATAAAATATTTCTGAATCTTTATAAATTGTAATTTTAAAAAAATATGAAAACAATTCTCTTAAAATTTCGTTACTAATTAAAAAAAGTTTTTTTAAATTCAAATTCAGACTATAAGTGACAATAAATGTCTAAATTTATTTATTTATTCAAGAATTCAAGGAATAAAATTAAAAAGCTTATCAAATTAAAATAAATAATGTCATCGTAATATTGATATTTTTTTATTTTAATATTTGAAGCAAATTTTCGGAAAAAAAGGATTTTTAAAAAAATAATAAATGATTTTACATTCCCCAATGAGTTCCGCGTTTCAATGAAACCAATTTTCGCAACAAAATTTAATGTCTTAAAATTTCATGAATTTTACGCGGAGGCAGAGTAACAAATGAAACCAAATACTCTTTCATTTGCGAGTAAGTCCTGAAAGTTCCATTAAAATCCGACAATTTTTGCAAGAATTTCCAAATGAATGTGTTTGCCACAGTAAAATAAATAAATCAATAAAAAATAAAAAAAAGAATTATGTTATGACGTTTTCTATTGCAAAACAACTCTCGTAACGATTTGGTTCCCAGCTAACGAAAATAAAAACAGGATTTTTACGAAAATTTCAAACGTGTTAGAAGGGATTAATTTTTTTTTTTAAATAATTAAAAATAGTTTGCTCTTTTGTCTTAATAACATAAACATTTTGATGTAGGTACCTCCACTAAAATCGCTGAAAAAAAACATACTATGAAAAAAAAAATAAAAAAAATAAAATGTCCCAAACTTGATAAAAACGAACAAAGAAAAAAATATTTTTACGACGGATAAAAACGTTCCAGCAAAATCGTAGTAGACATAACTAACCTTTAAAAATATAATTTTTTCTTTTATCCTTAATTATTCTCTTTTTTTAAAAGAAATAATTTTAAAGTGATGAAATCATACTTGAAGTTTAAATGGAGAGGGAGAAACCTTTTTAGTTTAAAAAAAAATAAAAACGTCAATGAATAATGCCATAAGCCTTATGGCATTATTCATTGACTTTTTTATTTTTTATTAAAAAAAAACATTATGGCATAAGGTTTTTTTTAATTTTAATTTAAAGTTATTTTTAGCCGTCTTTTGTGTTTGTATTTTTTCAGTTAATTCTAAAATGTTTTTTAAATTCAAATTTTAAAAATATCTAACAAAAATAAAACTTTTCATCTGTCGGGATATTAACAACACCAAAAAAAAAAAAATAAAAAATAAAATCCCGAAAAAAAAAAACAAAAAAAAAAACGCGACTATACCTAATTTCTCCTTTTCTATTAAAATTAGTTGTCTTCTTTCACATACCTTTCTTAATTCAACGAAAAAAACAAAACTGGATGATTTCATCCTTGTGTTCAAATTATTTTCTTTGGATTTTGCTGTCAATCTACTCAATATATTGTTCATTCAGTTCAGTTCACAACGAAAAACGAAAGGAATTAAGCGGTGTTAGGCAAGATTTGATTCCTTGTGTTTAAAATCTGTTCAGATTTTTTTGACATTTATGGAGCGAAATTAATATTTAAATTTATTCGCGTGTTGCTCTATTCGTGTAGGGCCCAACTCCCGAATCTATGATACGTCCCCGCACTCTGCTACATATTAATTCTTATGAAATAGAATACATGTAAGTTTTTTTAAAAAAATCAATCATTCATTAAAAACAAAGTGACAAGGAATACCACTAACACATAGGTTAGAGATTGTAAAGGAAAAGTAAACATTAAGAAGCAAGAAATAAAAATAAAATACATGAAAAAGAGTATACAAGTCAGTAGATAAATATTGACAAACCATTTTAAAACTTTGAAGACCAAAAATGGCTGGAAAGTAAGAAACCGGAATTAAATTCCAAAAGTGAGAAGTCTGAAAAAAAGAATTTTTTGCGAAGAAGTATGAGTTGAACCCAGTGAATTCAATCACAAAATGTTAAGTGGTTTTCTAAGTGCCACTTAGATGTGGCACAAGGCTGAATGTATGGGACACCCAGTGAGAATCAAACTCACAAATCAGTTGTGAACTGGTTCTAGTGAAACAAGCTTTCTAACCATTACACCACGCCGAGATGCCCAATAGCAAAATGATAAGACCTTGCCAACTATCTAGTACTGCACTTAAATTTATAAATCTAGGTACCATTGTGGAAAGTTCATCAGAACAGTAACCATGGCAGGGCTGTGCACATCACATCCGATCCACAAAAATATCTATAGGATACAAATAAATCCTATATTATTCTAGCAAATAGCTGAAACAAAAAAAAAAAAGAAGAAGAGAAACTCACACTTTCAAAATTGGATCAGAATTTTTGAAAACAAATTTTGAAGATCCAAAATAAATTTATTAATTCTGGATTCCAGTTGGACAGAAAATAAATTGAAGTTTCAATGACTTGTATCATATTTCTTGCCACCAAAAATAAGTTTGCATTTGAAATCGATCATGTGATTAAGTTAGCTACTTATGCATTTTCTCAGTTGGTCAGTCAGTCAGAAGGAAACAGAGATCAATGACAACATCAGCCATGATATATCATACAAATTTTCAAACTGCTGAAGCGGATACAACTCTCCTGACAACCAGAGGCATGCAGAGGTCTATTAGCATCTGACTTGAATAGTTTCATTGGCTCCCCTTATTCATAACCCAAATGCAATCACAATAGTATATTTTGATTATTTTCTTTTCGAGGTGGTATATTTAATCACTAGTCCAAGTTGATCAGCTTGTATAATTGGCATCCATCCCCACTGCCAGACAGCACTGTTTGGTGACTATTTTTTAAAACATGCTGGCGTCATTTGAACCTTTTCTAAAATTGGCATCACAGTTTTGGCTAAATTACCAAAAGCCAAAAATAAACATTTTCAATCTAAAATCAAAATCTATTTTATTTTTTTTCAATATCTAATTTTAGGCGTATTTACTAAAGAAAAACAAAAATAATTTACTCCATCAGAAGTGCCCCTCCTCCACCAGGAAGTACTGCCTGGAGACAAGGCCCCATAGTCTTTGACTTTACATGCCACTACTGGTGACACCCATAGTTTGCTATTTTTCAAGTATATAGATCACTTGATTTCAGAGGAGGCTTTACTCAACCACAAAACAACCAGTAAAACAAGAATAAATAAATTACAGGGACACTTTGAAATCTAAACTGAAAATGCATAAAAATGATTTAGTCTTGTTTTATTACTTAGATTAATAATCACAAAATCAGTGAAGATATGCCTGGATGAATCAACAAAACAAACAGTCCAATCCAACATTACTTAAATCCAATATGCATTTTCAGGTTGTTAGGCACATAAAGTTGACTATCAATCTTTAGTTGAACCTATGAAACAACAGATAAGAAATTCTGAGCCATTATCCATTACAACACCTGCTCTTCAAAGTTTATGGCACCTGGTGTTCCCAAGAAGCCACCCACCTAGTTACTAACCAGACTTGACATTGCTTATCTTTGGTGATTGTAAGAAAACTGGTATTTCAACATGATATGGCTGTAAGCTTCATATAAAAAGACGGAGAAAATCTTGTAAAAATTAATTTATATAATTCTCATAAGCCTTTCTAAAATAAACCAAATTAGCTTTTTGCTAGTTACACGGAAAACTAACACATTTTGCATAGAGTAAAATTTCATCCACATCTTGGAATTATTTATTGAAATATATTTTTATTATCTTTTTCACATTTTTAGATACTATCACATAAACATTAAAATTCTTTCAACAAAATCTAATTATTCTTTGCAGAAATAGATAGAAAATTAAGAGATAATAAATTGAAGCCCAATAAACATTTCTGTTGCATGTTTAGATGAATTTTCTCAAGGATGTTTTCTGTTGTGCATATTTGCATTCAAGTTATAAAACTAAAATAAATGCAAGCCCAACTACATGTATGTCTTGTTAGCAAAGATTTCTGGTCACCCATTGTACGAAGGGGTTAGTAATACATATTTACAAAAATACACACACTGGAAAAAAAAATTTCACACTGTCAACAGTAGGGAACTATCCTATGTCATTGTAACACTAACTACCATCAGTTTCATATGCTGCTCACCCTAGATGTTAGGTTCATCATAATTTTCTTAATACTTTTACATTAAATAGAATGAAAGGATTCAGATCAATAGTATAAGCAATATTACCTAGGAAAGGAGAACTGAATAAAACCATGAAAATTATACTGAGAGAGGAAATAGAATGACCCATTAATTTTAATGTCGACTTCATTACATGAGACCAAACGATTACCATGAGATTTTCTTATTAATTCCACTAATGGTTCTAAATATAAACAAGATTCAGATGAATATAATTAGCAATATTATCTAAGAAATACAAAGAAATTCCTTAGGTTATGAAAACCCTGAATATTACACATAGAGAGGGAATATGAAATATATAAATATAAACAAAAAATTTGGACCAATAATTTTAATGAAGTGATCAAAAAACACTGAAAAATTTTTCAGGAAATAAGAACTGAATAAAAAAGTTGATTACACCTACCAAATAAGCAGTGGGTCATGCAATTTTCAAAAGTTTCATAACGAGTGTGTACAAATATACAATTACTCGATATATTCATAACAAGCATTGTCAAGTATTATCAAATTTTAATGATTGATAGTATGAAAATATAGTTTCATGAATGTATTCATAACTTTCAAAATTTGAATAGTTATCACCATTTAACAGGCAAGGTTAGTTAAATGGAAGTAGGGAAAGTAGATGTTTACTTTGATTGTAGACTAAAAAATAAATGATAGCAAAAGAAGGGGAGGGTCACCTGACATTGTCATGAAATACATATGATAAAAATATCTTATTAACAATTGTTTAAAGGAATGTTTCTCACAAAATATTTTTTATGGAATACATCAACTCATAATCACTTGATTCTATACAATATATTTATTTCATTCATGGATAATACACTGCAAATTACATAAAGAAAGAATACCAAAGTTCCATACACCGAATTGTCTTGATTTCATTTTCCTTTGTAATATACCTTTGCTTTTGTGCTTTCAATGCTCATTTAAATAAAATTACACATTATTTTACTTCATTTGTGATTTCACAAAGGTTTCAGCATCATTGTTTCTAAAGAAATTTATTAAAATGCTGCTATCCCATTAGCAAGATGAGTGTTCACAAATACATTTAAAGCTATAAATAACTTGAAAAATCAAATGAGATATTTCACAAACATAGTTTCTTTCCTCATGTATAATCATAGATATTAATCAGTTTTCTAATACTTGCAAACAATGGATGAAATATTCAAGAGGAATGTATCTTTGTAGTGCAGAATAACATATTGAACATCACATAAGACATTTGTGGAAAATTACTTACAAACCTGAAAACAATATTGTTTTTAATATTAGAAAGTAAAATAATAGGTAGTTTAACAAAATGCTCAAAACCATATAGTTGCTATCATGTATGTATTTACATATGAGACACCATGTACAGCTTTAATGAAAATGCATATCCACAAAGTTCACAGGAATATAGTTTACCTTCAATATGTATTTTCATATGTTGCATCAAATTTGATTCATCTGAAAATGCTAATCCACAAACTTTACAAGAATATGGTTTCTCACCAGTATGTGTTCACATGTGTCTCATCAAACATGACTTAATGAAAACAAACATCCACAAACTTCACCATAATATGGTTTCTTCCCAGTGTTTTTGCATCTGTCTCATCAACATCAGCTTCAATGAAAATGCTGATTTTCAAATTTCACAAGAATACGGGTTCTCTCGAAGGTATGTTCACATATGCTCCACTAAATTTGACTTCTGTGAAAATGCAGACGTACAAACATCACAAGTATGTGGCTTTTCTCCAGTGCCTGTTCGCATATGGAGCCCCAAAAATGACTTCTTGAAAAATCCAATTCACAAACTTCAAAAGAATATGGCGTTTCTGTTATGGAGCACCAAAATTGACATCTCTGAAAATGCAAATCCCCAAAAGTTACAAAAATATGGCTCCTCTCCAGTATGGTCCAAACATGAAAATAACACCTATAAACCTAAAAACAATATGGCTTTTAACATGAAAAAGTAAAATTATATGTAATTTAACAAATTGCACGAAAGCATAAAATTGCTATCATGTATGTATTTACATATGAGACATCATGTATAGCTTTAATGAAAAGGCATATCCACAAACTTCACAGGAATAGTTCTTCTATACAGCGTGTATCAGCGTATATTATGCCAAATGTGAATTCTTGGAAAACACAGATTCACAAACTTCAAAATAATATGGCTATTCTCCGGCATGGGTTCGAATATGGCGCACCAAATGAGACTTTTGTGAAAATGCACATTTACAAATTTCACAAGAATATGGTTTCTCTCCAGTGTGTGTTCTTTTGTGGCGCACCAAAGCTGACTTCTGTGAAAATGCAGATCTACAAACTTCACAAGAATATGGCTTCTCTCCAGTGTGTGTCCTCATATGGACCACCAAATATGACTTCTGTGAAAACGCAGATCCACAATCTTCACAAAAGTATGGCTTCTCTCCAGTGTGTGTTCTTTTGTGGCACACCAAAGCTGACCTCTGTGAAAATGCATATCCACAAACGTCACAAGAATAGGGCTTCTCTCCAGTGTGTGTTCTCTTGTGACGCACCAAATATGACATGTGTGAAAATGCAGATCCACAAATGTCACAAGAATATGGCTTCTCTCCAGTGTGGGTCCGCAGATGAAGTACCAAATATGCATTCTGTGAAAATGAAGATCCACAGACATCACATGAATATGGTTTCTCTCCAGTATGTGTTCGCATATGTTGTATCAAATGTGTTTTCTTAAAAAAGCTGACACACAAACATCACAAGAATATGGCTTCTCTCCAGTGTGTGTTCTCTTGTGCTGTACTAAATTTGTTTTCAATGAAAATGCCGATCCACAAATTTCACAAGAATATGGCTTCTCTCCAGTGTGTGTTCTCCTGTGGTACACTAAATTTGTTTTCTGTGAAAATGCAAATCCACAAATTTCACAAGAATATGGTTTCTCTCCAGTGTGTGTTCTCTTGTGGCGCACCAAATATGTTTTCTGTGAAAATGCAGAACCACAAATTTCACAAGAATACGGTTTCTCTCCAGTGTGAGTCTGCATATGGAGCATCAAATCTGACTTCTCTAAAAATGCATATCCACAAACTTCACAAGAATATGGCTTCTCTTCTGTGTGTTTTGTTGTGACGGACAAAAACTGACTTTTGTAGAAATGCAGATTCGCAAATTTTACAAGAATATGGCTTCTCTCCATTGTGGGTCTGCAGATGAAGAATCAAATATAAATTCTGCAAAAATGCAGATCCACAAACACCACATAAATGTGGCTTCATTCCCCTGTCTCTGCATACTCTGCATCAAATGTGCCATCTGAAAAAATGCAGATCCACAAACTTTACAAGAATGTTTTCCCTCCAATTTGAAATTTTTTATGTTTCACAAAATTTGATCTCTGTGAAACTGCAGATCAACAGTCAACACAAAAATATGACTTCTTTAAAGTTTCTTTTTCCACATTTAGTGCATTGTATGCTTGATTCCATGACAAAAATTAATAAAGTTCACAATAGTATGTGTATTGTTTGATGTTTGGTCATGTGTAAAACTAAATGTTCTTCTGTAAGAAGGAGAAACATCTTCCCTCTTAAAATACATTTTCATAGTGTGAACATTGTAAATGTATTCCTTTTGAATGAAAAGTATAGCACATCTCTTGAATTTAAAATGTCATTTCCTTCATACAGTTTCTTAATAAAGACTATGCTTATCATAATTTTCTGTTATGCCAAAAGATCTGTGAATAAAAAAGAAAATAAAAGATATATTAACTTTGTGAGTAATATATAAAAGCAGTCTATATTATAACAAATACATATAGTAATAGAATAAGGCTGATTCACTAAATGCAGCAGCAATAGGTAGTAAAGATGAACACATTGATTTAAAACAAGACTACAATCATAATTTCTTTAATAAATGAGGACTGATAAAAAAGTATTGATAATTTTGTTATGGGAATAGAGGTGAAGTATGCAGAATAAAGCTGTTTGGCACAGACCGACCTTGAAATCTGTCACCATGCACACTAAGGTATTCCAATTCTTAGAAAATGTATATTTTAACAAGATGATCATCTGTGTGGCAATAAAAACAATATTTCAAGTTATTTCATTAAATTCATTGTAATTCAGAGAAGAGAATTTAGTGAATAATTTCACATGACAAATAAAACATTACATGTTCTTTTTATTCCATGCTGGTTGAAAATTTAGTAATGGAAAATCAATGAATGTGCAATTGTTTGTTGTTTGATAATAACACTGGGATAAGAAAAGGAAGCCAGCTTATTAAGACTGTTTTTTCTAATGTCTACTTTAATATGAAGACAATATTATTTGAAATGTATTGTGATTCAGAGTAGAGAATTTAATGGAATAATTTACCATTAGTTAGAAAACATTCCATTTTCTTTTTATACAGACTAATCTTGTTTTTGTTTACATCTTTTACTCCTAACTTAATTTTATAAAATTTTCACAAATTTATTTTTGCTTAGAATTTATATTATAAGCAGAACTACTTGGAAAATTTGAATGATAATTTTTTGTAAAACAAGATGCACAGTTTGGAAAATTTGCTCTGAATTGTGAAATAATAAATTGCCATTAATGTTTATTTAATCAATGCAGTCATATGCATTTTACTTAAATATGCCAAATATCAGGTTATCAATGTGCAAACATCAAATAAAAACTATCTCTATTTTTAAAAAATGTGGTATTTTAAATTACATGTAAGTTACATTTATTTAATTTCTGATCAATTAATTGAAATTTAAATCAATTATTTAGATACCTCTACAGATTTGCGATACTTGAGGTTTAAAATATATTTTTGAAACTGAAAATTTTCCATAAAGTTTTTTTAGTTTAAATTTAAACTAAAGGATTAAATATTTCCATTAAGCAAAATACTTTGCAGTATTTCAAAACTAATTTAAATTGATTAGTAATTTTCATTTGAAATTGCTTACATTTTTAAAACTTTTTAAATACAGCTGTAGGTATTAATTTGAGGTGTTGATATGTTTAACAATTTGTATTTAATGTTGTTCTGTGGGCTTTAAACATAAAAAATAATTGAATTAACATGAGTGCTTTAAATATATAATTTTCAAGTAGTCAGCAATCTCAAAAATTTAAAGTATTTCTCCATTGTCTAATGTTTTATATAAGTTCATATATTTTGGATTTAGATCAGGTACTTCCACTTTTCTTCCTAACAAAAAAGAACAGCAAGATGTGCAAAACATAATAAAAAGTTTTAATGCCAAAAGTTTGTTATTATTAAGAGGAAACACCAAACCATCAGTTACCCTACACCACACCTCCAGCATCATAAAATTTTTAGAAATTGGATTCTTTCTATAAACTGTATTTTAATTAATGCAGGACTCCTTGCAGAATGTAAGTCATTTGATTTTTGTTTCATCCAAACAGGTGCCACTTTTTTGTTTCTGAGTAGTAAAAGAAAAAAAAATGCAATAAAACAATGAAATTATTTAATTAAATAAAATTTTATATGTTATATAAAGGACATTTTGTCCTGACATTGTAATAAGCTTTTAAATTTATGATTTGTAAATAAAGTCTTACTTCATAACAATCTTCTTTAATAGTGAAACCATTGAATCTGAATTTATAAAGATTAAAAATCTTGTTTCTTTTTGTGCCCAGAGGTGTCTATTTAAATTTTAGTGGCATTTTTTCTGGTGGCAAGCATATTAATTCTTAAATTCTTACAAAAATCAAATAATTGTTGGATTTTAATGAAACTTTCAGGACTTATTCACAAATGAATGCATTTAGTTTTCAAATTATTATTCTTATAAAATTTTGGTAAAAATATGTAATTTTTTCACATCAGTTACTCTATACCACATCTCCAGCCAAGCATCATGAAATTTCTAGAAATTAAATTATTTCTGTAAAGTTTATTTTATTAAATGCAGAACTCCTTGCAAAATGTAAATCATTTGATTTTATCTTTTTTTACAAACAGTTGCCACTTTTCAAAAAAATTTGCTCTGATTAGTAAAAGAAAAATGCAGTATATTTTATTAAAGAAGTTTTTATACATTATTTAAAGAATATTGTGTTCTGACATTGTAATAAGCTTTTAAATTTATGATTTGTAAATATAGTCTTACTTCATAACAATATTCTCTAATAGTGATACCAGTGAAATTGAATTTTTAAGGATTAAATTTCTCATAAATTATTCTAATTGAAACGAAAGTAAAAATGAACCATCTTTTAAAAATGCATTATTTATCAAAAATTTTTTTCTTGTGAACATTAGCGTTTGTTAATTAAATTATGTCTGAGTTGGAATGTGTTTTTATGATTGATAGGAAGATTTATGGCAAAGCATGTCCAATTTTACAAAAGAAATTGATTTAAAATCTTAAAGAATTTTGCTTTCATTATTTCAGCAAAATCATAGTAGACATAACTAATGTTTAAAAATATAATTTTTTGTTTTATTCCTTAATTATACTTTTTGTTTTTATAAAAGAAATCATTTTTAAAGAGAAATCATACTTGAATTTCTAACTGGATGGAGAGGGAGAGACCTTTCAAATAAAAAAAATAGAAACTTTAATAATGTGATTAGGTTTTTAAATTTTAATTTAAAGTTTTATTTTAGTCTTATGATTTTTGTAGTTTTTTTAGATAATTTCAAAATATTTTTTTTAGTTCAAATTTTAAAACTATCTCACAAAAATAAGATTTTTCATCTGTTGGGATGTTAACAATAGCAAAAAAAAATAAAACTAAAGCCAGCGACTATACCTAATTTCTCCTTTTCTATTAAAATTAGTTGTCTTCTTTCACATACCTTTCTTAATTCAATGCAAAAAACAAAACTGGATGATTTCATCCTTGTGTTCAAATTATTTTCTTTGATTTTGCTGTCAATCAACTCAATATATTGTTCATTCAGTTCAGATGATAATTTCGCTTGACAACGAAAAACGAAAGGAATTAAGCGGTGTTAGGCAAGATTTGATTCCTTGTGTTTAAAATCATTTTAGATTTTTTTTTACATTTATGGAGCGAAATTAATATCAAATTTATTTGCGTGTTGCTCTATTCGTGTAGGGCCCAACTCCCGAATCTATGATATGCCCCCACACTCTGCTACATATTAATTCTTATGAAATAAAATACATGTAAGTTCTTTTTAAAAAAATCAATCATTCATTAAAAACAAAGCGACAAGGAATACCACTAACACATAGGTTAGAGATTGTAAAGGAAAAGAAAACATTAAGAAGCAAGAAATAAAAATAAAATAAATGAAAAAGAGTATACAAGTCAGTAGATAAATATTGAAAAACCATTTTAAAATTTTGAAGACCAAAGTTGGCTGGAAAGCAAGAAACCGGAAGAAAATTCCAAATGTGAAAAGTCCAAAAAAACGATACCTTAAGCAAAGAAGTATTAGTTGAACCCAGTGAATTCAATCACAAAATGATAAGTGGTTTTCTAAGTGCCACTTAGATGTGGCACAAGGCTGAAAGTATCGGACACCCAGTGGGGATCGAACTCACAACTCAGTTGTAACGGTTTCTAGTGAAACAAGCTTGCTCATCATTAGATCATACTGAGGTGCCCAATAGGAAAATGATAAGACCTTGCCAACTATCTTGTACTGCACTTAAATTCAGAAATCTAGTTATCATTGTGGAAATTTCATCAGAACAGCAATCATGGCAGGGCTGTGCACATCACATCCGATCCACAAAAATATCTATAGGATACAAATAAATCCTATATTATTCTAGCAAATAGCTGAAACAAAAAAAAAAGAAGAAGAGAAAATCACACTTTCAAAATCGGATCAGAATTTTTGAAAACAAATTTTGAAGATCCAAAATAAATTTAATTCTGGATTCCAGTTGGACAGAAAATAAATTGAAGTTTCAATGACTTGTATCATATTTCTTGCCACCAAAAATAAGTTTACAATTGAAAACGATCATGTGATTAAGTTGGCTACTTATGCATTTTCTCAGTTGGTCAGTCTCAGTAAGAAGGAAACAGAGATCAATGACAACACCAGCCACAATATATCATGCAAATTTTCAAACTGCTGAAGCGGATACAACTCTCCTGACAACCAGTGGCATGCAGAGGTCTATTAGCATCTGACTTGAATATTTTCATTGGCTCCCCTTATTCATAACCCAAATGAAATCACAATAGTATATTTTGTTTATTTTCTTTTGGATGTGATATACTTAATCACCAGTCCAAGCTGATAAGCTTCTGCAAGTGTCCATCCCCACAGCCAGACAGCAGTGTTTGGTGACATGTTTTGAAAAATGTGGGCGTCATTTGAACCTTATCTAAAATTGGCATCATATGTTTTGCCAAATTACCAAAAAGCCAAAAATAAACATGTTCAATCTAAAATTAAAATCTATTTTATTTTTTTTCAATATCTAATTTTAGGCGTATTTACTAAAGAAAAACAAAAATAATTTAGTCCATCAGAAGTGCCCCTCCTCCACCAGGAAGTACTGCCCGGAGACAAAGCCCCATACTCTTTGACTTTACATGCCACTACTGGTGACACCCATAGTTTGCTATTTTTCAAGTATATAGATCACTTGATTTCAGAGGAGGCTTTACTCAACCACAAAACAACCAGTAAAACAAGAATAAATAAATTACAGGGACACTTTGAAATCTAAACTGAAAATGCATAAAAATGATTTAGTCTTGTTTTATTACTTAGATTAATAATCACAAAATCAGTGAAGATATGCCTGGATGAATCAATGAAACAAACAGTTCAATCCAATCTTGCTTGAATCCAATATGCATTCTGAAGAAACCCCACCAAGCAGGTTGTTAGGTACACAAAGTTGACCATTAACCTCTAGTTGAACCTATGAAACAACTGACAAGAAATTCTGAGTCATTATCCATTACAACACATACTCTTCGAAGCTTACAGCACCTGGTATTCCCAAGAAGCCACCCACCTAGTTACTAACTAGACTGGACATTATTTATCTTTGGTAATTGGAAGAAAACTGGTATTTCAAAATGATATTGTCATTAGCTTCATATATAAATAAGGAGAGAAATGTGTAAAAATTAATTTATATATTTCTCATAAACCTTTCTATAATAAAGCAAAAATAAACCAAATTAGCTTTTTGCTAGGTACACAGAAAACTAACATATTCTATATATCCAAAAATTTCATCAACATCTTGCAATTATTTATTGAAATATATTTTCATTATCTCTATCACATTTTTAGATACTATCACATACACATTAAAATTCTTTCAACATAATCTAATTATTCTTTGCAGAAATAGATATAAAATTAAGAGACAAAAAAGTCAAGCCCAATAAACCTCTCTGTTGCATGTTTAGATGTGGAAAAAAAATTCTGTAGAATGCTTTCTGTTGTGCATATTTGCATTCAAGTTATAAAACTAAAATAAATGCAAGCTCATCTACATGTATATCTTGTTAGGGAAGATTTGGGGTCAGCCATTGTTCAAAATGGTTAGTAACATATATTCACAACAATACACACACTGGAAAAAATATTTCACACTGTCAAGAGCAGCGAACTATCCTAATGGCAGTGTAACCCTAACTACCATCAATTGCACATGTTGCTTACCCTAGATTTGGGGTTCATCAGTGTGGTGAATTCATCAGTTTTCCTCCCACATTGACGTAAAAGGAATGATGTTATTGTTATGCAATTTAATCTGGAGAAATAGTAACATCATATTTCTTATGTTCTACCTAACACATAATTTTCTTAATACTTTTGCATTAAAAAAAAAGAAAGGATTTAGCTCAATATTATAAGCAATATTATCTAGGAAATGAGAATTGAATAAAACCATGAAAATTGTACTGAGAGAGGAAAAAGAATGACCCATTAATTTTAATGTTGACTTCATTACATAAGACCAAACGATCACCATGACATTTTCTTATGAATTCCATTAATCGTTCTAAATATAAATACAAGATTCAGATGAATATAATTAGCAGTATTACCTAAGAAATACAAAGAAATTCCTCAGGAAACAAAAACCCTGAAATTACACTGAGAGAGAAAATATGAAATAAAATTCGAACCAAAAATTTTAATGAAGTGATCAAAAAAACACTAACCAATTTGTAAGGAAATAAGAACTGAAAAAAAAGTTGATTACACCTACCAAATAAGCAGTGGGTCATGCAATTTTCAAATAAAAAATATATCAATATATAATTACTATATATTCATAACAAGCATTGTCAGGTGTTATCAAATTTTAATGATTGGTAGTATGAAAATATAGTTTCATGACGGCATTCATAATTTTCAAATTTTGAATAAGCATCATCATAATTATCACCATTCAACAGGCAATGTTAGTTAAATGGAAGTAGGGAAAGTAGATGTTTACTTTGATTGTAGACTAAAAAATAAACGATAGCAAAAGAAGGGGAGGGTTACCTGACATTACCATGCAATACATATGATAAAAATGTTTTTCTAACAATTGTTTAAAGGAATGTTTCTCACAAAATATTTTTTTTTATGGAATACAGCAATTCATAATCACTTGATTCTTTACAATATATTTATTTCATTCATGGATAATACACTGCAAATTACATAAATAAAGAATACCAAAGTTCCATACACTGAATTGTCTTGACTTCATTTTCCCTTGTAATATGTTTTTGCTTTTGTGCTTGCAATGCTCATTTCAATAAAATTACACATCATTTTATTTCACTTGTGATTTCACAAAGGTTTCTTGTTTTAATATTTGTAAACATGGAAATGCAGAAGCATGCTAATATATCAGCATCATTGTTTCTAAAGGAGAAGTTTATTAAAATGTTACTTCCTATGAGCAAAATGAGTGTTTACATATACTTTTAAAGCTATAACTTGAAAAATCAAATGAGATATTTGACAAACATAGTTTCTTTCCCCATTTATAATCATAGATATTAATCAGTTTTCTAGTACTTGCAAACAATGGATGAAATATTCAACAGGAATATATTTTTGTAGTGCAGAATAACATATCGAACATTACATAAGACATTTGTGGAAAATTACACCTACAAACCTAAAAAACAATATGGCTTTTAACATTAGAAAGTAATGTTATATGTGGTTTAACAAATTGCACAAAAGCATATAGTTGCTATCATGTATGTATTTGCATATGGTATACCATGTATAGCTTTAATGATAACGCATATCCACAAACTTCACTGGAATATAGTTTACCTCCAGTATGTATTTTCATATGTTGCACCAAATTTGACTCATCGGAAAATGCTGATCCACAAACTTTACAAGAATATGGTTTCTCACCAGTATGTGTTCACATGTGTCTCATCAAACATGACTTTAATGAAAACGAACATCCACAAACTGCACAAGAATATGGTTTCTTCCCAGTGTTTTTGCATCTGTCCCATCAACTTCAGCTTCAATGAAAATGCAGATTTTCAAATTTCACAAGAATATGGGTTCTCTCCAAGGTGTGTTCGCATATGCTCCACTAAATTTGACTTCTGTGAAAATGCAGACGTACAAACTTCACAAGAATATGGCTTTTCTCCAGTGTGTGTTCGCATATGGAGCACCAAAAATGACTTCTGTGAAAAAGCCGATCCACAAACTTCACAAGAATATGGCTTCTCTCCAGTGTGTATTCTCTTGTGGAGCACCAAAATTGATTTCTGTGAAAATGCAGATCCACAAACTTCACAAGAATACGGCTTCTCTCCAGTGTGGGTTCGAACATGAAGAACCAAATATGACTTTTGTGAAAATGCAGATCCACAAACTTCACAAGAATATGGCTTCTCTCCAGTATGAATTCGCTTATGGCGCATCAAATTTGATCTCCATGAAAATGCAGATCCACAGACATCACAAGAATATGGTTTCTCTCCAGTATGTGTTCTCATATGGTTCACCAAAGTTGATTTTAAAGAATATGCAGATCCACAAACTTCACAAGAATATCGTTTCTCTCTCATTTCTGTTTCCATGTTTATTGCATTGTAAGCCTGACTCCCTGACAAAGATTAATAAAGTTCATTAACAAAATGGGTTCTCTTTGATATTTATTCATTTGTAAAACTAAATGCACTTCTGTAAGAATGAGAAACAAGTTGCCTGTTAAAATATATTTTCATGGTATCAAGTAAGTAAATATATACCTTTTATATGAAAAGTATATCACATGTTTCTTGAAATCAAAATGTCCTTTCCTTCCTTCAATTTTTTAATCAAAAATATGCATATTAAAATTTTCTGTCACACCAAAAGATCTGTGAATGAAAAAGAAAATAAGAGATATATTAACTTACTGAATAATATATAAAAGCAATGTATATTATAACAGATACATGTAATTATAAAATAAGGCTGATTCACAAAATGCAGCAGCAGCAGGTAAAGATCAATATATTTCTGTGAAACAAGACTACTTTACCATCATAATTTCTTCATTAAAAAGGTCTGATCAAAATGCATTGAGAATCTTGGTATGGGGAACAAAGGTAAAGTACACAGAATTAAGCCACTTGGCACAGACTAACCTTGAAATCTGTCAAGAAGCACACTAAGATATAACGATTCTTATGAAATGTATACTTTAACAAGATGTATGTCAATTTGATAATAAAACAATATTCCAAAATATTTAATTAAATCCATTGTAATTCAGAGAAGAGAATTTAGCATTTAATTTCAAGAGACATAAAACATTACATTTTCTTTCTATTCCATGCAGGTTGAAAATTTAGTAATGGAAAATCAATGAATGTGCAATTGTTTGTTGTTTGATAATAACACTGGAATAAGAAAAGTAAGCCAGCTTAAAAGACTATTCTTTCTAATGTCTACTTTAACATGAAGACAATATTATTTGAAATGTACTGTGATTCAGAGTAGAAAATTTTATGGAATAATTTACCATTAGTTAGAAAACATTCCATTTTCTTTTTCTTTTTATGCAGACTAATATTCTTTTTTTTGTTTACATCTTTTACTCTTCATTTAATTTTATAATATTTTCACAAATTCATTTTTGTAGTGCTTAGAGTTTATATTATAAACAGAACTACTTGGAAAATTTGAATGATCAATGTTTTTTTGTAAAACAGGATGTACAGTTTAGAAAATTTGCTCTGAATTGTGAAATAATAAATTGCGATTAATGTCTATTTAATCAATGCAGTCATATGCATTTTACTTAAATATGCCAAATATCAGGTTATCAATGTGTAAACATCAAATAAAACTATCTCTATTTTAAAAAATGTGATATTTTAAATTACATGTAAGTTACATTTATTTAAATTATGATCCATTAATTGAACTTCAGTCAATTGTTTAGGTACCTCTACAGATTTGCGATACTTAAGGTTTAAAATATATTTTGGAAACTGAAAATTTTCCATAAAGTTTTTTTTTAGTTTAAAAAAATTCCCCATGATATATAAAACAGTTAATGTTCTTTTTATTTTATGCAGGTTGATAATTTTGTACTGGGAAATCGATGTTTTACATAAGGAATATAGCACATGTTTCTTGAAGTTAATGTTTTTCCTTCATTTATTTTTGCAATAAACATTTTTAATATTACACTTTTCTTACATGCCAAAAGAAAGCAGTCTATATTATAACAGATACACGTAGTAATAGAATAAGGCTCATTCACTAAATGCGGTGACAACAATAGCCTGTAAAAATCAACACATTACTGTGAAGCAAGATTACTTTAACAAGATGACTAGGTGGCAAAAAGAAAAATATTCCAAAATATTCCATTAAATTTATTGTAATTCAGAGAAGGGAATTAAGCAAATACTTTCATGAGATATAAAACATTACATTTTCTTTTTAATCTATGCAGGTTAATAAGTCACTAATAGGAAATCAATGAATGTGTAACTGTTGCTTGATAGTAACACTGCAATAAGAAAAGAAAGCCCGATGAAAAAAACTATTCTTTCAATCATCTAATTTAACAAGAAGACCTTTAGTGGAAGAATAAAACAATATTCGATTAAATGAATTGTGATTCAGAGCAGAGAATTTAGTGGAAAAATTTACTATGATATATAAAACAGTTCATGTTCTTTGTGTTTTATGCAGGTTGATAATTTTGTACTGGGAAATCAATGAAATTATAACTGCTTGTTTGATAGTAACACTGGAAAATGAAAAGTATTCTGAAGAGGAAATAAGAAAAATAAAGAAAATACAAAATAACTGTTTCTATAAAATATATTTAGGTTTGATAAATTTCTTTCAATATCCAATGCAAAAGAAAAATTCATTAAATTCATCTTAAATAATTTCCATTTGATTTTTAAAAGAATAATGCCCAACATAAAAGGGAAATGTTTTTCCTGAAAAATGTTAAAATATCTGAAATGAAGTTATTGTTATTGAGATAATTCTTCTTATAAACAAATACAATTTAAATAAAATAAACTCATTTAACAGAATGAGTATTAAAAGTTTAACTTGTATAGCATTTTCAGAAAATTTAACCAATGCTCTTGAGTTTATTAAAATCATGACATTAATTAATTAAAAATATTTTCTTCATAGGTTTGACTCAGCATTTTCCATTTCTGTTAAAATAATTAATATACAATATAAATAGACAATGTTTGTTTTTGGAAAAAATTTTTAAATATTTGAAATGATGTAATCCTTTTATAGATTTACCTTTTAATTTTTCTGTCGGTATCAATGCATGTTTGCTACAATTTATTGATACAAACCAAACATTTTAGTTGTCAATCAAGACAGAAAATAAAACTATACTTCCTTAGATGAGCAGGGAAACATTTAAGGCATGAATCAATAAAACTGACACTCATACTATAGAATGGGATTCATATATAAGGTCATAAATTTATTGATATGAACCAAATATTTTGACTAGCAATTAAGGAAAGGAATAAACCAAACTTGTGAAGCAGAGCACAGGTACATTTACTATATAATTGAATAGAATTAACTTCTTTTTTGCAGAGCTGTCGATAGTGTTTAACTTGGAGACTTTTATAATTTATATTTTTTGTTTTTGTTCATGCTGTTAGAAAGGTGACAGGTGACTCATATATTTATTTAACATTATTTTGCAAAGTAAATTAGGACAAAGCACCAACAAATTCATGGATGTGCATTGTGGTACAATGGATGTTTGATCCAAATCAGAGAGCCGAGTTTGAATTTGGGTTGAATTTATTGCATTCACTTATGAGCAAATGCCCCTGAGAAAATCTGTCACTTCTCCTCATAGCTATGGGTTGAATAAATATACAGATTGGGTTCTATAGCCTCAGTTGCCAACCAGTCTACTGAAGAAAGAAATGGCAAACTACTCTGGGAAAATCTTTTGCCTAATCAGCCATGGATCAAAATAAATATCATTGCCTAAATGTGTATCACGTATGGCAGTTAACTAACTGACCATGAAATTAAAAGGTACTCTTGTGATAACGAAAAAGTGTGCACCGAGTTTTGGTTTTCATTTCAGAAAAAAAATACTATTTTAATAGGTGCCTCCACTCATTTTTGATAACTAACTTTTAAAGTGAAGTTTTAAAAATAAATAAATTTTTGAAATGTTTATTTTAGTTTTAATTGAAAGCTAAATGATTACATTTACTATTTCCAGTAAGCAAAATACTGTTATATTTTAAATAGAAATTATATTGATTGGAATATATATTTAAAAATTGTAAAATATTTTTTGGCCAGTTTCGAGAAATTGAAATATTTGTAAACATAATTTAATTCTAGATTTTAAAAATCTTACAAAAAGAAAATATAGAGTTGGAATACGTTATCTTTAGAAAATTATCAAATTTAAAGTTAAATGAATCTGATTTACACAATAATCACTCATTTATAGCATGAAATTTAGAATAAAACTACATCAAATCATGTTGTGTTGATCTTTCTAAACTTTCCAGTATGATTTTACATGTGATGACAGCCAGATGTGAGATAAGTAAGTGTCTATGGTGGTCAGGATTTTTTTTCTGTAAGAGGAAGAACCATGAAACATATGAACTTTTAATGTACAAATAGAAATTACCATACAAAAGCAAAAAAAAAAAAAATTCAAATACATAAAAAATAATTTGAACTTATTTTAAAACTATGATGGCTCTACGATTTCTCTATAACTTTTCAATTTTCGATTAGTAAGTATAGTCTTCACTAAATTATTACTGATCAAAAAAAAAAAAATTTAAGACTATAATGTCCTTAATGTAGCAATTAAAAGCTTATCTAATTGAATAATGTCATAGTTTTATTTTACTATTGGATACATATTTTCTAAAAACGGCCAAATGGTTGAAAAACAGATCATTTAAATTCCCGAAATGAGTTCTGCGTTTAAATAATAAAACCAATTTTACGAACAAAGTTTAATTTCTTGATATTTCATGAAATTACGTGGAGTGGGTGGTGGTAACAGATGTACAAGGAGAAATATTTTTACCAAGATTTTGTACAAATGATAATTTCAAAAATAATTCCATTTGTTTGTGAATAAGTCCTGAAAGTTTCATTAAAATCCGACAATTATTTGATTTTTGCAAGAATTTCAAAATGAATGTGCTTGTCACCAAAAAAAGAAGAAAAAAACGTGAGTTAAAGATTTCCCGCTAACCAATCAAAACATTTTTTACCAAAGTTTCGAAGGTGTTAGAATGGATTAAAAAATTTTAAACATCAACAAGACTTATGAGGAAATAATAAACATTTTGATGGAAATATTTCGTTTGAGACCTTTTTTTTCATATGCTGTTTCTGAAGCGATTTAGTGGAGGTACAATACATACATTTTAAGTGCTGAATTAAATAAAAATCCTAAAACGATTTGTGTTTTTCTTTCTGAAAAAAAAAAAAAAAATTCAAAATTTTAAGTTAATTACAGTTGGACAATTTGTGGACTTTTAGAAGACGGAATCTACTTTTTATTGTAGTTTGGTTTAAGATTTGCATTGCTTTTTTAAGTTATTTTTTATTTCTTTATTTTTTTGATTTTCCATTTTTTACGTAGCTAAAAAAAAGCAAACTAGAGAGAATCTTCATACATGAGAGATTTCTTAAACGAACTTTTAAAACTTAAAAGAATCACCTTGAATTGAATTGAAATAATAATAGCCATCGAAATTTTAATTAGCAAAGATTTTTTTTCAAGATTTGTTTTTGTCCTTTCTATCAATCACAAAGGAATAGTTTTTGAAACTACTTCTAAATCAACATTAATATTGTAAAAGTAACGTAAAATCAGACTAATTCTGTATTTTTAATAAATCTTGTGGTGGATTACTTGTAAGATAGTCTAAAAACTTGAACAGGTGAAACTGAGCGAATGACAGAAAAACTCAACATTTCAGCAAAATCGTTGTTAGACATACGTTAAAATTATCTTTTTTGTTTTATTCCGTAAAGAAAGATAATTTTAAAAAAGAAATCATAAAATTTGTAACTGGATGGAGAGGACAGACCTTTATAATAAAATTATAATAAAAAAAAAACCCAATGGAATTTCTTTTTGTAGTTATATTTCAAAATTTCTTTACTTCATAAAAAATATCTAACAGAATCAAAATTTTTCATGTTTGGGGATATTAACAACAGCAAATAAAAAAAAGCGACAATTTAAATAACTAATTCGTTCTTTTTTTTATTGAAATTAGTTGTCTTCTTTCACGTACCTTTTTTTTTTCAATTCAACGAGAAAAAAAACAAACTGGAAGGTAAAAATCTGTGTGTTTAAAATGATTTTCTGTTGATTTCTCTGTCAGTCTACTCAATTTTTGTATTGTTCATTCAGTTCAGATGATAATAATTAAAAAATTTAAACGAATGATGAAAAGAAAAAAGAAAAGAAATAGAAAAATACGATAAACGTACGATGACTTTCAAGAAAATATTTAGTATGACAAAGTAAGACGCAAGAAATTAAGCGGTGTTAGGCCACATTTGATTCCTTGTGTTTAAAATATGCGTTTAGATTTCTTGACATTTATGGAGCAAAATGCATTCAAATTTATTCACGTCTTCTTCTCTAGTCGCTTAGAGCCCAAATCCCGAATCTTTGATACGCCCGCACACTCTGCTGCTTATCAATTTTTATGAAATAGAATACATATAGAATATATATATATACATATAGAATATTAACCAATTATTCATCAAGGCAAGGTAGATGTCACTTTTTAACGACAGGGGTTACTAATTGCGAATGTAATTAAAACGTCTATCCACTGGGCCATGTGTTCTTAAGTGGCTAGTTGTTTAATACCAGCCTACAGCAGTGGTGAACAAGTAACTTACAGGGTTGGAGGGAGATAACTCATGACTACCAAAAGAGGCACTACTACGCAAGGAATGAAGATCATATACCCCAGTGATTGTAATAAAGGGTTCGATTCGAAATTCCTAGCACATGAAGAAGGCTGGAGCGTACAACGTCCGAAACGTCGTACAAATGGCAAGAAAGATGAGAAGAATAGTCCGAATAATGTAAATACTGTAAATACTACCCCATCCCAGAAATATAGGCAAATAGTAAAGAAAGAGAAATATAAAATATAGTAACTCATGACTGACAAAAAAGCATTTAAAATTTTGGAGACAAAAGTTGGCTGAAAAGCAAGAGAATTCTAAACATGAGAAATCCGAGAAATTATACTTTTAGCAAAGAACTTTTACATCTAGTGAATTCAATTGTAAAATGACGAGGCCATGCCATCAAGCTAGTACTGAACTTAAATTCATAAAACTAAGTACCAATGTGGAAAGTTCATCAGAACAGTAACCATGGCAGTGGCTGTGAGCATGACATCCGATCCAGATAAGAAATCAGAGAGGATACAAATTCCTCTATTATTGCAACAAATATATGAAACTAAAAGTAGAAATACACACACGCAAAATTGGATAAGAATCGTTTAAAACAAATTTAAATGATCCAAAATAAATTTAGTGATCCTGGATTCTGATTGGACATAAAATAACAAATTGAACTTTCAATGATCCGTGTCATATTTCTCACCTAAAAAATAAGCTTGCAATTGGAGTCGATCACGTGTTTGAGTTGGTTACTTAATCACGTTCTTTGTCGGTCAGGTCAGTCAGTCAAAAGGGAACAGAGGTCAGAGAGGACATCTACATAGCAACTGAATTTTCAAACCGCTGAATCGGACACAGTTGTGCCGGCTACCAGAGATCTGGTAGCTCCCTGGGCGAATCTTTGACTTGTGTCCCCTATTCATAACCCGAACAAAATCGCAATAGTATCCTTAGTTTCTTTTCTTTTTGATTAGTATGCATAATCACCAGTGCAATTTGATCACCATGTGTAAGTCGCGGTCATTCCCTACTGCCAGACAGCGCTTTTTAGAGACATTTTTAAAACATGCTGGCGTCATTTGAACCTTATCTAAAATTTGCTTCACAGGTTTGGACAAATTACCAGAAACCAAAAATAAACATTTTAAATTTAAAATTAAAATCTATTTTATTTATTTTCAGTATCTAATTTTAGGCGTATTTACTAAATAAAAACAAAAATAATATACTCCATCAGAAGTGCCTCTCGCCTACCATGGATTGCTGCCGGGAGACACGACCTATCGTCTCTGTTTTTGTACGCCACTGACGGTGACACACATTCGCAATCCCTTCCCTTCTCCGTAGCTTCTTTCGTTATCCCTCCTTCTTCTTCTTCTTCATCTATACGCTGTCCACAAATAGAATGAGAGAAACATGATATCACTCAGACAGTTAAGTGCCATACGTGATACACGCTTGGGCGATCATGTCTCGAAAGAGACATGACTGACTGGACAGAAGATTATCCCGCAGTAGGTTGCCATTGCTTTCTGCGGTAGACTGGTTGCCGACCAAGCTATAGAACCCAATCTGTCCTGTTATTTAACCCATAACTGGAAGGAAGAGACGGATCAATACCTTTCCCAAGGGTATTTGCGCGTAAGTGAATGTAATGAATTCAACTGGAATTCGAACTCAGCTCCCCGATTTCTCGTTCCGAGCCGATATCTACTGGACCACAACGCACATGATATCACTACTACATTATTTAGCTGTCCCTCCCAGTAAGGGCAACATGTGACACATGGTCAGTTTATAACTGGGCTTTCCGGGCTATATGGCCCGGCCAAAAAATGTCTGTCTATTTTTGCCCAGTCGTACTTCTACCCTTCGGCGGAACCACGACTGGGTTATTGCTCGGAAGCAGAGAGCGCCCTCCATCCGAAGGCAGAGAGCTGACAGTGTCATAGTAACGGCGGCAAATGCGCACAGTGCCACTCCCATTACTACTGTTAATACACACAGCGAAACAGACTTTTATTCTTTTTCTGCACAAATCACACGTCGCTGGCACATACAAACACGAAATTTATGGAAGTTTTTACTACAAATTTCTTAGAACATTTTCAAAGTTTAACAATTTCATACATACAAATTTGATGTTATGCAATGAAATAAATAAAATTTCAGTAACTTACACATATGAGAGAGTGTTCTTTCCAGACTAAAGAAAGTTTTAAATTGTAGGAACTTCCGTTGTGTTTGGCAAAAGGACAATTTGATAAACACAATCGAGGTTCCCATAAATTTCTGTAAAAAAAAAAAAAGAAAAAAAAAACAGAAGATAAAAACATGGCCAATCACAAACATTCTCTAGCCCCACAAAAAAAAAAAAAAAAGGTCGTCCCTGGGACTTAATGCCTGTTAAGCAATGATATAAAATCAACACTCCTCACCAACAACAGGCAGTTCAGCTTCAAAACTTTAACTTTCTACGTCGCACAAAAATTTCGTCAAGTCGACTGATAATTTTTGTCACAGTTAAGGATAGTGGACTTTTTCTTTGACACTGTTTTGTTTAGTTACCTTGTAAATAGCAATATGCAATGTATTGTCGAATTTCATAAGATTTGATTGCAAAGAATATCTGAACTTACACATACGTAAATCTTTTCATGAGCTAATAAAAAAAGCGTATACATTCACCAATAAAAATCTCATTTCATAAGATAGTTGGCTCACTAAATTTTCCCCTGTGTTCACATTCGTGTGAACAAAATAAATACAAACTCTTATTTAGTAACTAATCAAGAGACAAAAAAAAAAAAAATGAAAATCTAATTGGTGATTTATTTTTATTCTCCAGAAACATAAAAAACGCGTAATCTTTCCTTTCTCTTCGCAGAGTAACAGTTTTCTACGCGACTCCAATTCTAGATGACATGTATTTACTTACACATTCACCTTCTCTGTCGCACTGCATTCATTGATTTTTCTTCTTCATGTGCTGTCAGCAAAGAACATTACAAAAAACTCCTAGTTTTCTGACTGACACTAAGTCCATATGGCCTATATTTTCGCACTCTTTCTCTCCATCTCTTTTACATTGCACTAATTGATTTTCTCCTTTCCTCATTACTTGTCGGCAACAAAAAAGAAAGAGAGACAAAGACACAATTTACGCTTTCATTTACATTCAGGATGAACGTTCACCTACTACAATTGTACACAGTCATAGGAAAATCAGATTTGTCTTTTCTTCACAAATCCATTTTCTTTGACTTTAAGAAAACTGAACTTTTCAAACACATGCAAAAGAAAAACTTTATGCAGAACTTTAAAAGATATATCATTTCAACAACAACAAAATTGATGTCATTCTTCTCGATAAATAAATCTAAACTTATAAATACAAACGTCATTCTGTTATCTTTTGTTCAACATTCTGACTCTTTCACATGTGGTGGACTCGGTTACATTTGAAAAAAAAAACATTTCGCAAGCATAGACGATGCTCCATACAATATAAATATTTGTCATGGTTTTCTTTTATAAAGTTGTTATTCCCCACTCCCCACAGACAAATAGTACATATGAGACTAGTCAGGATTTCATAAAGTCTTTGTGGTATTATAATGTTTGTAATACAAATGGTAAGTACGAATGTGATGTTCTGGTGCAAGGAATATTGTATAGCGACTGTGGCTAGCGAAGTTATTATAAGACAAATGAAGACCAGCTTTTCCCATCATCATTTTTGGCGTTGTGCCGCTTTGTTGTGTATTAAATAAAAATATAATTTCAGCTTCAACACTGCAGTTTTGTCACATTACAGCCGGATCTATCGCCTGATTCTAACTGACGTCGACCAACGAAACCAGAGAATTGGTTAGCATCCGGCTCTACTGTCAATACCCTTACACCTAATCACTTTACTTGCAAACAACAACTAACAAACCATATATGAACAATATTTGTCGTCTTTCACACAACTAGGTACACATTTTGGATTTTAAGTTAAAACTTAAACTATTAGATTTTTAAGCCCCATAAGAAAACACATATATTTGAACTTAGTTCCAAACATGGAATACAACGTCCTCTGTCCTTAATTTTAACTTACTTTATTTTTACTCTTATCTTTTATTTATTTATTTCACTCCAAGTATATTTCCGTATTTTGATTCTGTTGGGTACTTATTTTATAACGGCTCCACACCTCAAAAAGCTTCTAACCATATTGATGCGAGATCCTAAAGGGAATGAAAAGAAGGGTACTAAAATATGTATACCATTTTTATTAAATGTCAAAAAGTAAAACAATATAAAATGGCATATACATGGTAATTCGACGTGATGCAAAGATGGGGAAGTGTGGGGTTTCATACATTGACACCCACACACACACACGCATGGTCACTCGGTGTCCACGTGATGACTGGTTCCCGCCAAAAACGATGCTAATAAAAACGGAAAACATCACGTGGTACACTAGTTAGGATTTCGTCCCGGGACAAGAGCAAACATGTCTTCTTAACTCACACAAACACACGCGCACTAATTGCGTGTAGCAATTAGTGGCGCAAAAATTTCTTTTATTTTTCTTCTCCTACATTAACACTATGCACATTAACTTTCATTCAAACAGGACTTTACATAAAATAACTTTCTACACATAAATTCACAATTTTTCCAACCTTCGTCAGTAGAAATCCACAGACTGACTAAGACTGCTACATTCGCATGTAAGTCTCTCTCTCTCTCTCTCTCTCTACTCAACGCACACACAGACACAGAACTTTGTCTTCTGTCTGACTTTCTTCATCAAGGATTTGAACTTTGAACTCTTTACGAAAATCTTAACAATTGTTACAAACCTTTCTTTCAGCTAGAGAAAAAACTTCATACATCTTATTTTGTTTCTACGAACAGACGAAGGGGAATGACTCTTTCCTTTTCACTTTCTTATGCATGCTCTCTCAACCCCATGTAACCTTTGTCAATACATTGTTTTTCTGGTTACTTTCGCCTTTTTGTTCTTCCTTAAAACCTGCTTCAAACCATGACTAAGGTTGCGTCGAGTCGACTCATAAATCTAAATTAGTAAGTGGACGCTTCGTCTACTACAGAAGTATCTCACTTGAATCATTAGAATTGTTTCGAACCTCACTAGTTTACCCCATACATTTAACCTTGCGCCACATCTAGGATGATTTAATAGAAACATTTTTCTTCTTGACTATTCATCTAATTTACGAACTTTTAATGTTTGATTCATCGTCCTCAAAACAAGTTACTGACAACATCAAATGTGTAAATTTGTTTATAAATTCCTTATGTTGTATCGATAAAAATACACTCGTGTTTCCCCGTCATTTACTTCGAACTTACAATGTATTTGCAATTTGCTGACTTGGTTTTTAATTGTGACCGTGAATTGTTTACAGTCTTAATTTTCAAGACTCAAGCTTCTTAGAAAAAACACAGGACAGCTACGTAGGTACCACCACTCAATTGCCGAACAAACAGCATAGAATGTTAAAAGCGCTCAAAACTTAATAACAAAGTTGTCTCATCAAAATGTTTAAGCTGTTATTAAGAGGAAAGATCAAATTTTGTTGTCATTTTTTAAAATCCTTTCTAACACGATTGAAATTTTAGTTAGAATTTCTTTTTTTGTTTCCCGTCAGCGATTCACGCCATGTTTACGTAATATGACTATTAAAGAAAATGTAATATGCAAGTTGTTTTTTGGCGTGGAAAGACATTATGTTTGAAATTCTTGTAAAAATAAAGTAATCCTTTGATTTTAATGAAACTTTCAGGACTTATTCACAAATGAATGAAATTATTTATGCAATTATTATGTTCAGAAAATCTTGATAAACATTTTTTTTTACATCTGTTACACCCCGACTCGAATTAACTGCGTAAAACTTCTAAAGCTACATTGTCTATGCGATTTTTTTTAGGACTCACTGAGAAATGTAAATCATTAATTGTTTTTTAATTACGAGTCTATTTTCCAGAAAATCTGCTCTGAACAATAAAATAAAAAATGCATTAAAACGACGCTATTGTTTAAAATGTAGATTAACTTTTAATTTGTTTTAGAAATAATAAGGATATCATATTCTGAAGAAAAAAATTTAATGAATAAATTTTTACAAGGATTGTTTTCATTTTTTCTCTTTGCTATTAAAAGTTTTAAACATCTTTTAAATTTATTCCAGTTACTTAGTGTCTTTCGTTATTAATTCATTAAAAATAGACTTTATTTACAAATTGAAAATCCAAAAGCTTTATACAAATCATTTAGAATTAAGATTTTTAAAATAATTTCTGAATTTTTTATTTATGTTAAACTGCACTTATTTTTTTTTCTTACTACAGAAACTTATAACAGACTTGTCATTAAAAGATCACGTGTTTCAAGGGTTGTTCACCTTACGAAACGTTCACTTCGATTATGTCAATTTTTGGTTACCATACCTCCAGATTGATTGATAACAGGTGCTGTCATCGCCGACTTGAAAGGTCACCGAGTCAGACCTAGGTGATTAAAAAATATTTTATTGCAAATTTCATGTCATAAACAAGTCATATTTGTTTCAAATCAGATTAATTTAACTTGAAATTTGTTAATTTTTCAAAAATAACGACTGAGAGATGTAAATTTTATTTTTGCAAAAAATTTCAAAACCGGAAATTAACTTTTATTCACAAATGTGTCAATCGCTTAAAAAAAAAATGTCCGGAAAATTTAAAATTTAAAAAAAAATCTCAAAATTTTAGATTAAAATTGATATAATTCCTGCTTGAAATACACCAGATTATTTCACTTAATGGAAATATTATATTTGATCATTTAGCTTTAAGTTAAGCTAAAATTAAAGTTTCAAGAAAAAAGTTTTATTATTTTTAAAAATTCAATTTATAACTTTGGATGAAAAAGTTTTGATATCAAAGATACTAAGAAAATTTCTGCCCAAAATAGGCACCCCACCAACTTTCAGAGATTCTCAACCTAAGCCCCATGCTCCAAAGGGAACAAAAATTTCTCCTTAGCAGCCACCCTTTGATAGTGCGGAGCTTCTTCTAAGTGTTGAATAACTGTTCAGATGTCACATAAGCAATACCACGATAATGCATATCTTTTCATCTAAAAGATGGAAAACAGCTGGCAAGCTTGTAGGGGAAAAGTTTGACTGTGTGCATAGAATTCATACATTGTCAAAAAGAAACATTGTCAAAACATTGAATGACACTGACAAAACATTGTCAAAAGTTTGACTGTGTGCATAGAGTTCATACATTGTCAAAAAGAAACATTGTCAAAACATTGAATGACACTGACAAAACATTGTCAAAAGTTTGACTGTGTGCATAGAGTTCATACATTGTCAAAAAGAAACATTGTCAAAACATTGAATGACACTGACAAAACATTGTCAAAAGTTTGACTGTGTGCATAGAGTTCATACATTGTCAAAAAGAAACATTGTCAAAACATTGAATGACACTGACAAAACATTGTCAAAAGTTTGACTGTGTGCATAGAGTTCATACATTGTCAAAAAGAAACATTGTCAAAACATTGAATGACACTGACAAAACATTGTCAAAAGTTTGACTGTGTGCATAGAGTTCATACATTGTCAAAAAGAAACATTGTCAAAACATTGAATGACACTGACAAAACATTGTCAAAAGTTTGACTGTGTGCATAGAGTTCATACATTGTCAAAAAGAAACATTGTCAAAACATTGAATGACACTGACAAAACATTGTCAAAAGTTTGACTGTGTGCATAGAGTTCATACATTGTCAAAAAGAAACATTGTCAAAACATTGAATGACACTGACAAAACATTGTCAAAAGTTTGACTGTGTGCATAGAGTTCATACATTGTCAAAAAGAAACATTGTCAAAACATTGAATGACACTGACAAAACATTGTCAAAAGTTTGACTGTGTGCATAGAATTCATACATTGTCAAAACTGCTGATGGGGAACTGAAATGTAATTGCAGACAAGTTATGTTCCAAAATAAGAACAGCCACTGCTGAAACCCGCATGTCCTGTGCCACAACTGAAACCGCCAAGGTTTCAACTGCAACATCCAAGTACTCCAGGGTTTTAGTCATTACTATTGTTAGCAGGGGGGGCACTGAATTCACCTACTTCACTGTTGCCTGAAATTTCAGCACTACCTTAAAAACAAGACATTTACATTTTTTTAATAATAAGAAAAGGATTCACTAAAATATCAATTTCTTATGAAGTGCATTTTATAAAATTTATGTGCAAATGTTTTGTACATAATAAGGAAACTTATAAAATTTCCTTGAAAATTTAAATTACATATGAACTGTTCTCTAGAAAATTAATACATAACAAGGTGGTGATGACATATCATATATTCTGGCTCATAGCCCCTAGCACAGAAAAAGAATAAACTCGATGTATTTTCCTCCGAGAAATATAAAGATTTTAAACACAAGAAAATAAATTTTGCCCAACACCGCTTAATTTCTTGCATCTCATGAGCAAAATATTTTCTCAAAAGTGATTTCACATTTCTATCATATTTTTCCGTAATTTAATAATCTATTTTCATTATTCATTTAAACTGACATTACTATTTTCATTTGCACTGAAGGAAAAATACAAAATTTAGGTAGGTTGACACTTGACAGTGAAATCTGAAGAAAATTCAGTTCCTTTTCTTTGAATTAATATTTCTAAAAAGTAAATGAAAGAATACAAATATTTTTAATAAAAAGTATGAATTCATGACTGAAATATATTGAAATGGAAACAAAAAAAATGGAAATTTGATTTGATTTTTGATTTTTATATTTTTAATTTCTCTCCCCATTTATAAACTTTCATTCTTTAAGAATTATTTTTTAATAGTATAATTACGAAATAAAACAATAAAAAAAGATGATGGCTGTTGCTAACCTCCAGGGGAATGACTTATGATTCCTTCTCAGTTTAATGTTCTCAACTGATATGAAGTAGAAAGACTATATTGATTCCATTTCTAGGTTAGCTGTTAAGAAAGTCGATTCATCTTGCTGTGCTAGACAATTTTTCTGTCCTGAATCTATTTTATATATTTATAGGTCTACTATGCATTCATGCTTTAAATATTACAGCCACATATGGTTTGATTTGGTGTATATCTAATGATCCTTGATAAAATCACAAAAAGAATCAGTAATATTATTGGTCCTGATCTGGTGTCTCAGTTATAGTCACTTTCCCACTGCCAAAAAGTTGCCTTACTCTAACATTTCTATAAATATTTTGATGGCAACTGCTAGATGAAGCTGTTTGCCAGTTTTTATTAGTAGATATTTGGTGGACACTAAGTTTTAAGGTATTGTTAATGTGGTGTAAACTTGGAAAGACAAAGTATTCTTTTTCCATTTCATATATACATTCTATTGAATGTTCAACTTTTTTTCCTTTATCTACAAAACCAGATAAATCAATATCATTCCAACAAACGCTACCAGACAAGTTGCTGAATACATCAAGTTAAATATCAATGTCTCATTGAACCTGTAAAAAACTGATTAGAATTCTAAGCCATTATCCATTACAACACCTGCACTTTGAAGCTTACAGAACCTAGTATTCCAAGCAGCCACCCACGTAGTTATTAACCAGACTGGACATTGCTTATCTTTGGTGAGTGTTAAGGAACTAGTGTTTCAACATGTGATATTGCCTAAGTTTCATATAAAAAAAGGAGAAAAGAAATGTGCAAAAATTAAGTTATATATTTCTCACAAATCTTTCCATTAAGAAGCAAAAATATACCAAATTACATTTTTGCTAAGTACAGAGAAAACTAACACTTTTTTACATGTCCTAAAATTTCATCAACAGCTTGGAATTATTTACCAAAATAGGTTTTCATTATCTCTATCACATTTTTAGACACTATCACATAAACATTAAATCTCTTCAACATGATCTAGTTCATCGTTGTAGTAAGAGACATAAAATTAAAAATAAAAAAATTACAATAAACCTTTCTGTTGCTTGTATAGATGTGTAAACATTTTTCTCAAGAATGATTTGTTGTGCATAGCTGCATTCAAGCTATAAAAATTAAAATAAATGGAAGCCCAACTCCATGCATGTCTTGTTAATGAAAATTTGTGGTCAGCCATTGTTCAAAGTGGTTACTAAAACATTGCAACATATACTCCACAACCATAATCTGATTGGTTAAGAAATTCATTTAACATTGTCAAGAGCAGCCATCCACAATTTCATATTCACAAACATAATCTGATTGGTTAAGAAACTCATTTAACATTGTCAAGAACAGCCATCCACAATTTCATATTCACAAACATAATCTGATTTTTTTTTTTAAATCATATCACCCCGAGCAAGGCACTAATGCCACTGAAGTGCAGAGGGCTACATAAGTGAAAAGACAGGAAAAGAGAAAGCCAGAAACCACATCCTAAACAAGGAACAAGGGATGAGCCTCTTCACCTGTTCAATAGACGTGGGTGGAGTGTGAACTGGGCGATAGTTTAGTCTATCTACTCCAATTGTTTATAGTTAAGAAACTTATTTAACATTGTCAAGAGCAGCCATCCACAATTTCATATTCCTAATCATAATCTGATTGGTTCAGAAACTCATTTAACATTGTCAAGAGCAGCCAAGCTGATGTTCACATTGACAACTGGGTTGTCAACATTACACTAACTACCATCCCTTTCACATGCAGCTCACTCTTGATTTTAGGGGCAACAATGTTTTGAATTCATCAGAATCTTCCTAACACAATGATGCGAAAAGTAAGCTTTTATTGTTATTATATTTAAGCTGGAGAAATATTAACATCATCTTCCAAATAGCCTATCACATCATTATCTTACTCATTCTGCTAACTGCATTAATTATAAAGATTCAGAAGAATGCTATTATCTAGGAAATGAAAATTAAATAAAACCATTAATAAAATTTCAGACAAATACTTTCAATGAAGTGATCCAAAAATATTGAAAAATTTCTGAATAAAACAAAATGATGATTACACCTACCAAATAAGTAGAGAGCCTTGCAATTTTCAAAAATTGTCAAAAGAGTGTGTGACAATAAAAGGTGGATGTATTAAAACATAATTACTTTATATAATTATTATATATGCATAACAGGCTTTGTCAGGCATTATCAAATTTTGATGATTGATACTATTTAAAAAAAGTTTGATGATGCAGTACTAATTTTCAAAATTTTAATAAGCATCATCATCATTAACATTTCACAGGCAAAGTTAGTTAAATGGAAGAAGGGAAAGTAGATGTTTACTGTGATTCTAGACTAAATGTTATAAAATAGAAAAATGAAGTGGAGGTTATTCTGATATTGCCATACAATACAAATAATAAAAAATGACTTAGCAACAGTTGCTTAAAGGAATGTTTATCAGAAAATATCATGATCACTTGATTTTTTACAGAAATATTACAGAATATAGAAAGTTTTATTTCATTCATTGATAATACACTGCAAATTAAATGAACAATAAATCCCAAAGTTCCATACACTGAATTGTCTTGAGTGCATTTTCCTTTGTAATATGTTTTTGCTTTTGTGCTTTCAATGCCCATTTCAACAAAATTGCACATTACATTTCACTTGTGATTTCACAAATGTTTCTTGTTTTAAATTTTGTAAACATGCAGAAATAGGCTAAAATATCAGTATCACTATTTTTAAATAAAAAATTTGTAAAGATGCTGTTTTCAATAACCAAGATTTATAAGCACAATGTGCATTTGCAAATAAAATCACATTAAATATTTTATAAATATAGTTTGTTTCCCCGTGTGTAGTCACACAACTTAATCAGTTTCACATTTCTAGTAGTTGCAAACAAAGCATGAATTTTTCAACAAGAATATATTTTTGTAGTGCACAATACCATATTGGACACTATATAAAACATTTATGGAAAAAATGTTACAGGTATATGGTTTCTCTCCAGTACATATTTTCCTGTACAGCACAAAATTTACTTAATAGTAAATGCAATCCACAATGGTCACAAGAATATGGTTTCTCACCAGTATGTATTAGCATATATCTTATCCGATGTGACTTCAATGACAAACCAGATCCACAACTTTTACAAGAATAAGGCTATATTACAGTGTGAGTTCTCTTGTGGTTCAACAAATTTACCTTTTGTAAAAATGCAGATCCACAAACTTCACAAGAATATGGCTTCTCTCCAGTATGTGTTCCCATGTGTTTAGTCAAATTTGACTTATTTGAAAATGCAGATTCACAAAAGTTACAAGAATATGGTTTCTCCCCAGTGTGTCTTCGCATATGGACAACTAAGGCTGATTTGTGTGAAAATGCAGATCCACAAATTTGACAAGAATATGGTTTCTCTCCAGTATGAGTTCTCTTGTGGGTCACCAATGTTGCCCTCTCTGAAAATGCAGATTTACAAACATCACAAGTAAATGGCTTCTCTCCAGTGTGGGTCCGTACATGACGCACTAAATGTGACTTCTGCGAAAATGCTGATCCACAAATTTTACACGAATATGGTTTCTCTCCAGTGTGGGTTTGCATATGTATCCTCAAATATTTCTTAAATGAAAATGCAGATTCACAAACTTCACACAAATATGGCTTCTTTCCAGTATGTTTTGCCATGTGTTCAGTCAAATTTGACTTATTTGAAAATGCAGATTCACATACATTGCAAGAATATGGCTTTTCCCCAGTGTGTCTTCGCATATGGACAACTAAAGCTGATTTGTCTGAAAATGCAGATCCACAAATTTCACAAGAATGTGGTTTCTCTCCAGTATGAGTTCTCTTGTGGATCACTAAAGTTGTCCTCTGTGAAAATGCAGATCCACAAACTTCACAAGTATATGGCTTCTCTCCAGTGTGTGTCCGTACATGACACACCAAATGTGACTTCCGTGAAAAAGATGATCCACAAATTTTACATGAATATGGTTTCTCTGTAGTGTGGGTTTGCATATGTTTCATTAAATATTGCTTAAGCGAAAATGCAGATCCACAAACTTCACAAAAATACGAATTCTTTCCAGTGTGTACTTGCATATGTTTTATCAAATGTGGTTTCAATGAAAATGCAGATTTACAAACTTCACAAAAATATGGCTTCTCTCCAGCGTGTATTTTCTTGTGGTGCATTAAATTTGTTTTCTGCAAAAATACAGATCCACAAATTTCACAAGAGTATGGCTTCTCTCTGGTATGTGTTTCAATGTGCTTTGTCAAACTTGATTTATGTGAAAATGCAGTTTCACAAACTTCACAAGAATATGGTTTTTCTCCAGTGTGTGTCCGCATATGGACCACTAAATATGACTTCTCTAAAAATGCAGATCCACAAACTTCACAAGAATATGGTTTTTCTCCACTGTGTGTTTTCTTGTGGCGTACCAAAGTAGACTTCCGTGAAAATGCAGATCCACAAAGTTTACAAGAATATGGCTTCTCCCCTGTGTGTCTTCGCATATGAACAACTAAAGTTGATTTTTCTGAAAATGCAGATCCACAAATTTCACAAGAATGTGGTCTTTCTCCAGTATGTGTTCTCTTGTGAATCACCAAAGTTGTTCTCTGTGAAAATGCAGATCCACAAACTTCACAAGTATATGGCTTCTCTCCAGTGTGTGTCCGTACATGACACACCAAGCATGACTTCCGCAAAAATGCTGATCCACAAATTTTACACAAATATGTTTTCTCTCCAGAGTGGGTTTGCATATGTTTCATCAAATATTGCTTAAATGAAAATTCAGATCCACAAACTTGACAAAAATATGGCTTCTCTCCAGTGTGTATTCTCTTGTGGTGCATTAAATTTGTTTTCTGCAAAAATACAGATCCACAAATTTCACAAGAGTATGGCTTCTCTCTGGTATGTGTTTCCATGTGCTTTGTCAAACATGATTTCTGTGAAAAAGCAGTTTCACAAACTTCACAAGAATATGGTTTCTCTCCTGTGTGTGTCCGCATATGGACCATTAAATATGACTTCTCTGAAAACACAGATCCACAAACTTCACAAAAATATGGCTTTTCTCCACTGTGTGTTTTCTTGTGGCGCATCAAAGTAGACTTGCATGAATATGTAGATCCACAAACTTCACAAATATATGGCTTCTCTCCAGTATGAACTTGCATATGGACCACCAAATTTGACCTCCCTGAAAATGTGGATCCACAGACATCACAAGAATATGGTTTCTCTTTAGTTTGGGTTTCCATATTTATTGCATTCTAAGTTTTACTCCACAAAAGGATTAATAAAGTTCACAATCATATGGGTTCTCTTTGATATTTATTCATATTTAAAATGAAATGTGCTTCTGTAATAGTGAGAAACAATTTACCCGTTAAATTTAATTTTCATTGTATCAACAATGTAAATTTATATCTTTTACATAGGGAATATAGCACGTTTCTTGAAATTAATGTCTTTTCCTTGATTTTTGTAATAAACGTTTTTAATATTACACTTTTCTTTCATGCCAAAAGATCTGTGAATGAAAAAGAAAACAAAAGATATATTATCTTAATGTATAATAGATAAAAGCAGTCTATATTATAACAGATACATGTAGTAATAGAATAAGGCTGATTCACTAAATGTAGCAGTAGCATCCAGTAAATATCAACATATTGCTGTGAAACAAAGCAACTTTAACAAGATGACAATGCAGCAATAAGAACGATATTCCAAAATATTCCATTAGATTTATTGTAATTCAGAGAAGGGAATTAAGCAAATACTTTCATGAGATATAAAACATTACATTTTCTTTTTAATCTATGCAGGTTAATAAGTCACTAATAGGAAATCAATGAATGTGTAACTGATGCTTGATAGTAACACTGCAATAAGAAAAGAAAGCAAGATGAAAAAACTATTCTTACAATCATTTAATTTAACAAGAAGACCTTTAGTGGAAGAATAAAACAATATTCGATTAAATGAATTGTGATTCAGAGCAGAGAATTTAGTGGAAAAATTTACCATGATATATAAAACAGTTCATGTTCTTTCTATTGTATGCAGATTGATAATTTTGTAATGGGAAATCAATGAATTTATAACTGCTTGTTTGATAGTAACACTGAAAAATGAAAAAGTATACTAAAGTAGAAATAAGAGAAATGAAGAAAATACAGAATAACATTTTACTTCTATAGAATATATTTGTTTGATAAATTTCTTGCCACATCTTTTAACAAACATCCAACACAAAAGCACTAATTTGTTTTTAAATAATTTTTTTCTGAAAAATATTAAAACATCTAAACTGATGTTAGTTTTGTTGAGATAATTCTTTCTTCTTAATCAACTTCTTTTTTTGCAAAAAAGTGTCTAAAGTATTTAATTTGAAGACTTTTAGAAGTAACTCATATTTGTTGTTTTTATTCATGCTGTTAGAAAGGAGACAATAATAAACGCGCAGCGACAGCTTGAAAATCTGGTCAGAAGTGACAATGCACCATAAAACTGGCAGTGTCAATAACTGGGTAATCATGTGCACCTTATTTTATTATTAAAACAAAAGACAAAAATATCTATTTTATTATTAAATCATATTTTTAATCTTTTTTAAAGTTAAAAATTTCCTGTGATATTTCAAGTTACATGCAGGTAATCTTTGTTTTAATCATGAACTGGATTTTAAATCAATTAATTAGGTACCTCTACAGAGTCACTATACGTAAGGGTTAAAATTAATTTTTAAAAACTGAAATCTTCCATGTAGCTTTTGTTTTAGTTTGAAGTTTAAGATAATAGATTAAATATTTCCAATAAGCTAAATACTTTGCTGTATTTCAAAACTAATCCAATTAGTAGTTTTTATTTGAAATTACTTAAATTTTCTTCATTAAGCTTCAGTTTAAAAACTTTTGAAGACAGCAGTAGCCATTTTTTAAGGTGCTGACATCTTTGACAGGTTGATATTTAATCTTGTACTGTGGGCTTTAGCCAGAAAAAAATAACTGAATTAGTGTCTTTAATATATAATTTTCATGTAGTACGTAATCTCAAATATTTAAGAGAATATTCTCCATTATCTAATATTTTATATAATTTTAGACATTTTCAGATTTACATCCACTTTTTTTACTAAAGCAAGAGCACAACATGATGCCCAAAATGTAATTAAAAAAGTTTAATGCCAAAATGTTTATTTTATTATTAAGAAGAAAAGGTTAAAGTATTTTAAAAATATTTTTGTCTTTTTCAGTGAGTTTGAAATTGTGGCTAAAAATCTTGTTTCTTTTTGTGGCCAGAGCTATGGGAAATTTAGTGTCATTGTTTTTGGTGAAAAAACATTAATTTGGAAATTCTAACAAAAATCAAATAATTGTTGGATTTTAATGAAACTTTCAGAGGTTATTAAGAAATGAATTACTTTATCAAATTATTATTTTTATAAAATCTTGGTAAAAATATATATTTTTTTACATCTGTTCCTTCACCCATCCCCATCCACCAAATTAACTTCACAAAATTTCTAGACATTAAATTTATTTTTTATTAGTTAAATGCAGGACTCTGTGGAGTGTATAAGTCATAATTTTTTTAAAGAAATAGTTGTCACTTTTTCAAACATCTGCTCTGAATAGTAAAATGAAAAAATGCAATAAGACTATGACATTATTTAATTAGATAAGCTTTTATAAATTATATCATGGACACTGTGTTCTGAGACTGTAATAAGCTTTTCAATTTATCATTAGTAAAGATACTTTTACTTATTAACAATATTCCCAAAGAAGCACAGTCTTGCAACTTAATTTTAAAATGTATAAAAACCTTAGAAATTATTCTCATTAAAATAAAAGGAAAATGAACAATCTTTTAAAAATGCATTATTCATCAAAAATATTATCTTCTTGACAACATTAGCTTTTCTATTAAAATAATGTCTGAGTTTGAATGTGTTTTCTTATGATTGATAGCAAGATTTTTGGTAAGGCAAGTCCAATTTTACAAAAAGTCTGATTTCAATTTTCCAAGAGTTCTGCTTTTAAATAATATAATCACTAAAAATTTAAGTGTTTGAATTTCTTAAGTTTTCATTAAGTTAGTGGGGTGAAAAGAAAAAAAAATCTAAAATAATTCATTTATGAATATGTCCTAAAGATTACATTAAAATCTTACAATTATTTTATTTTTGCAAGAATCTACAAATCAATGGATGGACTACAAATTTGCTATGCTAATTCGTAGTCCATCCACTGATACAAGAAAAACAAAATTTTTGAAGAAAATCTTGAATGTTCAAAAAAGGCTTAAAAACTTTAATATTCAAAAAATACTTTGGTCTTTCCTTTGATGATAAAATTGAAGTTTTTGTCAATTTTGTGGCATTTTGTCATTATAATATGATGAACTTCTTTTTCTGGAAAATAGTAAAGGTACCTACAATTAATCTTCCTCAAAGATGTAGGAAAGTACATTTTATTTCTTGAAGATTTTATAAAAAGAATCACATTGTGCTGAGAGATTTTTTTCAATCTGGTCATATTTAGTCTTTTTAAACAAAAAAGTCATTCCAATAAATTTAAATTCATATTGGAAATTAAATGTAACAGACTGAAATTAAAACTAAAAATATTAATGTATATTTTTACTTTTAAAATACATTTTTACACCTTCAGTATTGCTTTTTTGTGAAAGTTAATTACCTATCAAAAAGAAAATTAAATATATGAGTTGCCTGAAAAATTATTAACATTCTGCAAAATAAATTGGGACAAGCACCAACTGATGGATGTGCATTGTGATACAATGGATATTGGATTGAAATCCAAGAGCCATGTTAGAATTTCATTTGAATGCATTGCATTATCTCATGTGAAAATACTCTTGGAAAAATCTGTGCCTTCTCCCTCCAGCTATGGGTTGAATAGTAGGATAGATTGGTTTCTATAGCCTTGGTTGGCAACCAGACTGCCACAGAAAGAAATGGTAACCTACTGTGTGAAAATCTTCTACCTAGTCAGTCATTGGTCAAAGCAGACAGGATCGCTCAAAAGTGTATAACATAAGGAACTCAACCGAGACCACCGAAAGGGAAGGTCAGTTCTATCGTAACATGAGGTCACAAAAGTAGTCCTACATAGGTCTTCGTTTAGCAAAACCAGCAGTAATGAATGATTGTAAACTAAAGAAAAAGTCTTAGAACACTTTTTAAATTACGTTAGAAAAAAAAGAAACAGGGTAAGATTGTATAATACTGAACTTTATTTAATAATATTCATTCTTTTCTAAATGATTACTAATCATAATAATAAATTGTTGCTGAAAGCTGTGTTAAAGTAAATAAAGAAAACATCACGTTATATTTCATTAAAATTTAAAGACTAAAATTAGTTCATTATTTTAATTATTTCGAATTTGAAAAAAAAAATTTTTTTTTAGAATTTTAATTTGCATGTTTTATTTCAATTTTAACAATTATTCTGTAAAGTTACAATATCAGTAAGTGATTACTACTTTTATATACACTTACAGCAACAACTGAATTAGGAATTGGGGAACATACGAACAAGTAACTAAGTAAATGATTAAAAAAAAAATGACTGAATATAAATAAGAAGCAAATTAGATACAAACAATATAAATTTAAAAAACAAATACTGATAGAAAAATAGGTTACAGATACAAAATTTCAAGACTGAAATAAATTAATTCATAATTTTGTTTCAAATTCGAAAACAATTTTTTATAAATTATAAAATCAATGTTGTTTTAATTTGCCTGTTTTATTTCTATTTTAACAATTATTCTGTAAAATTACAAGATTGTAATTATTATTAAGTGGTTACTACTCAAATACAGCAACAACTAAATGATGAATTAGGGACCAAACAGTAATTGAATAACAGATCATAAAACCATTACAAGTAAATGATGAATAAATAAAATTGAACATAAGTAAGAAACAAATTAAATGCAAACAAGCAAATAAGTTAGATGCAAACAATAGATGTAAAAATCAAATAATACTTATTGAAATAAGTAATAATACCCTTTGCAATTTGGTACAACAGATCTGTAAGGCATTGCTCTTTTTATAAGTTATTGCAATATTTAAAAGAAAAAATAATTTAAAAACACCGTGAAAAATGTAAATACACAAACGACATCTTCCATGTTGAAAGTTAAAGGACTCAAGATGATGACGTCACGAGTTCTTGACGTCACATTGAACTGGCCTTCCTCTTGGATAGTCTCAACTCAACTGACTGACTGACCACCAAATTCAAAAGTACACTCACGATATTGAAAGAATGCACACATTTAAAATGATATAGAAAAATATCAATAGAAAAACAAATTTTTTTATTAATAATGAATTTTTAAAAGAATTGTTTTCATTTTAATTATTTTTGTATTAAGTAATTTCTAAAAAGGTTCAAAAACTTTTTAAAATTTCCTCTTCAGAGGTCTCTCAGATTTTTTAAAATTAATATGTGGTGAATATATTTATTAACTGAAAAATCTAAAAGCGTACTCTAAAAAGAGTGCTCATTTTTTGTCAAATTATTAAAACGTTTTAATTTTCTGCATGTTGATTAGCCGTATTCCAAAATTCCAAAATTATCCTGTTTTAAAAAGGTAAGTTTTAAAGAGAAATCATAATTAAAAGTCTGTAACTGGATTGATGGGGAGAGACCTTTAAAATAAAAATATTCAAAAACCAATGGAATTTCTTCTTTTTTTTTTCGAGATAATATTTCAAAATATTTCTTTAAATTTTAATTTTAAAAAATATCTAATAGAAATGAAACTTATAATCTTTTGGGATATTAACAACAGTAAAATAAAATAAAAAAGTAAACAACAATTTAAATAAGTAATTCATCCTTTTTATTAAAATTAGTTATCTTCATTCACGTACCTTTCTCAATTCAAGGAGAAAAACCGAACTGCATGATTTCTTTGTGTTCAAATGATTTTCTTTGGATTTTTCTGTCAGTCTACTCAAATTTTGATTGTCTGTTCACTTCAGATGATAATAATGTCGAAATTTAAACGAATGATGAAAAGAAAAAATTAAACAAATTGAAAAATACAATATAAAGGTGCTGTTATTTTCAAGAAAATATTTCGCATGACAAAGACGAAAGATATTAAGCGGTGTTAGGCCAGATTTGATTCCTTGTGTTTAAAATATACGTTTAGATTTCTTGACGCCTAAGGGGTAAAAAGAATTAATAAAATTTATTCACGTCTTCCTCTCTAGTCGCTTAATGTCCAACTCCTGAATCTACGATACAACCTTCACACTCATATATTTTATGAAGTAGAATGCATCTGATTTTTAAAAAAATTAATTATTCTCCAAAGCAGGGCAATAATGCCACAAGCACAAGAAGATACAGGGTTTATTGAGGGTAAAGAAAAAGAAAACATTAAGAAGCGAAAAATAAAAAGGAAGAGGACTATGGATGACAATAGATAATGATTGACAAAGCATTTATAATTTTGAAGACCAAAGTTGGCTGGAAAGCAAGAAGCAGGAAGAGACTTCCAAACAAGAGAAGTGAGAGAAAAGAAACCTTTGGCAAAGAACTTACAGTTAGTGAATTCAATTGTAAAATGATGAGACCATTTTCTAAGAGCCAATTAAATGTGGCACAAGGCCGAAAGTATGGGGTACCCTGTGACGATTGAACTCCCTAATCATTTGTAAGAGATTCTAGCGAGACAAGCCTGCTAACCATTACACCACAAAATGTAAAAACAATTATGCGAACTTGCCACCAAACTAGTACTGAACTTAAATTCATAAATCTAGGTACCTGCTATAACTTGCAGTCTCAGTGCTCGGTACATAGTATACCATTACACGTGACGTAATGGAAGATTTAGTGTAAAAAAAAATTCAATTTTGGCACGAGGTCGAAGTGAGGAACTGGAGAAAGTTAGTGATAATCATCCTCAATCTCTCTTATACTATAGTGGGTTATCCATTATAATGAAATGTATGTGTGTTGAAACAGATTAGTTTGATTTGGCCTTGTTAGTTAGATAGCCCACTACAAGAGTGGTATAAAATAAGAAAATCAAATTGTAAATAGAAACAACAATTTATATACATATTAATCAATTAAGGTTTTTATAAATAAAAGTAATATATTTTGGTTAATACAAGGTCATAAAAATGTTCGTAGTAATCCTTGCAAAAAAGAGTTTCTGTGTACGTAGACAGGAATGTATGAGTGTATGTACGTATGTATGAGTGTTTGTTGAGTAGGGATACTTTTGAAGTATTCACTCAGTCTTAAAGGGTTTCATCCAGTTAACAAGTATTAGAAAATATATAAGAGTAAATTGTGAGAATAAAGAAGTTTTGGAGAAAAAGAGTGATGAAATTAATAATGACCGCTTGATGTTTGTCGAAGGACATGTTAATTACTCATTTTCTCTCTATGGCAACAGTTGTCTTGTCCCGTCTTTTTATTTCATTTGTGGGATCCAAAAGGTCATTTGGGAATTCACTCCTGGATGTGATGCAGGCCTTTTTATTTTGTTTTTAGCTATTTCCTAGTTTTCTATTGTCTAAAAAATATTTTGCATCAAGGTCTGAAATTTCGTGAGTTTTGTGTGTGCTAAGCAAAGGTTTCGTAAATTTGAGTAAATTCGTTTATTTCTAACAAAATCAATGAGTTTGTGCTTAGCATTTGAATTTTAAAATCTAGAACTTGTTTTGTTCACTACAATACCTAGCTAATCAGAAATATGACCAAGTCACTATTTACCATTTTGTACATTCACCACAAGAATCCATCTATCAGCAAGCAATTCACCATATACCAGACCAATTCTTCCCCAGCTGGAGATCCAGCCTGAACCATACTCCAAGAATGCAGATGGGTCAATCAGTCCAGCTGAAGGGCCCCAAAAATGAAATACACTTCCAGTCACCTAACCGTGAACTGGAAGACTTGTTGCAATTAATTTTGGCCCCATCATCTTTTTGTATCACTCAAGCACCTTCTGTAACATCTCAATGTTGTTTCAGGACAAAATGAAAATGGATATGTCATTGGCATACACAGAAACCCTGGCTCAAACCCCACCAGGAACAGTGATTTTGCGTAGGGCTAGACTGCATGACGTGCACCTTGGCTGTCGAAGAAGGCGCTCCAACACCAAAGTGTAAAGTAATATTCACAGCGAGCAACCCTAATGAATCGACTGAGACACAGCAAAAGCACCTGATCTTTTTCTGTTTACCTGGGAGAGCGGTACAGCAGATTGATCTGCTTGCAGAAGTCGGGTTTGAATCTGGCAGCCAAATACCGCTGATCTCTTCTATCAAATGCCTTAGACTGATCCATATAGAACAGCACGGCCTGTTTATTGTCTTTTACACCCTCTATCATGGTGCAGTTCATATGCAAGTTGCTCTGAATTGTTCAGCCCTTCACAGCACAAGTCTGAGCAGGTTTCAAAAGAATCTCGATAACTGAGTGCAAATGCACCATCAACATCTTGGCTAAAATTTTTAACTCAGTGTTTGGCAGAATTATGGGCCTGCAATCATCTAAGTCCTTCCCAACGCCCCTGACTTTTTTCAACAGCGTGATCACAACCCTGGTGTTTTGGTCAGGGACAGACCCCTGTCAGAACCAGTTGTTGAACACTACTGTCAAAATTGGTACAAATATGTGCGACAGCCTCAAGTACAATTCAAAAGTCCTGGAGACTTACTACTGCCAACCCTCTTCAATGACAAGGAAACTTCACCCACTGTGATTTTTCCCTTGCAGCTTCAGTCGGCGTAAGCCGTGAAAAATCAGCCAAATAACTGTGAAACTCATTTTCACAGAGTCCAGGCCACTGAAAGGCCTCGCATATATAATTGGTCAACTGCAGAGTACGTCCCTCCGGAGTTTTGACTACTCGAATATATTGACTGCCACCTTAATGAAACTCTTCCTTGCACAATTCAGCGCCCATGCTCACGACTTTGTTCAACATCTTGTTTAACCTATGCCTAATTGCCTGACCCCAGTAATGCTTAATAACCACCTGCTCCAAGGCCTGCCTAGCTAACACTATCTCAAGGAGAGCCCCTCACCTGCTTACACCCAGGATAGACTATCTTTAATGGTCTTTAACTAGTTAACCTTAGCTAGGGTGATTTGACAACTATATTCAACGGTGAAAGACCTAATGTTATCCTTAAGTCTCTCCTGTCACGTATTCTCAATAACTGCCTCCACTAATTCACGCTGCACTAGTTTCGTCAGCAGTTGCTGGATGACATGCTTGTCCAGTAAAAACACATTGAACCTCAAGTGTCCAGTCAATCTAGACCTACGATCTAATGCCATCTGAACACAAACGAGTCTGTGGTCTAAATAGCCTAACCAGTGGAATGTGGGGCAATCTAGCAAATCCAGATCGACCCTTCTCACTAACATTCTATCTAGGTATCTAGCCACCTGGGTAGACAGTAACTTAAGTGCCCATGTCCACATCTTCTCCCCAAGGTGATCGACCTGGTATCTATCAATGAAAGCTAACTCGTTGATCAGATCAACCAGGCTACAATAGCCCGACTTCTAGCTAGCTCCCCACCTCCTATCTAAATTGGGGTCCTAAATGGCATTGCAGTCGCCCACTAAGACAAGGGGTGAAGAATCCACCAGAAACAACCCCAAATGACGGGAAAATGAGACATGCTCCTTCCGGTCGTTGGGCGCATGAACTGCAACAATCCAAAGCGAACTACTGTTCAAGGCAATATTGGCCACAATTAACTGGCACCCACCTGCATTAACTGGACAAGGTCCACACTCACACCTAGGGTACGTTTACACAACAGTGAAACACCTCTGTCCTGCTAGTTTCTGTACACTCACTAGACAACAAATTCGCTAGACAGAACCTGCGCATCAAGTTCACAAACAAAATGTGTCTCCTGGATCGCAGCCATATCCACACCGAAGAACAAGAGATCACAAAGCAGGCGGGCAGCCCCACCCAGATCCCTCAGGACCCTTACATTCAAGTTGGCTAGCTTGAGAGGCATCTTTCAAGTTGGATCCTTTAGGCACACAATGGCGAGAAATCTGCAGGAGTCAGGACCCCGACGGATTGTCCCAGGTTACCGGTACCCATCTCAGATGTAATTAATCCATGATTTATTTTTCTTTTCCGCTTCGGATTGACCACTATTAACTTCATTGCTTTTCTTGTTCTTTTTTAATGGCCTATTTTGGGAGCCATTTGAGGGGTTGAAATGTTAAAAGTGTTGTATATTACATCCGTCGCTGTTTCTTCAGAAAACCCGTTATCAGCCATGTCAGTTAGGCATTTCCTAACTTAATTTATATGTCTTATGTATGAATTATGGACCCTTTACTATATAAATCATACTTCCAATTCTTTTTCTATCATACCCATCTCTGGTGAAGCTGGTGTCTTGTCATTAGATGTAATCCTGAATACTTGCAATAAAGGCTTTTTCAGTTGGTGTAGTCATAGCTTTGTTTAAAGCTCTCTTCAAGTTATCTACTTATCTACAAATTTCTCAGCTAGTACATTTGACGTAGGATGACACGGAGCTGTGGTAACGTTTGATCAGATACATTTCACAGAATTCTCTAAATTCCGCAGACCTAAACTGAGTTCCATTATCAGATATTAAGTTGTCTACCACTCCAAATCTAACGAACAGCTCATGACGAAATTTTATAATAATTTCTGTAGTCGGGTTTTTACATCTGTGTACTTCTGGCTACTTTTGAGGTCTCATAAAATCAACTTGAATTCTAGACCATGTTAAGTTCGTTTTTGGCTAGGGACTGAATTTAATAGGAGGTGCCTTGGCTGCTAAGGCATGGCCTTTACATGCATGATTTAACAGCATTTTCTATATCTTTGTCTATACTTTTCCAATAGACATAGCCATGCATCAAACTTTTCATATTATTACTCCCTGGATGGACAGATTGAAAATCTTTCAAAATGCGTTTCTTGAGTGTTAACAGAATCACAACATGTTCCTTGTATAGTAACACATCATCGCATATAGAAAAAATATCCATAGTTCCCTGGTCCTCTTCAGCAATTTTCGTTTTTATTTCCTTAATGGCAAGCAATTTGTTTTAATGTTCCAGCATCACTGGAAGCTCCCTTACCGTTTTACAAAGGGTAGTTTTAAATTCTCCTTCAGATTGAAGAGAAGCGAGCACATATATTCCAGTGATTCTTTGTACTTGAGAATTAAAATTAACAATCCATCTGCATGGCTGAATTTTTGTGTTGACAAATACTCCATTTTAAAATTATAATTCAACAGTATTGTACTTCATCTCTCAACTCTGTTGGCTGTGTGGATAGGAATAGTTTTTTTTTGCCAAAAATGGTGAGTAATGGCTTCTGGTCTGTTTGTAGAGTGAATTGTCAAAAATAAATAAAGCGGTAGAACTTTGCAACTATATTCCAGTGATTCTTTGTACTTGAGAATTAAAATTAACAATCCATCTGCATGGCTGAATTTTTGTGTTGACAAATACTCCATTTTAAAATTATAATTCAACAGTATTGTATTTCATCTCTCAACTCTGTTGGCTGTGTGGATAGGAATAGTTTTTTTTTAGCCAAAAATGGTGAGTAATGGCTTCTGGTCTGTTTGTAGAGTGAATTGTCAAAAATAAATAAAGCGGTAGAACTTTGCAACTATATTCCAGTGATTCTTTGTACTTGAGAATTAAAATTAACAATCCATCTGCATGGCTGAATTTTTGTGTTGACAAATACTCCATTTTAAAATTATAATTCAACAGTATTGTACTTCATCTCTCAACTCTGTTGGCTGTGTGGATAGGAATAGTTTTTTTTTAGCCAAAAATGGTGAGTAATGGCTTCTGGTCTGTTTGTAGAGTGAATTGTCAAAAATAAATAAAGCGGTAGAACTTTGCAACTGTGAATATAATCTCAAGTGCTTCATTTTTAATCTGAGAATAATTTTTATTTACAGGAAGCAAATCTCTCAAAGCATGTGCTATTATCAGTCAATTTGTGAAGAATGTATGTTCCTACGTCATACAAACTAGCATCACTAACAGCAATGATTTCCAAGTCCGGGTCGTAATGTGAGAGAAACATGTCTGACGTTAGAGTTTTCTTTATTTTTTCAAATGCCTGCTGGGATTCTGCTGTCTAAATCCAGGGCTTATCTTTTTTTAATAATTCATTAAGGGGAACCCACAAATCATGCATGTTTGGTATGAATGCCTGGTAATAATTTGCTAGTCCAAAGAAGCTCTTTAATGGAGCGATGTTATTGGGTGCCGACCTGTCTTTAATCATGGTAGCCCATTCAGGATTTGGTCTTCTATCATCCTTGTCAATTATATGTCAAATGTATTTCATTTTTTTTTCCATGAAAAAAATCACATTTAGTCTCTTTAATTTTGAAACCATACATACTCTTGGATTTTAGCAAAAACTGTGTAAATGATCATAATGTTCGATTACGCTTTGGCTTTCCATTAGAATATTGTCTAAATAAGCGACCGAAGTTCAGTCTGCCTAGCATGTCATTTATGACTTGTTGAAATATTGCTGGCACTAACTTGACACCAAATGGTAAATGTTTGAATTTATGTAATCCACGATGAGTATTTATATATAATTTCAAACTCACCTCTTCAACAAGAATTTGTAAATAAGCATCGCTAAGGTCAATTTTCAAGAAAAATTCCCTCCGCCCCATTAAGTTTTGAACCAGCATTCAATCCTGTCGAAAAATCGGGACAAATGCATATGACTTTTTTTTTTTTTTTTTTTTTTTTTTTTTAAAATAGACAGCTGGTGCAGCCCATTCACTGTAATATACTTTTTGATAGAACACCAGTTTTTTTTCTAATCTATTAAGTTCCTCGCTAATCTGTTCCAATGAGGCAAAAGGCACATTACTCTTCTTTTTGAATACTGTCTTAAAATGGTCTTTTAATTCAATGTTAGCCTTCATTTTGGTATATCTGCCTAAACCACCAGAAAAAATTCCTAGATAGGCTTCCTTCAATTCATTTTTCTAGTTTATCAGCTTTGGCATTACAATTTTCAATTTTTTGGCAGTATGAAATAATAGCTAAGTACCAAAGCTGAAATTGTGTCATCCAATCAGTACCAAATATGTTTAGTTGTATTTTTCATTCATAACAAACAATTTTAATTTACTAGTCTTACTGTTGAAAGTTGCATTGACAATTAATTCTGCCCTCGAATTTAATTTTTTTCTCCTGCGACAGATCTTGCTATAATGCTAGATTTTTATCATGGTTGGCTTACCCAAATTTTTCCATGTTTGCAAGTTAATCAAGTCAGGCCTCCAAGTCTAATTGAAACTCAACACTTTTTTTGTTTAATATTTTGATGTGCATGAATTTCCTGGTATCAGCAGCGTCTATTGTCTGAATTTGGATTTTTTTTATGCAGCAATTGTTTTTGGTTTTATTTTTTGATCGGTAATGTTTGCACTTCGCTCCACCAGCTTAAAATCATCGCAGTCTTTGACGCAACTCACTAAAAGTGAATTGTTAGATCCTTTCTTAGGTTAAAGACATTTCCACCTTTCATGAAAAAGAGGTATCTTTGGGCTGAAAAGCTCCGTGAGTAATTTCTCACTGACGTACGAGAAGGGATTATTAAATTTTTTAAAAAAATAATTAAAAATATTTTGATCTTTCATAAACACTGAAACATTGATGAAAAAAGTACATTTTATTAAGTTTTGTGGCTTTTTTTTTTATTCATCTATGCTGGTTTTTTTTTTTTGTTTTTGCTTTTTTCCTCAGCAAGATAAAGATTTATATTTCCTTCAGTTCTTCATAGCTAAGAAAACAAATCTTTTGGGCAGTATTGAATTTCTAGAAATTTCATTCAAATTAAATTGAAGTTGGGTTAACAGATGGAAAAAAATATTTTTACAAAGATTTTATTAAGATAATAATTTTAAAAACTTGCTTAAAATCAGGCAATTATTTGATTTTTGCAAAATTTTCCAAATTAATGTTTTACTTTTTAGTTTTTCACAGGAAAACCACCGCTAAGATATCCATAGTAAATCTTTGGTGCACAGCTGACGGAAAAAACAAAAATGAAACAAAAAGAATTTATCAAAATTTTACCGTGTTGAAAAAAAAATCAAAAAGTTTTTAAAAAATATTTTAGTCTTTTCTTTTAATAATAACAAACATTTTGACAATTTTTTTTTTTACATAATGCTATGCAGTGAATTCGTACGTAAACTGAGTTTTTGTTGCCCGCGAAATAGCACATATGGGGTTACCGATTGAAAACAAACCAAATGTCTAATTATAAATTTTATTAACACGGACTTAGAAAATGACTTTTATTTAATTATTTTTTCTCCACTCACTCCACCCCAAATATTGACTGATTTTTTTCTATTCGACGTTTCGTATTGCTAAGTGGCAATTTGTCATGAGTGACTCCCTAAAGGAAATCTTAATGGAAATTTTTAAAAACATTTTTCCTACCAAAATGAATATTTTTCAATCGGTTGCTATACTTAAATCAAAAGAACGAAATTAAAATAAAATAAACTTCAAAACGAATTTAAGAAAAAAAAAAAAAAAAAAAAAAAAAAATCTTTTTTTTTTTGTTAGAGCAATTTCAGTCTAATTTAAAAAAAATAAACAACTAAATTTCATTTTATTTTTCTTTTCTAACACTAATAACGAAATGAAAATTAGCGTGGTAAGTCAGTAAAAAAAAAAAAAAAAAAAATTCTTTACAAAAATTAATTTGTAGTCTTCCACTTACCTTTCAAATCCGAATATGCAACGAGAAAAAAAATCGAGCTGATTTCTTAGTGTTCCAAACAATTCTGTTGGGAATTCTTTTTCAACTTAATAAGATTTTTGTATTTTTTGTTCAGTTCACGGTCGAAGTGAAAGCGTATTACACAGAGAAAAAAAATAGGAAGTAGAAAAAACACGACACAAAAATGAAATTACTTTTTTGTTGTAAAAGCAATTTGCATTCATTACATTTCATATAAGCGGTGTTAGTCAAGATTTGGTTCCTAAGGATTTTTAAATCAGTAGGTTTCTTGACAATTACAGATCAAAATGGTATTTACGCTTCATTAGACATTGTCGACGCGAAGGACTCCGAGTACCCCGACCACCCGAAATATGGTACTAGGCTCTGATTCTATAACGTCATTTTTATAGATTTAATATTCAATGCAAATTTTGTTGAAACAAAATTATGTACAATATTAACAATAACATCATTAATTTATTATTTTATAACCAAGAATCATTATTTCTTTATGCAGTGTAGTTGTAGTAGTTATATACACATTTTCAGGATGTGCGTTGTGGTGTTGTGAATATCAGCTTGGAACGAGAAATCGGAGAGCCGAGTTCACTTTCCAGTTGAATTCATTTGTTGGGGCCTCGGTGAAGCGTGGTTAATTGGCCTTGGTGTCCCCACAGTTTAAATATCAGAAGGTTGAAGCTTGAAATGATAAAGGATAAAATATTTCGTGCGTATATTAAAGCAAAGATTTATTTACAGAATGAAAAAGTGAAAGAAGAAAAATATAAATGAAATTCGTTAACTGAACACTATAATATACTTGCAAGAAGAAAAATGTTTATTGAGTGTATGCATGCAATTTTGTAGTTAAAATTCTTCGTAGTAGTAACGTAAGTATTTGAAAGGTCCGCCGAAGTTTAGAGTTCATGTTTGTGTAGCAGCGGATTGTAAAGGCTTTGTTCCTTCCTCTTTTTAGTAGGTCGCGACAGATTGAGAGAAAGAGAAGGCAGAACAAATAAAGGAGTTGTCCTCAACACAAGTCCATTTGGTTGATGTGTTGTCCTCTTTAGCGGCGTGGTGTGAAATGAAGAAAAGACAGCTGAAAGAAGAGATTTGAATAAAACCGTAATGTGCCCTGTGTCCGGGTCAGCTTCTTGAATTTTCTTTTCAACATTGCCAGGAGGTCGTCAGCTAATCACTCCCTTATCAGACTGTGTAGCCGGTCAGGGGACCTCCTTAAATATATAATTCTGTTTAAGTGGGGAGGCTTCCAGAATGATTTTTTTTTTCTTTAGCTGTGTATATATATATATATATATATATATATACATATAAACAACTTTTGCTGACATATTTTGAATTTCTCGATTTGTTGACCAATCAAAATTCGGAATATGATTTTTAACACTGACTTGTGAATTTTTTCGTAGTTGGGTTTTTCCAGAATTGTTTGAATGTTCTTTTGCGGGTGTGCAATTTATTTTGTGTGTTTTAACTGTTTGATGGATTATATAGGATCTTATACATTCACTTACGTGTAAATACCACCAGGAAAAATATTAATCCATCACTTCCGTCCAGCGATGGGTCAAATAACAGAACAAATTAGGTTCTATAGCCTTGGTTGTCAATCATTCTACCACAGAATGTAATGGCAACCTACTATGGGAAAATCTTCTGCCCAGTTAGTTATGTACTGAAAGAGACATGATCACCCAAGAGTATATCAAGGATTTTTCAGAGGTATTTACAAGCATGTTCACACATATTACACACTGGCTGACCATTTTTTTTTCTTTAACAACACATTTGTTTAATTTTGAATACTTTCTCTTTAGACTTAGTTAAAAATGTGCACGCCAACATAAAAGAACATACAAAACAATAGCTGGTGAGTTGAAAAGGAAAGAGAAGAATTGTCAGTATAAAATTCACTGTATTGATGGTAATGTGAGAATAGAGGCAACTTTTGAAAAAAAAAAGTCAGTAATGTTTTGGAGTTGATCAGATTGTTGGTTTGGTTTTCTGGTCAGATGTAGCAAGACTGAAAGCGATCTGGACAGATCTTATTTTAAAATAAATATTAGAAAATTAAATAAAATCTTTCTTGTAGCTTTAATTGTAATTTATTTTGAAATTAATAGATTAAATTTGTTGAATAATTGGCCATGGTTAATAAAAAGAAAAATGCTCTACAAACGGAATTAACAAATTTCTCCATAAACAATAAAGAAAGGAAGAAAAGGAACAAGGAAAAATAATGCTAAACAAACAATATACATGCTAATTAAAACAAGGCAAAGCAATAGCAATAAGACAAAAGTTATAAATTCAGGTATATCGACAGATCTACTGACACCAAATAATTTTATTAAAAATATAATCTTTCAAAAATAATATTTGAGAAAAATATATTTTATTTTAGAAAAGTTACCTAAGTTAAATTAATCTGCATTGAAAAAAAAAAATTACTTTTACTGCAAAATTTTGCAGAAAATCATTTTTAGTGACTTTGGAATACACGTATTCCAGAAAGGTTATGAATATATAATTGAAAAACATGCAATAAATCAATCCCTGATGTGCACAGTTTTTCTTATACAATCCAAACAATAGATAGACACAGAGATAAAGAGAAAAACCGGATGATAATATGAGACGGGTTTTAAATTTATTCCTCGTCCAGCTGATATACTTCTTTCAAATCTCTTCATTTTATCCTTAAATTTACTAAATGATTTTTGCATGCATTTTAAGTCAGGAGTGTCATAATGCAGATTTTGTTTGTAACCGCTGAGCTCACAGGCTATTGTGCATGAATAAATGTTATATTCAATTTATTTTTGAGGAGATATTCAACATTAATTTTACAAAATTCTATTAACACTTGAATTTACCGAATGACTTCAAAACACAGTTTCTCATCTATAATGAAGTGTATGTTATATTTTACTATTAGGTATATGCATTTTTAACAATATATATGCAAATATGTTTGTTTAGTGTTGTTCTGGATGCTTTTCAGTAGACTATTGCTAGTCGTTAAATATGAGTATGTAATTAAAAATAATCAAAATATATTAAACTTCTGAAAATAACATCCAAAATAAAGAGGTTTGAATCAATCAGATGAAAATTAAACATTGTACAGGGTTCATTATGTAAAATGAAGGAATTATTCAAGGCTGACCTGTAAAAATACACAAAACAGAATCAGAGACCAGTGTAAAAATACTGGCAGTGGTTTAATATATGTAAATTAAAAAGAAAAACAAAAATAAATACAGACACATTATGGAAAGTAAATACTTTATTCAGATTACTACATTCCCTATGTTTTTGCTCAATACAAAATTGGCTGATCTGCTCCATCCAGTGTGAAGAGTAGCCAAAGCGATTAACTTGTAAAAATTAAAAATATATTATATTAAAAGACACTGAGAAAGAATGTTTCTGTTTATTAGTACAAATCAAATAAATCTGATCACCATTAGAAAAAATATTTTTATTTTAATTATTCTACAATTTTGAACTTAATTTTTTTTACATTAATAAAATTTGCAAACCATCATACATGCAGCTCGAACAAGTTTGTGTTGTATATGTCAGATAAGACATGATATTTATGGAAATACCAACTCAAAAAATGGACATTGAGCATACTGGTTTCTCTGAGAACGCAGATTTGCATATTTTACAAAAACAATGTCACCTCTGATAAAAAAAAAAAAACTGAAAATAATGCAGGATATTGCTAAAATTAGAAATTCATAAAAATCACAGATATGAATTCTAGCCTGTGTGAGTTTGCATTTGGTGGTTAAAAATCAGACCTCTGTAAAAATACAGATCCACACATTTCACAAGAATATGGTTTCTCTCTAGTGTGTATTTGCATATGAGATGACAAATTCGACTTCCTAGAAAATGCAAGCCAATGAGACTTACAAAAATATGGTTTCTCTCCAGTATATATACGCACATGGCACACCAACTATGACCTATCTGAAAATGCTGATCCACAAGTATGTGGTTTCCCTCCAGTATGTGTTTGCATATGAATACCCAAACGTGACTTCTGTGAAAATGCTGATCCACAAATTTCACAAGAATATGGTTTCTCTCCGGTATGTGTTCGCATATGGCGCACCAAAGATGACCTATATGAAAATGCTGATCCACAAATTTCACAAGAATATGGTTTCTCTCCGGTATGTGTTCGCATATGGCGCACCAAAGATGACCTATGTGAAAAGGCAGATCCACAAGTTTCACAATTATGTGGTTTCTCTCCAGTATGTGTTTGCATATGAATCCGCAATTGTGAATTCTGTGAAAATGCTGATCCACAGATTTCACAAGAATATGGTTTCTCTCCGGTATGTGTTCGCACATGGCGCACCAAAGATGACCTATCATAAAATGCAGATCCACAAGTTTCACAATTATGTGGTTTCTCTCCAGTATGTGTTTGCACATGAATCCCTAAAGTTGACTTCAGTGAAAATGTAGATCCACAAATTTCACAAGAATGTGGTTTCTCTCCGGTATGTGTGTGCTTATGGCGCAGCAAATTTGACCTATGTGAAAATGCAGCTCCACAAATTTCACAAGAATGTGGTTTCTCTCCGGTATGTGTTCGTATATGGCACACCAAAGACGACCTATCTGAAAAAGCAGATCCACAAACTTCACATGAATATGGTCTCTCTCCATTATGTATTCGTACATGGCACATCAAGGATGACTTCTGTGAAAATGTAGATCCACAATATTTACAAGCAAATGGTTTCTCTCCGGTATGAGTTCGCATATGCTCCACCAAATAAGACTTCTGTGAAAATGCTGATCCACAACTCTCACAAGAATGTGGTTTCTCTTTGGTATGTGTTCGCATATGATTCAACAAAGTTGTCTTCTGTGAAAATGCAGATCGGCAAAATTCACAAGAAAATGGTTTCTCTCCGGTATGTTTTTGCATATGAGTCATCAAAGATGAATTCTTTGAAAATGCAAATCCGCAAATTTTACAAGAAAATGGTTTCTCTCCGGTATGCGTTCGCATATGCTCCACCAGAGATGGCTTAACCTTAAATGAAGATCCACAACATTCACAAGTATGTGGTTTCTCTCCAGTATGTGTTTGCATATGAATCCGAAAACGTGACTTCTGTGTAAACGCTGATCCACAAATTTCACAAGAATATCCTTTTTCTCTGGTATGTGTTCGCATATGGCGCACCAAAGATGACTTATCTGAAAATGCAGATCCACAAGATTTACAAAAAAATGATTTCTTTCCAGTATGTGCTTGCATATGCTTCTCCAAATGCGACTTCTGTAAAAATGCTGATCCACAAATTTCACAACAATGGGGTTTCTTTTCAGTGTGCATGTTCGTATGGTTTTTTAAAGGTGATTTCCATGAAAATGCTGATCCACAAACTTCAGAAGAGTATGCTTTCTCTACAGTGTTTGTTTGCCTGTGGCGCACCACAAATGATATTTGCGAAAATGCAGATCCGCAAATTTCTCAAGAATATGATCTTTCTCCAGTGTGTGTTTTCATATGACGTAGCAAAGATTATTTGCTAGAGTATGCAGATACACAAACTTTACAAGAATATATTTTCTCTGCAGTGTTTATTTTCATATCACACTTCAAATTTGACGTATAAGTGCAGATATATTAATAATCTTCAGGTAGATTCTCTTCTTTCTCAGTTTGCAAATAGTGCTTCAAATGTGACTCCTGTAAAGATACACACCCAAAAACTTTAAGAACATCGTATCTCTCCAGTGTATGTTTGCATATGGCACTTCAAATAAGATAAATACGTAAAGGAAGAACGCCAAACTTCACAATGTGGTTTCTCTCCAGTGTGTTTCTGTGTAACATAAATTCCTTGAAATGCTGATCCTCCAAATGCACGAGAATATGTTTTTCAATATGACTCACTAAATCTAAATGATTCCAAATGTTTGCAAACATTACACGAACATGATTTCTTTCTTCTCATACAATTACACTATGTGTCTACAAAAAAGAAAAACTGCACAGTTTGAAGTATGTGATTCTTTGGCAGCTAAATTGATTTCGTAAAACAGATACACAACTTTTACATGATAGCAGCATATATTTCACCGTTATTAATAGAAAGTCCAAAATCATGTTTACTTTCATTTCAATTTCTAATTATATCAGGTCGTATTAAAATGATTTTTTGTTCAATCAAAACACCTGTGAAGAAAAATAAAATGTATTGTAAAAAGAGACAATGTATAATAAATGAAATGAGTTTATATTTTAACAAAAATGTATCAACATAAAAAGTTTAGTCCAAAACAGAGACACAAAAATGCAGCAATCAAAAACGGAAAAAAAAAATCAATGGAAAAATCAGATTATCTTAATTTACTTTTAAGAAAATATGTGAGTACGGTGATTTTTCTGAAAAATTTTACAATGTCTAAAATATGAAATTTTTCATAAACTATTACTTCTACAACTCAATTTTCGCTAAACTGAAGCAGACAACAGCAGAGCAATTATTAAATAAGTTAAACAATCAAGAAAAGAACACTTAGTTATGAATCTTGAAATGAGAAAAAAAAATTGACACCAAGGGAAACTGTTTAAGAATGAAGAATCAATTTCAAATATGTAATGAAGTACTTTGCTTCATATACGCGTTGTATAAATTATTGTAATCTGGCAATTAGTTATTTGCTGATATGAATCACAATTACAAGTAAATATTGTTACAACCAAGTTGAAGCAAATATAAAACTTAAAATTAAAAGAGACGGTTTATCTCTTTGCCAAAAATTATGGCCAAGGTTTCCTAGTCTGGGAGTGGATGGTTCCTTTTGCCGGGTCAGAATATGCCTAAGACATATAATCAATAGAGATGAACAACAAACACCATTATAAAAATTTAAGATTTAATAGAGAACGAAAATAATATAAAGAAACATGTCTGTGTAGAAAGTTTTGTGAAATGAAGAAAAGAGAATTGAAAAAGTTTCGTTGGTTTTCTGAAATCAAATTATTTGTTTCTTTTCTCTCCCTCTTTTTAATATTTTACAATTGTCTTTTCCCTTCATTTTTTTTTTACTTCAGGTTTTTACTTTGTTACAACCATGAAAGTGTCATTTAGCAAACTTCACTATCTTCTGTTCTCAAGTGAAGTTCATTTCGTTTTTGCAGTTTTCACTGTCATCTAAGTTATCTTTCTCATGTGAAAATTCAACATCAAGTAGACTGACTTGCTCTCGGTTTTTCTTAACTGGAAAAACATCATACATGACTTTATATTTAGTGATTAACATAATTGGCGATTCACAGTTGCTATTTTGTTTGCGAGTGGTCAATTGAATAAATGTTTATATGTGGCATGGTATTAATGTAAATGAGGTAGTTAAAATATTCCACCTCTTCAATTTGCAACCTCCAAATATGTCAGGTCTGCAAACCAGCTCTTAATATATGGGAGTTGGATACACGTTTTGGTCACTTCATTAATCAATCTCTTAATTTGATGATAACATGAGGAGTAAAGTTTATATCTTAAGATTTGCTGTCAAACTGATTGACTGTATTTCTCATGTACAATTCTTTATATATATCCTTTAAAGTTATGTGATTTCACAAGTGTGATGTGCTACTTTAGACATCAAGAAATCTGGTTTCCAAGGGATATTATTTAACTTTAGATATATTAGCTTAACTGCTTATTTCAAAAGGTTATATATAGAGAGATACTGACTCTCACAATTAGAAAAATAAAGAGTGATAGTTTATTGACCGTCTGTACTTTTAATGCTGGGGTGGGGGGTTAAGAGTGTATACATGGTGATGTAACAATGTCAACACCATGGAAAAAATCTTTTGGTTATTAAGAGAACTATAGAACCAAAAGATGGTTTTGACAATTATATTATGAAAAGGTGTTACTTTCATATAGTTATTATATGCATTATGAAATCTTCTTGAGAAATAAAGTAATACAAAAATAAAAATGAGGCTTTCAAAATCTGATAAAAATGAACTAAGTATTGATTATGTATAAAAGTATCATTAATTAATAACTGACAAAAATTATTTCCAGAAATATCCATTTGGAATGTTGCAAGCAATGACGCTTCATTGATTAACTCAGTGGAATAATTAATAAAAGCCTAACCTATTTGTGTTTTTTAAATGTCTAAGATCACTGGAGAAATTCTGTTTAATGCTTATATGAATTTATATAAAGAGTGATTCATATAATATAGGAGAGAAATGTCCACATAAATATGACACTTTTCTAAAAACTGTTTATATTTTCACAAAGGTGTTTTAAAATTAAATGTGAATGGAAAACTGTTGCCCTAGATATTTCCGAAGCAGTTGACAGAGTCTGGCATGTTGGCCTTCTATGCAAGCTGCGAGGTTATGGTATAACTGGACAGTTGTTTGACCTTATCCAGTTATTCCTTTCAAATCGCACAATGAAGGTAGTATTGAACGGACATGCCTTCGAATACTATCATATGAGCTCGAGTCTCCCTCAAAACTATACTAGGCCCTATGTTTTTCCTTATCTACATTAACGATTTCCCATATATAATAAGATCCCAAAGAGGCATATACGCTGACGACACTACAGTTCACATTCGCATTGATCACAAATCTGCTGAGGTTGACAAAGCAAACCTTGTTGCCGAGCTTGAAAAGGACCTCCGGTCCATGGTGGACTGAGGTAAGAAATGGCTCATGATTTTTCATGCTTCCAAAACAAGGTTGCTATCTATTAAACATCACAGACAATCCCTCCTACCCCACATTAGCATGAATCAGGTTAGTCTCCCTGAAAGCAAAACACTGCGTCTACTTACCTTAACTCTCACAACAGACCTTAAGTGGAATGACTATATAGAATCCATAGCTAAATATACTGCTAAGGAAGTCGGTTCCCTGTATAAGGCCAGGAAGTTTATCCCGCTTGAAACAATTCTGCACATATATAAAACTACCATCGGCCTTGAATACTGCTGCCATATCTGGTCAGGTGCTCCTGCTATCCACCTAGATATCCTTGAGAAAATCTAACGGAAAATCTGTAATATAATAGATCCCAACTTGGCAGCTCAGATAAAGTCACTTTCTCACTGGCGCAATGTGGCTTCCTTGTGTCTCTTTTACAAATACTTTCATGTCTTCTACTCTGATGAACTTAGCTTATGGGTGCCTTCTATATATAAATTTACTCGAGCCACAAGATTAGCAACTAGGTCCCGCCCCTTTTACTGTGAAGCCAATAAATTGTAAACGCACATTCTACTCAACAACTTCTTTTCTCGCACTTCCCGCTTATGGAAGCTCCAAGAATTTAAATGTAAAGTTAATAGGATATGACTATCTAACCTGCATCCTCTCTCATGCTCCCTTCTCCATCCACTCCACTCATCAGTATTCTCATCCTTCTCTTGCCCACTTCCTGACACCCCCTATAACCAGTCAGTCTTTCTCCTCCTATGTAACCCCTTGCAAAACAGTGGCAGTAAAATGCCTTGCTTGGGGTGATATGATTATGAAAAAGAGAAAAACGTAAAGTGCCGTATGTGATACATGCTTGGGCGATCATATCTCAAAAGAGACATGACTGACTGGGCAGAAGATTTTCTTGCAGTAGGATAACTTTACTATCTGAAATAGACTGATTGCCAACCAAGACTGTAGAACCAAATCTGTCCTGCTAATTAACCCATAGCTGGAGGAAAGAGATGGATTAATACATTTCCTGAAGGTTATTTGTGCATAACTGAATGCAACAAATTCAACCGGAATTCTAACGCAGATCTCCAATTTACAATACACATTTCACAACATACCTATTCTAGAAACTTTTTATTTTTAGAAAAATCTTCTTAGAATATATATATATTTTGCATGTTCTTCAATACTTAATGAAATTTCCAGGAAATTATAAATGTGAAGAGAGATAAAAAAATTTTTCCAATGGTGTTCCAGTAAAATGTTTTATTTTAGGAAAAATTTAAATAAAAAAGTCTTAATTTTTTGAACTAATGTTTGAAATACGTCAAAGGATTTTGTTTACTGTAAACATTCAATGTAATATATTGAAATTGGAACTAAATTTAAAGCTTCAAGAAAAAGTTCTATTTTTAAAATTTCATTTTCTTACTTTTAATTAGATGCCTGAACATTTTTATTAAAAAACACGCATACGTAAAGCCACTTGACCGAAAGAAAGTTTTATCATCAAAATATTAGTTATTATTAAGTAGATAGACGAAAAACTTGTTTTTCCCTCGACAGCTGATTAATAAAATTAGTAATATAAAATTCAGCACATATACTGTTAAAAAAAAAAAAACAACTGATGTACTTGTCTATATTCCTCAGATGAGGTAATATTTACATCATTCACTGTCCTCCTCATCTTTAATGCCATATTTACAAAGTTATATAGCCCAGCCTTTTTCAGATGCTAGAAATTTCGAACCAAACCCTTTATTTCAATCACTGGAATATATCATTCTCATTCCATGTGCGACGCTACTTCCAGATGCCATGTAGTTATCTCCCTTTAACCGAAATTTTGAAGTTATTTACAACTGCAGTAGCCTGGTATTGATCCCACTGCAACTAACAACTGCCTATATCTACTGTGCCATGTGTCCTTGAGAAAGAAGAACGCCAAAGCATACGACGGACAAAACATCATAAACATGGCAAGAAAAATGAGGACAACAAATCAAACAATGTAAAAGAAAAAAAAAGACAAACATGATTTGAAAATACTTTCAAAATTCAAATATGTATTGGATTTTATTGAAACTTTCAGGATTTATTCACAAATTTATTAAATTATCTGTATTTTTTTAACATGTGTTATCCTCACTAAATGGAATTTTTACAGATTAAATTTTGTGCAGTTTCATATTGAGTTGGAAAAAATGGCAGGACACTTCAGAGGAACTAAAGATTTTTTCTTTATCTCAAGCAGTTACATATTTATCAGAATTCTGTTCTAAAACATAATAAAAAATGCAATCAAATTAAGATTTTTTGAGTAGAAAACCTTTTTTTTAAAAAAAAAAAGAAGATATATGAACATTATTTTCTTCAGAAAAATCTTTTCAATGACTAATGAATTTTTCCAAGAATTGTTTTATTTTAAAAGTTTATTTAGAAGGATTTATAATTTATAAATCTCTTAAAATTCTGCACTATTCTTTTAAAATTTCAGTATTAATGAAGACATTTTCTTTGGACTACGTGCAAATATCCTTAGGAAAGGTATTTACCAGTGTCTTCGTTCCAGTTATGGGTGAAATAACAAGACAGATTGGGTGCTATAACATTGGCTGGCAGACAGTCTACCACAGAAAGTAATAGCAACCTATTGCGGGATAATCTTCTACCCACTCAGTCATTTCTCTTTCGAGACATGATCACCCAATTATGTATCACGTATGGCACTTAACTGACTGATTGATAATGTCCTTAATATATATTATTTATAAAAAGCAATTAAAAGCTCATCTTATTAAATGATATAATTTTATTGCATTTTTAGCGAATTAGTAGAGATATCTACCAGTCTAACAGTTACTGCTGGGTTAAAAAGTTTATTTTTTAAACTTAGTAAATAATACTTATTTCAAATCATTAATTATGCTTCCAATCTGCTAGCATTCTTTTCCGCATTGGATAAACCACTTTTAAATTGTTTTTTCTTTTCTTTCTGAACGGCGTATTCCTTGGGCCTTTAGAGCGCTGGAATGTTAAAAGTTTCATCTATTAAAACCATCGCTGTTTTCTCAGGAAACCCTTTCCCAGCCCCATCATTTAGGCGTTGTTGAAGTTGGTTTATGTGTCTTATGTATGAATTGTAGACACTTTACTATATAAGTCATTTTCCCAACTTTGTTTATCATACCCATCTCCAAAAAAATGAATTTTTATTTTACTATTTGGAGCCGAGTTTTGTAAAAAAGAAAAGCAACCACTTAAAAAAAATAGCAGATGATTTATATACTCCAGTGAGTACTGCGTTTACCTAATATATGAAATTTTCGCTACAAAATTTTATTTCGTGTAATTCCATCAATTTACGTGAAAGTGGGAATAAAAATAAAAAAAAAAAAAAAAAAAAAAAAAAAAAAAAAACAAAACTTTATCATAATTTCCTAAAAATTATAATTTCAAAAATAACTTTAATTCAATTGTGAATAATTCCTGAAATTTGCATGACAATCCGACAATTATTTCATTTTTGCAAGAATTTCTAAATTAATGTGTTTTTCACCGAAACACCTGAGTTACATTTACATTTATCCATTAAAAATTCTGGTAACGATTTGGTCTCCATTTGATGAAAATCAAAATAAGAAGTTTTTACCAACATTCTGAACGTGTTGGTATTGATTACACCATTCTAAAAATAATTCAAAATACTTTCATCTTTCCTCTTAATAATAACATTGTGATGGAAAAACTTCATGTTCATTACGTTTGGGGCCTGTTTTTTTTATCATACCCATCTCAAAAAAAGATTAGTTGTTTTTAATTATTTTAAAATACAACATAGCTATACATCAAACTTTCCATATTAGTAGTCCCTGGATGGCAAGCCTGAAAATCTTCCAAAATGTGTTTCTGTAGTGTTAATGGCAATATTGAATCACAACATGTCCCCTTCATAGAAACGTCCCATCACATTTAGGAAAAAACGTCCGTAGATTTTATTTCCTTAATAAAATAATATATTCATCATGGCAAGAAATTTGTTTTATTTGTTTCAGAGTCACTGGAAATCCCCTTACAGTATTACGAAGAGTAGATTTAATTCTCCCTCAGACTGAAGCGAGGCAAGCACTGTATCTTCCAGTGTTTTTTTTGGACTTGGAATTAATCTTGACAGGCCATCTTCATGACCGAATATTTGCGTTGACACGTACTCACTTTTAAAATTGTAATTCAACATTATTGAACCACATCGCTTAAGTCTGTTGACTGTGTGTATAGGCAAACCTTTCTTTGGGCCAGAAATGGTGAGTAATGGCTTGTGGTCTGTCTGTAGAGAGAATTGCCGACTAGAAATATAGCGGTGGAATTTTGCGACAGTGAATATAATCTCAACTGCTTTTTTTTTTTCAATCTGAGAATTTTTTTTTTTCAAGGAAGCAAAGCCCTCAAAGCATGTGTTATCGATTTTTTATAGTTTTAGTCATTTTGAGAAGAATGTATGTTCCTACGCCATACGAACTACCATCGCAAACACCAATGATTTCCAAGTCCGGGTCGTAATAAGAATCAAGTCTGACGTTAGAGTTTTCTTTATTTTTTCAAATGCCTGCTGGGATTCTGCTGTCAAAATCCAGGGCCTATCTTTTTTTTAAATAATTCATTAAGGGAACAAACAAATCGTGCATAATTTGGTGAATGCCTGGTAATAATTTGCTACTCCTCGGCAGCTCTGTAATGAACCGATGTTATTGGGCGCCGGCATATCATTAATCATGATAGTCCGTTCAGGATTCAGTCTTCTACCATCCTTGTCAATTATGTTTACTATGCATTTGACTTTTTTTCCATGCAAAAAAAAAAAAAAAAAACTACATTCGGTCTTTTTAATTTTGAAATAGCACTTTCGGATTTTAGGGAAAACTGTACATGATCCTTATGTTAGACTATGCTTTGGTTTTTCACTAGAATATCGTCTAATTAAGCAACTGCAAAATCAAGTTCACCCAGCATGGTCTCTTTGACTTGTTGAAATATTGTTGACGCTACCTTGACACCAAATGGTAAACGTTCGAATTTAATTTATCTAATCCACGATTCGTATTTATACATAAACAATTTCGAACTCAACTCTTCAACAGGAATTTATTTGTAAATAAGCATTTACAAGCACAATTTTCGATAAAAAATCCCCGCCATCCATTAAGCTTAGCGGAATGGTCTTTTGGACTAAAACAAAAAGGTAGTGATAGTCCTTCAGAACAACATTAAATCCTGTATCATAAATATCCTCATATCTTTTAAAGTTTGACGCAAATGTTATGTGTTTTTCAGGCGCGTATGTAAAATTATTTATAGCAGGAAATTTCTCATACCACTTTAAATCAATCATCCAATTCGGAAACACTGGCTTCAATTTTTTTCTTCAACTTGTAAGAAAGTAATGAAATAAAACATGTATATGTTCAATAATTTTATTAGAACAGGGGAATTTTTTCTTAGTGTTTTACATGCCATTTTCTTTTTCTTTTGTTTCAAATATCAAATTGTTATTTTTACTTCATGTTTCAGGAAAATTATGTCCAAATGGCGGCGTGGGTTCAATAGCCTGTACAAGGAAACTATGTCCAATGTTTTTTTTTTTGTGGGGAGAGGTTCAGTAACATGTCCAAAATCTTTTTAGGAGTGGGGTTTTAATAACATTTCTTCCAAGATATTTTTTTAATGTGTTTTCAATATACTTTTCTTTTCAATAGCTAATTTTTTTTCCAAATTGTTACTTTAAGTTTCAAGGAAACTATTTCCAAATGGACTACATGTCCAGGGCCACCCATCAGTTTTCGGTCTTTCTTCATCTTGCTTGTACAGACGTCTCAGCAATATTCATACCACTGAATGGCAGAATTTAATGAAACTCCGTTCAATGTCGCTGAACTGGTCACCGGTACTTGGCAGACGAAATCAAAAATTAGTCGGAATATCACGTGGAGCGATAAATTGGGCTCATAAAAAATGTCCCACTTCTAACGGACATTCTTTTTTTTCATTTGGAAAATCACCAGCACACCTTATCCGCTTTGAAGTTTGCACATGCCTTTTAAAGCTTTATATTTACTAAGTTCTTCATTTAACTAATAACGAAAAAGTTTCTGGGTAGTATTGAATTTCTAGAAATTTCATTAATGGGTGTGGGGTGAACAGATGTAAAAAAATATTTTTTGTTAACCAAGATTTTATTAAAATAATCATCTTGCATACGTCATTCATTTTAATAAGTCTTGAAAATTTTAATAAAATCAGGCAATGATTTCATATTTGCAAAAATTTCTGTATTAAAGTGTTTTAGTTTTCACAGGAAAAAACAGTGCTTATACATTGTATTCCATAGTAATCTTTTTAATGAATAACTGAAGAAAAGAAAAAAAAAACAAGACAAACTAAACAAAACGAGATTTTCTAACAATTTCGAACGTGTTAGAAATGATTTTTAAAAAATTTAAATAATTTTAAAATACTTTAGTCTTTCCTCTTAATAATAAACACTTTGACGATAATTTTTTTTTGTTATGCTCGGTGTTGTATTTTTCAGTGAATTTGTCGTTGTACCTAAAAGTTTTTGCTGTTGCCCGAAATAGCACATGAGGTGTTGGCGGGGGGTAACCAAATCCAACCCAATGTTGAAGAGAATATATTTATTAACACGGACATTTACAAGATGACATATATATCCCCCCAACCCATGAAAAAAAAAAAATTGATCAGTTTTTCTATTCGAAGTTATAGATAGAAAAGTGGCAAAATATTTTTTGGCCATCAGTCACTTCCTAAACAAATTTGTCAAAAATAAAAGTGAAATGAATTCCGTGAAAATTTCTTAAAAATATTTTTCTACCAAAAAGAATATCTTTCAATTGACTCCTGTACTTAACATAATTAAAATTAACTTGAATTTTAAAAAAATGTAAAAATAGTTTTTTGGTTAATCTTAAACATCTGAACTTCATTTTTTTTGTGAGGAATAAATAAATGAGAATTGGCGTGGGAAGTCAGTAAAAAAACAAAAACAAAAAAAAAACAAATAAAAAAAATGAGAATTATTTGATTTCTTCCACTTACCTTTCAAATCAGAATATGCAACGAGAAAAATCGAGCTGGTTTCTTAATGTTCAAACAATTCTGTTGGGATTTCTTTTTCAACTTACTCAGATTTTGTATTTTTTGTTCAGTTAACAGTGCAACACAGTCGAAATGAAAGCGCATTACACAGAGAAAAAAATAGGAGGTCGAAAAAAAAAAAAAGACAAGTAAATGTGACTTAAATCATCTCCCTTGGAACAAATTATTGATATAAGTTATACCTGTACATGAAAACATCATGTAAATTTTAGGTTGCACCTCCACCAATCACAGACTTCTCAACCTAAACAGGTGCTGCATGTGACTGGTAACTTGACTTTGAGTTGTTACTTAACGTAAAGATGAAAAGGAGAATTTCCTGAGATGAGTAGTTTCTGTATCAAAGTTTGTACATTCAAAATTCTACAAACGATTTCAGTATCATGACAGGTATGATGTGTGACATAAAGTTGATACCTGAATTTGATGGTTCAGTGACCGGACAAGCAGGTACTGAATGAATATAAAAGTGGAACTTGCCTTCAGATTGACTAATGGGCCATTTGCTGTTTACCAGCAACTAAGTCAGTTAAGTGCCATATGTGATACACGCTTGGGTGATCATGTCTTGAAAGATACATGACTGACTGGGCAGAAGATTTTCCTGCAGTAGGTTGCCATTACTTTCTGCAGTATATTTGTTGCCAAACTAAGCTATAGAACCCAATCCGTAATGTTATTTAACCCATAGCTGGAGAGACGATACGGATGAATAATTTTAGTACATCTATGTGTAACTTTGTGTGATTTATCGTCTGAAAGTGATCAGATAATTGAGCTCAATGCATCTGATGCTTCCACGCATGCAGGGGTTCAGAATATGCCTGATGACTCCTCAGGAGATAACTCCCCAACACATGCATTGAAGATGGTCTCATTAGGATGAAGCACTATGATAAAAGCCTTACTTCAAGCTAATTGATTTGTAATCATGCAATCAGGAAGTAGTCTAGTGAAATGGTGACCTATCTCATCAAACCAAGTGAAAAATCAGCATAGTATGAAGAAAAAAGTTTCAAAATTATTAAAAACGAACTTTTTTCCATCAAAATTCTACAAACGATTATTATTATTAAGAGGAAAGATCAAAATATTTTTAGTTATTTTTAAAAGTTTTTTAATCCTTTCTAACACGTTCGAAATTTTGTTGAAAATTCTTGTTTTTATTTCCGTTAGCGGGGAGTCAAACCATTACAAGAATTTACAATGGAAAACATAACTCACTTTTTTTCCGGTGACAAACACATTAAATTCGAAATTCTTGTGAAAATCAAATAATAGCCTGATTTTAATTAAACTTTCAGGATTAATTCACAAATGAATGAAATTATTTTTGAAATCATTATTTTAAAAAAATATTCGTAAAAATATTGTTTTACATTTGTTACCACCTTTTCAAGAAATTAAATTTTGTAGGCTAAATTGGTTTTATTAGATAAACGCAGGACTCATTGGGGAATGTAAATCATCTATTATTTTGGCCTCTCTTTCCAAAAATCTCCTTTTCATAGTAAAATGAAAAATGCATTAAACAATGTCATTATTTAATTTGATAAGCTTTTAACCACTATAATAAATTAGGGACATTATAGCCTGAAGAAAAGAAATTTTAGATTAATAATGAAATTTTAAAATAATTATTATATTTATTAAAATTGTAATAACTTATAAAGTTTTAAAGCAATCTGCACTCAGTGGAATATCATTTAAGCAATGTTAGTCAAAATTTGGTTCCTAAGGATTTTAAAAGTAGTAGGTTTCTTGGCAGTTAGAGAGCAAAATAGTGTTACGTTTTCACTAGCAAAAGCAACAGTCGACGCGAAGGACTTTGAATACCCCGACATAAGAAAGTTAGTTTTATATTTAATATCAAATGCAAATTTTGTTGAAACAAATGATTTATTTAAATATCCGAGAATCATTACTTGTTTAAGCAGTGTATTTGTCTAATGTAAATTTTACATTTTCACTGATTTGCGTTGTGGTGTTGTGGATATCACCTTGGAAAGAGAAATCGGAGAGCCGAGTTCAATTTCTAGTTGAATTCGGTGAATTCACTTACGTGAAAATCATACCCTTGCGAAAAATATTAATCCGTCTCTTCCTTCCAGCTATGGGTGAAATAACAGGACAAATTGGGTTCTATAGCCTTGGTTGGTAACCTACTGTGGGAAAATTTGCCCAGTTAGTTATGTCGTGAAAGAGACATGATTGCCGAAGCGTGTATCACAATAAGAACTTAACTGACTGATAACATGAATACTGTAAAAAAGTAATACAAGTCTGAATATACAGTAAGAATGAAATTTAAATCTTTCAAGCATAATCAGACATATTTTACACATTCGCTGGCTGAATGACATTCTTTCTTTCAAAAGTCCCAAATGGTAATAACCACTGAAGATAATTTAGAATTGTAATAAAACCTAAGTCGAGGCAAAGGTGGAGGAATGGATAGTGGCTCGGATTGAGGGAATGGAGAGCCAAGTTTAAATTCATTATATTCACTTATGTGTGAATACATTTGGTATTAATTAGTCTCTTCTCCCAGCAAAGCAAATAGCAGGAGAGACTGGGTTCTATAGCCCTGGTTGGTAAACAATCTACTGCAGAATGTAATGGCAATCTACTGCGGGAAAATTTTCAAGTGCTCTCGTCCAACATGGAAGTGTAGCTCATAAAATTAACATGAGAATCGGTCAGTCAGTTAAGTGCCAGACGTGATACACGCTTGAACGATCATGTCTCGAAAGAGACATGACTGAGTGGGCAGAAGATTATCACGTAGTAGGTTGTCATTATTTTCTGCGGTAGACTTGTTGCCAGCCAAGGCTATAGAACCCTATCTGTCCTGTTATTTAACCCATAACTACAGGGAAGAGACGGATTACAGCATTTCCCAACTGTATTTGCGCGTAAGTGAATGCAAGGAATTTAACTGGAATTCGAACTCGGCTCTCCGATTCCTTCTTCCGAGTCGATATCCACTACACCACAATACACAATCTCATATTCATGCACAGTTTGCAACATTGTGGAGTAAGCAAACACTTCTTATTTACTTGAATGTGTCTTTTTCTTTTTCTTTTGAGAATTGGCAAGAAAATAATGAATACTCCTTATTTATTACATTGTGTTTCTTTTTTGGGGGGGAGAGGAATCGTTTGTAATGTTATATTAAACATATAGTGATAGAACAAAGAAGAAATAACGGAAATTTAGGAAATAAATAATTCTATGAACAAAAAATAAAACAAGTGGTAAATCGGTTTGAATGTCTATCATTAAGAAAAAACAACGATGAGTAGAGTTATAAAAGTCATCCGTGGAGCCATATAGTAAGAGAGGAATGGTGAGTTATGACTGACTGTGGCAATGTTCTTTGGTGGGTGTCATTAGAGATGGGACGTTGCATGTTGATGAGTGTTGTGAATCATAGCTACCAAAGAAGTCCGTTTAATGTTTTTTATATCCCTTTCTTAGGATCAGATCACATTCAATTTTTATTTTGTTTCTTTAGATGTGAGTGGGTGCTATTAGTGAAAATTCTGAATTATATCCTCTAAGAAATCCAAACGATATAGTCTAGTTGCTAGATAGTAAAAACTTACAAGGTTAAATCTGTCTAGAATCAAAGACTCTCCTTAATGAATCACTTTAAAAAATTACCCTCTCCAAAAATACCAACGGTTAGAGACTTATTTCCCTATCACTAACCCCCACCAACACCTCTAACAAAACTAAACAAATAAAAAGAAAGAGGCTTTCCATTACTTTTCACACCACCTGATGAGACATTGAAGTTTCAATGTCGAAACAAAAGTACCTTTGTCGTGGATATATATAGATAAATTATGTACATGTTCTAATATATATATATATATATATATATATATATGTATTAAAAATGAAATAAAATAAAATAAACCGCTTTATCATATTGGCTCGTCTTACGACTTTCTTCCTCCAATTTTTAACTTCTTTATTATATCTTATTTATTCGGTCTTTCTCTTTTATAACTTTATTTTTTTTCTTATTTTCTAACTATATTTTACAAGATATTTACAATAGCGTGATTATCATGACAGACTGTTTTGGAAAGGAAATCTCCATCTGGAATCATTTATAACGCATTTTAGATGTGTCATAAATAATTCGAGATACAGACCAATACTTTAATAAAAATTCTGTTTAAAAACAAAAAGACAAAACATTTAACAGAAATGCTTAAAAATATGTTAATCGAAAAATATTTACATGTTAAATACTAGTTAAAAAAAAACCCAACGTGTAAATTTAGTTAAAGATTTATCATTAAATACACAATTCCTTAACAGAATAAATTCGTTTAAAAACTAAGAGAAATAATATATACACCTAAAAATTGCTTAAAATAAATTACTCAAAATAATTATTTCCATAATATATTATGATTAAATGCGAATATATAACTAGTAAATTAGTTAAAATAAATTACTCATAAAAAAACAAAACAAAAATACATTGCTAGTAATGCTAAGGAAAGATTACGTGTACGAATATTTTGTAAGAAAATAAATCCACTCGAAAGACCAGTAAGACAAGAAAAAAAAACGAAAAAATGGAATGTATGAATGAAAGCGACTCAAAAAACATTCTTTTTCTGCAGTTTTTAATATACATATACACAAATCTATGTACACTTTTAAGTTTTAATGGTGGTATTTACGACGCATGTTCACGGGGAACGGTAGTATTATTAGTAGTTTTGGGCCACTCATTAGCCCTATTTATGCACACACACCTGGTGGCCTTCTCGACGGATTCCAAGATCACTTGAATAGCCTGCCTTATTTTATGTCCAGTTATCCCTAGACTAATAAGGGTTCGTATCATTGACTTTCCTGCGAACCCCCTACAGCCGATCTCGACTGGGAAACAATGTGTACGCCATCCTTTAGTTCTACACTCGTCTAAGAGCCCTTGATATTTGCTGTACTTCCTCTCAAATGCCTCTTGCATATGCTCCTCCCATGGGACCGTTAACTCCAGCAAAATTAACTGTTTCGTGGCGTCCGAATGAACGGTTATGTCTGGACGAATTTTGGAGGACGATATATGTGTAGGGAACTTTAATCGTTTCGCAAGATCATTTTCTAACTACATTTTACAAGATATTTGAAATAACGTGATTATCATGTCAGACTGTTTACGAAAGGAAATCTCCATCTCGAATCAGTTATAACGCATTTTAGATGCGTCATAAATAATTCGAGGTACAGACCAATACTTTAATAAAAATTCTCTTTAAAATCTAAAGGACAAAACATTTCACAGAAAGGCTTAAAAATAAGTTAATCGAAAAGTATTTACATGAAGTCGTACTCCATCTGATCCAGGAATCTAGATCGGCTGAAGTCAGTGTTCCAAAGGTCTGACCAGGACACTTTTCGCCGATCTGCACCATCCCACCTTGTCCACGCACCCTGCTGGCTATAACCTGCCATTTGAGTCATCCGCTTTCCTCCATCTCCTCCCTTACTTCGTTTTGTATGAGGTGTTGGCTCTCCTTCCCGGTGACTTTTTCGAATTTGTATGAAGGAATTAGTCCCAGGCCTGCTCTTCTTTGTGCAACTGAACCCAATACAGATTTTATCCTCAGGTTCCCTTTGCGATAGCTATTATCTTAGTTGCACTCCATCTTCTGCCTGACTTGACATCAATTCCCTCCCCTGCTACTTTAGGATCATTGGCGTTTCTATACTGGTAAGCTTCTCTTGTCCGTGAAATCATGAACTCCTCGACCAGACCTCTGAAAGGAAGCTGGATGGCATTGGATGATCCATGTAAAGCTGCGCTGCTTAAGCTCCGAGGAAATCCTAACCATTTACGGAGGAAACTGCTAGCTCTCCTCTCCAACGTCTCCACAGTCGAGATTGGAATGCTATATATCTGGAGTGGCCATAATGCTGGTGGGATCACACAAAGATGGTATAACCAGGCTCTGAAGCGCCCTGCTAATATATATATGGATATTATCTATAACGTGAGAAACTGCTCCCTCCAGATCGGATATTTCACTGGAGGATACAGCAGTCTGATGAGAATGGGTGATAGACACTTCCATTGGATAAAGATGCCTCAAAGAATGCTGCTGGGTGCTTTTATCCACCCTCTTAATCTTGACTGTACGGACCAAGACATCATCCCGCGGAATAACTTACAAGACCCATGGCAAAGAGCAATAAGGTCAAGCCTTTATTGGATTCTGAATTAAAACTACATCCTCCTCATGTTGGAAAAATTGGACTGATACGACTCCTGCGTCGGCTCTCTCAGTCCTAGCAGGTATTCCTCATACCACAGCTTACGAAATCTCTCAAAGTCTTGATCTAGACTCTTCAACAAAACACTTCTAGAGGTTGACTCCATCCTAGAGAAATTGCCGTTTCATCCAGTAAAATTGAGTTATAATAATGAGGATAAATAAATGCATTGGGTGATATAATATCTAACGCAGCATCTCCTGAATATCTGTAAACGAAGAGACGGAAATTTATGACATTTTGAACATTTGAAATGTCTGTAAGCAAGTTGAAATACTGTAGTTTCTCTCGACCCACCAATCTATACAACCAAACCTTGACCGTCTTGATGAGGCGTTCACATATACTATCAAACCAGGCTGAATAAAGGGGAATGGTGAGATGCTTTATGTTGTATGTGCTAAACTCCCCAACAAATTTATCAAACACATATACTTGTTTGATCACATCACAGTCCGAAACAAAGAAACGAGCTTAATAAGCGTAAATATGGGACAGGACACCGTGTAAATTGAAAAATCGCACAAAAAGCAAGACCACAGAATGGACAGTCATATCCTCGATCAACTCCAAATATAGAGGTCTGGCAGTAAAACAAGTGAAAATTAGAATATACATTTTCCGCATATCTTCACCTCTATAAACCCACAAGTAACCGATAAAATCAATCCTCGTTTGGAGGAAATGTCGGACTAAATTCACTCTATGCTTAGAAAATTTCGTTACCTCGGGCTATTTGAAGACTATGGCGTTGTATCGATTACAATTGGAATAAGATCAAATTACAGTCTTGACAGTCTGTCTAGACTTATTCACCCAAAACCTCAACAAACGTAGCTTGTTAAGGGTAGCAGCATTACCCAAATATTTTCACTTTAAATGACAGTCTATAATGATCAACGCGGTGACCTTACAATCCCGAGGCGACAGGATCGGATACAGAATCTCTAGAGGGTATAAACGGTTTTCTTCCTATTCTCCCTCTGGATCAGATAAGACCGTCATCGTCCAAGAAAAAAACAAAATTAGTCACCAAAGGCGGCACTTCCTAAGTGGAAGGGTCCAATAAGAATAACTTCACTTTAGCTAGGCACAAAGACTGTACCGACTTCCATATATAATTCTTAGCGGTCAGCACATGTTCCGGAGGGAAGCCATTCAACCTTAAGATAAACTTAAATATATAAATGGCTTTTATCTCTATTCTTTTTAATTTTATCATTAAGAATGCCTTCCGAACATCAGCCAACAATACAAAACGGTGCATTTTGAATTGTAACATTAATTCCCACATGTCAGAATAGAGATTGATGCCAAGATATACACAATCATTAAGGGAGGGGCGACCACCGGTATGTAAGGAACAATTGACTACAAGGCGTATTTTAGTTGAACTTTGACTGTCCTATTGAAAAAAATGACATGTGAGGTATCCAAGTATAATTCTTATACGACTCAGGATTAACTTCGTTATTTTCAATAATTTCTTCCGCCTCTTGCTCAAGGAAAACCTGGAAGTACTTATCGTATATGCATTGTTTATCCAGCTTAGTAACAATACGATTAGGGACGTTCAACGCTAAATGATGGTTTGAATGAAGCAAAGGTAATTTGTTTTCATCCCAGGGTAACTTATACATAATAGCAGTTATTCACATGAGCAATGGATGCACAAAATAACGTTATCTTATCATGATTGAAAATACTGATAGCATCCTCTCCAATACCCAAAGTCTCCAAACTAAAGAATTTTTCTATGGTTCTCTCCATTGCGGTTTCAGCAAAACAGTCCAAATGATCTACATCCGTGGACTTGGGTTCTACGTGGATCACTGGACACTCTGAATAATTGGCTATAATCCGATTATAATGAGTATCACAAGCTCCATTTCCCTGAATAACAGTCTCTGGTGCCAAAATTCAGCAATATTCCCAAAAGGTACCAATCCCTGAGGGAAATAAACAAAGAGCCATTCATAAAAGCAGTCAACTGAATGGAACCCAAAATTTTGAGCAAATCCACACCTCACAACCATTGCACAGAGAATGAATTATCCTGGAAATTTGAAAAGTTCACTGCCAATTTAAAACCACTAGCTTGCATACTGTCTACCGCTGCACCTAAACCAACCACATAAAAATCTAGGTCTAATTTTTCATCCACCAGAAAGGGAATCAATTTCATTCCAGTAGGAAGCTTGACATCTAACAATACTTCACTTAATATTTTCTGCGCCGAACTCAAAAAGGTTTTAATGACAAATTTTCTTTTAACTGTTTGAACACATTTATCATTCAAGGTCCTCATTAAAGGTAAACCGTTGAATGCCAGTGTTTACTAAATAATTTGCTCTTTTCTCACTCTCGACCTGCCTGATTACGATTTCGACCATGAGTGGCAATAAATATATGTCCTTCTCAAAACAAGGATTTACATTCACTTGTTTTTTATCAACAGAAAGACACAAAGCGCAGCAATCAAACAGGCTCTTGCAACCCCAACAAGTTTTAAACTGGCTTTGTACGTAAGGGCACTGCTCAGCAGAATGTGAAGGACTAGTGCATTTGGTACATAAATTAGCTGACTTGAAGTCAAGCGGTCCTTTAACGTAAGATATTTCCTACAAGAATATCCATTATGAGTGTTGGAACGACAAAAATTGCACCTGAACTTCTCGGGAGATTTTCCACGGTTGAGGGTTTTCTTATCCACTGGATGTACCCTAAACTTGCTCGAACCAAGGGCTCTCTGCTCATGAACATTCTTATCAGGACTAGCTGTTTTGTGCTTAGAAATTTCTAATGTTCGTATAGCATCTGAATAAACGGAAAATAACTCCTCCAATTCATGGTAATTATTTCCCAACCGGTTGATAACTTCATGCCGAAACAACACTGGCAGTTTATTGAACACTACGTGACTCAAAAACGTGCTACCTGGAGAACCATTCTCCAGGAAATCCAAGGAGAAGGAACTCTTCATCTCATGGAGTTGTGTCTTAATGTTGGTGAGAAACGATCTGACATTATCGCGCTCTTGGTCTTTCATCTCTTTGGAGTCACTATCAATCACGAACTGAGTTTCTACTCTTTGAATTTCTTTCAACATTTCTTGCCCCATGTTCGTTTTCCATAAGAGCATTACTAATTCAAAAATTAAGCATAAATTAAATTAGTAGTGTGGGTGATAGATATCCAACAATACTTCACTTATTATATCCTGCACCGAATATACGGAAAATAACTCCTGCTATTCATGGTAATTATTTCCGAACCGGTTGATAACTTCACGCCGAAGCAACATAGTAGTGGGGGTGACGGACAACTTCGTAAAGTTTAAGGAGAAACATACTGATAAAATACAAATTAAACATTAAATAAATTTTTCCTGTATGAGAAAAATTTCAACCTAACAAAATGGCGGCTAAGAGTTAAAAGTGAAGAAGACAAGATGAAAAAAAATTCAAGAGAAAAGAAAAACTCATGTAGTTGCCACATGGTTAAAAAAATCTGACCTGGAGAGAAAGAAAAATAAAAGGCAGAAAGCAAAAAGAAAAAGGGAAAGAAAATAAAAAAATATATATATACACACACAGAGTGAGGGAGACAAATCTGTAACTCCCTTGAAATTTTAAACCTTATTCGAAATAACGTACAATTAAACTACAACTCATTCATATGCAAAAAACCAAAAAGCGAATTAGATTCAATTCCAGAGAGAAAATATCGATTTCTAACCAGCTAAACAAAGATGTTTGCAAAAACTGCACTCATTTTTATTTCTCACTATTTAGATTATTCAACTATTGTCATCTTGCCATTTCTATGACATTCCGGAAGTTGTCTGTTTCGGACTTCTTCAGGTCCGAGGAATTTTGAACTGAACGTTTTATTACTGTCACTGGGGTATGTCATTCTCATTGCTTGTACAAACCCACTTGTGGTAGTCATGAGATATTTCCCTTTAACTCGACTCATTGTAGCCTGGTATTGAACTTACTACTCTTTTTTGGTCAAATCACTGGAAGTAACCAAAAATTATATCCACTGGGACATGTGTCCTTGAGAACAACAGCGATTGAATTTCTAGGACATATAAAACTAATGTTTCAGTAACCTTTTTTACCAGACTTCACATTGCAATTTTTGATGTTGATGGTACTCTGAGGTCTTTTTTATCAGAGCTCATATTGCAATTTTTTTTCACTCTAATGATTTTCTCTGGCGCTCCATATAAGTGGTTCCCATATTTTATTCATCTTTATGCTTGGTTGATTTAGAAGATTTTTGTAGCCTCGCATATGCACTGCTTACATGATTTTATGTAGTTTCCAATGGCGATCTCTGCCTGTTACTTCATCTTCGTTCCATGGTCGGGTAGTGATCCTCTTTCTCCCTCCGTATGTGGTCAGCTACACCTGATTTTTCTACCTATTCTTGTGTTATGACCTTGCGATTTTCTTGTAGCTATATCTTGTCTTTTTTATATTTTGTTTACTTTCTTTTCAAAGTTGTAAGCTTTTGTTGCCAAATGATGTTCATTTCCTTTTTTGCAGTCTTCACAGCATAATTGTTTTTTCAGTTGTAAAGATTAAATGTTTAGTTGTCCAATGCATTCTCAATTTTCCTAAACTCGAATTATTACATATGCCCTTTTATATGGCGATTAACATATTTAGTAGTGATCTGTTGATTTTGTTTTCTATCAATTCAGCCAATGAACTAAATGTCTGTATATGGCATGGGGTTAGTGAATTGGCTTAAATATTTGATCTCTTCATTAATGAATCACTTCATGTTGATTACATAAAAATATATGTATATCCCTCAAGGCCTGCAGTCCAAATAATTATCATGTATTACTTCTCCAGAAACATTTACGCTGGATCATCTGTGATGTGCTGTTTTTAGCCATCAACCAAATCCAAATGATTCCAACTCTTGAAATGCCAACGTTCTTTCAATAAACTTGAAGTCTTGCTTATTGAATACACCAAATGACTTTTTCATTGATATATTTCCAACACAGCTATCTGTATAACATTGTCAATGTTTTTTACTGTTAACTGATGAATCTTCAAGATATCTCTGAAATCTTTCTATCCTTTCAGAATTTAAAGGTTTTCTGTCACTTTAATACAATGAGTCTCTTTTTTTATAATGCTCAGAATTGCTGATGTAGAAACATTGAAATGCTTAGAAAGTGTTGTATATCCATCACCTTGATGTTACCTATCAAATGTTTTTTATTCAGATATTCTTGTCTAGTCTGGCAGTCTTCACCATTGTTACATCTCTTTCTGTTCAACTCTTCCGTTTATGTAATAATTCGATAGATTCAGGTCTGTAGAGGGAAGAAATAATATTTTTGAGGTGATACGAATATGGAGGTTGGAAATTATTCTTTGGTTTTGATCTAATGAGATGTTGCAGTGTCTTGTTGAGAGATGTACAGTCTTCCTTTGCTCACACTATTCAAGACTTCACAAACCACCCCAAATTCTCTTCAAGGACCTAGTGAAGAAACGACGTATAGCAATTCCCTTGTTTCTCAAGACTCCCTGAACCATCACATTTGGTGGAAACTTTGTGTAAATGTTTGGTGGAACATCCATAGAATCTGCAGAATTCATCACGTGTATGGTATTCATCAACTGTCTTCATTCAAAGATTCTTGTTACGTTTGATGGCTTTCAGCATTTTTATGAAATGAACAAATCATTGTGGTATATGGCACTCACATCTTATCTTCAGAAACTTCTAAAATATCATAGAATTTGGTTAATTTTCATTTTAAATGGATGCTTTGTATTTTAATAGATGATTTGCTTTTTCATTCTTGACTGACAAAAGACTTACTTCCTTAGTATTATTATTATATTACACATTTAGTGAGCCTGCGTTAAAATATGTTTATTGACCAGAAGAAAAGGGAATTGGCTACCGACTGAGATGGCAAATAAAAGGAGAGAAACTGAGAAAAAACGAACAAGTTTATGCAAACCTTTGTTCTGTTATAAAAACCTGCACGAATCATTCACATACCAGAAACAACCATGCAGAGGCCCTGCTTTAAGGTTGAGATTCACACTGTCCTACCCTCACTGACTGAGAAGAAGGCATGAAAGAACTCATAGAAAAAACAGAGGGAAGCAATATTCCACCGGTGAGAACAGGGTTGATTATGAGCTGTCAAATCATGACAAATTACCCTCCACATCCTCCTTTGGATTTTGTCGAGAACCATGAGATGAACAACAGGAGCACATGATGAAATATGGCAACAGTATTCAATGCATAGATGAATGGTAGATTAATATAAATGTGCCAAATGGCAGAAAAAGCTGTTTTTTGATACTTGCATAAATTTACATGAGCTGTGTTTTTATCTTCTGAGAAGATTTTCTGGTGCATATTAAAATATCTATTTGAATGTAAACAACTTTAGATAATATTTCTTTCTAAAACATCTTTGATTTTTAAGAGTTGATATAAAATAATTAAAATCAGAATTTTTTTATGAATGGCACAAAGATCTTTTTTCATTGTGTTGATATTCAGTTCTAATATTACATTCATAGCAACAAATTAATAACTGACTGAAATATGTAAATCCAATCATTTTTGGTACCAGGGTTTGAAACTGAATTTTTAAAAATCAAATGTTTTTCTGAAGCATTAATTTTAGCTTAACTGACAGCTAAATGATTAAATTTACTCCTGCCAATAAAAAATACTCTAATACATTTCAAACAGAAATTATATTAATTGAAATCTAAAAGTTTTTAATTCTAAAAATATTTTCATTTTTTTTGCCATTTCTGAGTGATTGCCACATTTGTAAACAAAAGTTAATTTTTGGTTTTGAAAATATTGCAAAACTAAAACATACATTTGTTACACATTATTTTTTGAAAATTAGCAAATTTATAGTTACATTTTTCTGATTTGAAACAATTATTAGTTGTTTATAATCGGAAATCAAGGAGGGCTTATCTTTCTGATCTGCGTAGTGATTGATGAGAGCTTCCCTTAAAACGTCTAGCTAATTATGGTAGACCAGAACTGACAAACTTTTGAAACCTAAGTGAACATTTTGTTTTTCTGTTTTAAATACCTAGTAAGTTTTTAAAATTAACATATTTTTTGCAGTCATCAATTAGTTTATTGAATTTCAGATACTTTAGCTTTATAGTCTTATGTTTGAAGATCCTTTCTGAAAAAAAAGTTTAAAATATAATATTTTTTTAAAATTAATTTTAAAATTCAATAAAAGATTTAAAATATATAAGATGACAGATTTAATGCAATACATAAAATGTTATAAAATTTATGTTTCATATTCTTTATAAATAATAATTGTTATGACATGGTAAAGTTATTTTATTTATCAAATTTTTATAGTACTTTTTGTTATTAAGAATAAAATGTAAATTTTTATGCTATTATTTAATGTAGTTATAATCCCATACCCTAAACAATAAAGCTAAAAAACTGAATGACTTTCCAATTGAAAGATTTTTTAAACCTTAGTTGTCACAAATTAGTGGAGGTACCTACATTCATGATTATTTTTTAAAAAAATGAGGAAATTAGAAATGGAAATAAAAAAAATCACTTGATAGTATTATTTGAAAAGCCTATTGAGTGTTGAAATTTACACACAAAACATGGAAATTAAATTAAAGACTTGCCTTTAATGATATTGTATTTATAGCCTACCATGAAAAAAGCATTCTTGCATGCACTAAAAAAGTTAAAACTATTTAAACAATCTTGGTGTGTGAAGATAAGTATTAACCTTCTCAATTTTCAAATAGTACTTATAGTCTCCACTTGTTAACATAATAATCTAATTAGTACAATTATTGGAATAATTTTTTTAAAAAGTTTTTAAAAAGTTTATAAATTATTATAATTAAGAAAATAAAAATGAAATTAATTCTTGTAAAACTTCATCATTCATTGAATAAATTTTCTCTTCAGACTATGATATCCTTAATGTATATTGATTATAAAAGTAATTTAAAGTTTCTATAAATGATAAAATGCTAGTGTTTTATTGCAGTTTTGTTTTTACTTTTCGGAGCGAATTTCTGAAAAAGAGCAACTATAAAAAAAAATAATTATTGATTAACATTATCCAAGGAGACTTCCTTTTTAACCAATCAAAAATTTTCCATATTTGTCAAAATTCTTTCTCAGCCTATAATGTCCTTATATATAAATATGAAACAAAAGCTTATCGAATTAAATAATATCATGGTTTTATTCATAGTTTTATTACATTTTTTCTTGTACTATTTAGAGCAGATTTTCAGGAAAGGTATAACTGTTTGAAAAAAAATTAACTAATAAAATAATGTTTGCGTAGAGAATGTATTTTCTAGAAATTTTATGAAAGGAAGTTGGTGTGGGGAGCAACAGATGTAAAGAAATATTTTTATCAAGATTTTATGAAAATAATAATTTATAAATAAATTCGTACATTTGTGAATAAATCCTGAATGATTCATTAAAGTCCAGCAATAATTTGGGTGCTGCAAGAATTTCCAAAATTATGTGATTTTCACTGAAAACAAAGGCACCAAAATTCCCATAGTCATATTTGGTCCCCTGCTGAGGCAAAAAAAACAAAAAACAAAAAAAAAAAACGTAATTTTAAACCAAACTTCAAACATGCTAGAAAAGTTTGAAAAATATTTAAAATAATAATATAAACATTTTGAAGATAAAACGTTATTTTTTTAAGCTTTGGAGCCTTTTTTCACGCTAGTGTTTTTAGTGAAAAAGTGCATGTAGATTTTATATATATATATGTTAGTGTAGGTTGATTTTTTTTACTTTTGTTCGGAAATCAAAAAGAATAATGTACCGAAAGTTGTGTATAAACCGATTAAGTACTGATACAAACAATTAAATCTGACACTTCAACTGTTTTTTGAGCATTTGTCATCAATGATCGTAAACAAAAATGCATTGAAAACTTCTAGATTTTGCAAGATTTGGCCAAAATATTCATGTGAAAACCAAAATATTTCAGTATTTAAATCAAGGAAGGTTGTTATTTTATTTTATTTTGATAAAATAAAATGAAGAAATTATAACTAAACTTCACATTGAAAATCTGCACCCCCCATCGTAATTATCAGTGAAAATTTCAAGTGCTGATTTTACCTCATGAATTTAGTAGTAATATTTGAATACATTAAAAAAAATGATTTTTTTTGTATTATGAATAAAAATACAGCAAATAATCAAATATGAAAAAATAAATTATATTTTAATAGGGCTTAATATATAGAATCAAATAGCTTGATATAAGAGACTTTAAACAAAAATGCTTATATGGGCATTCATTTTCAATTTAGTGTTTGCACTATCAATTTTACATTTATCTATATAAAAATCTTTTATATTATTTGGGATAAGAAGGCTCATACCCCACAAATCCAAGTACAAAGTATTTAATTTTTAACCTATACATGTTTCAGGTGAATCCATTATGATGATAAAAATAGCAGTTTATTTTGTCTTTACGTTCAACTGCTCAAATAAATACGAAGCTTTTGGTAGTGAGTTTTTTTATCGTTGATAATGATGAGTGACTGGGGCGACGGTCTTTGGATGGTGTCATTAGAGTTGGGAGTTTGCATCTTGATGAGTGTTGTGAATCATAGCTGCCAAGGAATTTTTTGATAAGTTTTTATCTTTTGCTTAAGCTCAGATCAACTTCAGTTTTTATTTTGTTTCTTCAGGTGGGAGAAGCTGCTACTGGTGAAAATTGTGTATTGTATTTTTCTTTGAGTGTGTAGATGAAATGGAAGCTACGTGCAGAGCCTATGAGCAGTTGAGAAAGTCTTTAGTTCAGTCTTTGGTTTTGGAGTATTCACATCAGGCCAGTTGTGGAACATAAATCAGAAGATCTAGTTTTAGGAAAATTATGACAGCAAATATCACTTAATTGGCAATTGATTCCAACTTTATAAAATGGTAAACATTTCCTTATGAACAGCAAATGTTTACAAAGTCATTTTTTTTATAAATTGGTAAATGATAAATATTGCTTTGCATTAGTTTCAAATGTATTGATTTTTAAGCTGTTGTAAATATGAAATGTATTAAATAAAGAGTCTAATATTTTTTGTCGCAAGTTTGCAAGGATGAAACTATGTAAATTCATTTTCATATTTAGTTTTTATTACGATTCTGATCAATTTAGGACACAATGAGGCTGTTGGTTGAGTTTTACAAAGCTGAATTAATCCTTATTGATCTGGTGTCACAGGAAAAAAGAGGTCATGATAGGCCAAGGGCCGGAATTAACAGCATCTACAAAGGGGGAGCATTTATTTCAATAATATTTCCAATAGGATCGAAGAATATTGAAAGGACTTAAAAATTATGAATTTTAAATATCATAAATTACGTTAGAATTTGAAAACATTTTTCAACAGATATTTTACACGAACTTGCAAAAATTTAAACTTATACAATATTTAGTAAACGAATATTCGACAATTGGTATAGAAAACTCATACTAAAAAATAAGTTTTACAATTATCCACTAGGTTGCATCCTACCAAACAACTAAATATTTTACAATTATTTCACCCCAAGCAAGGCAGGACTGCCACTGGAGTGCAGGGGGTTACAGTTAGAGAAAAGCCAAGGTACAGGGCATGACAACTGACATTTCATTTGGAAATTGTAGCTTTCAGGGAATCAAGCAAATGATAAGGAATTGCACAAATGGGAAGTGTAAGAAAAAACTGTTATAGTAGAAGAGGTAGTTACATTTAACTATTTCAATGGTACAAGGATATTACCTTAATGCCAATCTTATAGCATATGCAAATTACATGTGTGTTGGAACAACAGGTAAACGAAAGCTTGTAAGATCAATTGCCTTGAAAATACTTGAACAAAAGAAAAGGGAAAGCCACATGACATCAGTGAGAAAGTGAGTGAAGGTGGAATGCAAAGTCAGGATTGATTATGTTGCCAATCCTCTAATGGATTTTGTCAAGAACCTCAAGAAAAAGAACAGGGGCACCTGACCAGATATGGCAACAGTATTTAATGCACTGACAAATCGTAGATTGATTCTGATAAGATGCAGGAAAGTTTCACATGGTAGTTAAATAAATATGTTCTTGCATATGTGATCAATTGAAGTAGAAAAATTGAACAATATATATAAATAAAAATTAGCCACATGCCATAGTGGATCATTCTTTCAACAGATTAATAAAAAGTAAATATTAATGTCAACATGAGATTTTCTTCTTGATAAGATGTTGAATAATGTAACAATCCACAAATAAATAGTCCCTTTCAAAGTTCTACTTAATATTGTATTTTTAAAAATCACCCATTTGAAATCATCTTTTATTGATTGTTCTTGGCCCATTGCTATTTTTTGAAGTTTTCACTAGCGCAGAACAACTCATGGTTTTTGTTCCCACTTATTGAAACCTCCAATTTGTTTAAATTTAATTTGTATATTTAAAATATCTTTCTATCTCTTGCTATTAAAGAGTTATCCAAGTAGTTAGTTCAGCAGTCGCAACACATTTGTTTAATTTTGAATACTTTCTCTTCAGACTTTGTTAAACAAATGTGCACGCCAACATAAAAGAACATAGAAAACAATAGCTGGTGAGTTGAAAAGAAAAGAGAAGAATTGTCAGTGTAAAATTCACTGTATTGATGGTAATGTGAGAATATAGGCAACTTTTGAAAAAAAAAAGTGTCACTAATGTTTTGCAGTTGATCAGTTTGTTGGCTTGGTTTTCTGGTCAGATATGGTGGGACTGAAAGCTATCTGGACATATCTTATTTTAAAATAAATATTAGAAAATTAAATAAAATCTTTCTTGTAGCTTTAATTGCAATTTATTTTGAAGTTAATAAATTAAAATGGTTGAGTCATTGGCCATGGTGAATACAAAGAAAAATGCTCCACAAATGGAACTGACAAAGTTCTTAAAAACAATAAAGAACGGAAGTAAAGTAACAGGGAAAAATAATGCTAAACAAACAAAAAATATACATGCTAATTAAAACAAGGCAAAGCAATAGTAATAAAACAAAAGTTATAAATTCAGGTTTATCGACCGATCTACTACCAAATAATTTTATTAAAAATATAATCTTTCGAAAATAAAATATACTCTTCTCAAATATTATTTTAGAAAAGTTACCTAAGTTAAATTAATCTGCATTGAAAAAAAATATGACTTTTACTGCAAAATTTTGCAGAAAATCATTTTTAGTGACTTTGAAATACACGTATTCCAGAAATGTTATGAATATATAATTGAAAAAACATGCAATAAATCAATCCCTGATGTGCCCAGTTTTTCTTATACAATCCAAACAATAGATAGACACAGAGATAAAGAGAAAATCCAGATGATAACATAAGAGGGGTTTTAAATTTATTCCTCGTCCAGCTGATATACTTCTTTCAAATCTCTTCATTTTATCCTTAAATTTACTAAATGATTTTTGAACGCATTTTAAGTCAGAAGTGTCATAATGCAGTTTTTGTTTGTAACCTCTGAACTCACAAGCTATTGTGTATGAATAAAAGTTATATTCAAATAATTTTGGGGAAGATATTAGACATTAATTTTACAAAATTCTATTAACACTTGAATTTACCAAATGACTTTAAAGCACATTAGTTTCTCATCTATAATAAAGTGTATGTTAAGTTTTACTATTATGTATATGCATTTTTAACAATATATATGCAAATATGTTTGTTTAGTATTGTTCTGGATGCTTTTCAGTACACTACTGCTAGTCATTAAATATGGGTATGTCATTAACAATAATCAAAATATATTAAACTTCTGAAAATAACATCCAAAATAAAGAGGTTTGAATCAATCAGATGAAAATGAAACATTGTACAGGGTTCATTATGTAAAATGAAGGAATTATTCAAGGCTGACCTGTAAAAATACACAAAACAGAATCAGAGACCAGTGTAAAAATACTGGCAGTGGTTTAATATATGTAAATTAAAAAGAAAAACAAAAATAAATACAGACACATTATGGAAAGTAAATGCTTTATTCAGATTACTACATTCCCTATGTTTTTGCTCAATACAAAAATGGCTGATCTGCTCCATCGAGTGTGAAGAGTAGCCAAAGCTATTAACTGGTAAAGATTAAAAACACATTATATTTAAAGACACTGAGAAAGAATGTTTCTGTTGATTAAAACAAATAAAATAAATCTGACCACCATGAGAAAATATTTTTATTTTACTTGTTCAACAATTTTGAACTTATTTTTTTTACATTAATAAAATTTGCAAACCTTCATACATGCAGTTCGAACAGGTTTGTGTTGTATATGTCAGATAAGACATGATATTTATGGAAATACCAACTCAAAAAAAAAAAAATGGACATTGAGCATACTGGTTTCTCTGAGAACGCAGATTTGCATATTTTACAAAAACAATGTCACCTCTGATAAAAAAACTGAATATAATGTAGAATATTGCTAAAATTAGAAATTCATAAATATCAGATATGAATTCTCGCCTGAGTGTGTTCGCATTTGGTGGTTAAAAATCAGAGCTCTGTAAAAATACAGATCCACACATTTCACAAGAATATGGTTTCTCTCTAGTGTGTATTTGCATATGGTATGACAATTTCGACTTCCTTGAAAATGCAAGCCCATATATTTTACACGAATATGGCTTCTCTCCAGTATATATACGCACATGGCACACCAACTATGACCTATCTGAAAATGCTGATCCAAAACTATGTGGTTTCTCTGCGGTATGTGTTTGCTTATGGCGCAGCAAATTTGACCTATGTGAAAATAGTGATCCACAAATTTCACAAGAATATGGTTTCTCTCCGGTATGTGTTCGCATATGGCGAACTAAAGAAGATCTATGTGAAAATGCAGATCCACAAGTTACACAAGTATGTGGTTTCTCTCCAGTATGTGTTTGCATATGAATCCCCAAATTTGACTTCTGTGAAAATGTAGATCCACAAATTTCACAAGAATGTGGTTTCTCTCCGGTATGTCTTTGCTTATGGCGCAGCAAATTTGACCTATGTGAAAATGCAGATCCACAAATTTCACAAGAATATGGTTTCTCTCCGGTATGTGTTCGTATATGGCACACCAAAGACGACCTATCTGAAAAAGCAGATCCACAAACTTCACACCAATATGGTCTCTCTCCATCATGTATTCGTACATGGCACACCAAAGATGACTTCCATGAAAATGTAGATCCACAATATTTACAAGCAAATGGTTTCTCTCCGGTATGAGTTCGCATATGCTTCACCAAATCAGACTTTTGTGAAAATGCCGATCCACAACTCTCACAAGAATGTGGTTTCTCTTTGGTATGTGTTCGCATATGATTCAACAATGTTGTCTTCTGTGAAAATGCAGATCGGCAAAATTCACAAGAAAATGGTTTCTCTCCGGTATGCGTTCGGATATGATTCATCAGAGATGCCTTCTGTGAAAATGCAGTTCCACAGATTTCACAACAATGTGGTTTTTCTCCAGTATGTTTTCGCATATGATTTTCCAAAGATGACTTCTTTGAAAATGCAGATCCACAAATTTTACAAGAAAATGGTCTCTCGCCGGTATGCGTTCGCACATGCTCCACCAAAGTTGACTTAACCTTAAATGCAGATCCACAACTTTCACAAGTATGTGGTTTCTCTCCAGTATGTGTTTGCATATGCTTCTCCAAATGCGCCTTCTGTAAAAATGCTGATCCACAAATTTCACCAGAATGTGATTTCTTTTCAGTGTGCATGTTCGTATGGTTTTTTAAAGGTGATTTCCATGAAAATGCTGATCCACAAACTTCAGAAGAGTATGCTTTCTCTACAGTGTTTGTTTGCCTGTGGCGCACCACAAATGATATTTGCGAAAATGCAGATCCGAAAATTTCTCAAGAATATGATATTTCTCCAGTGTGTGTTTTCATATGACGTAGCAAAGATTATTTGCTAGAATATGCTGATCCACAAACTTCAGAAGAATATAATTTCTCTGCAGTGTTTATTTTTATATCTCACTTCAAATTTGACGTATAAGACAGATGTATTAATAATCTTCAGGTAGATTCTCTTCTTTCTCAGTTTGCAAATATTGCTTCAAATGTGACTCCTGTAAAGATACACACCAAAATACTTTAAGAACAGCGGATCTCTCCAGTGTATGTTTGCATATGGCACTTCAAATAAGATAAATACGTAAAGGAAGAACGCCAAACTTCACAATGTGATTTTCTCTCCAGTGTGTTTCTGTGTAACATTATAAATTCCTTGAAATGCTGATCCTCCAAATGCACGAGAATATGTTTTTCAATATGACTCACTAAATCTAAATGATTCCAAATGTTTGCAAACATTACACGAACATGATTTCTTTCTTCTCATACAATTACACTAAGTGTCTACAAAAAAGAAAAACTGCACAGTTTGTAGTATGTGATTCTTTGGCTGTTAAATTGATTTAATAAAAACAGATACACAACTTTTACATGATAGCAGCATATATTTCACCGTTATTAACAGAAAGTCCAAAATCTTGTTTTCTTTCATTTCAATTTCTAATTATATCAGGTCGTATTAAAATGATTTTTTGTACAATCAAAACACCTGTGAAGAAAAATAAAATGTATTGTAAAAAGAGACAATGTATAATAAATGAAATGAGTTTATATTTTAACAAAAATGAATCAACATAAAAAGTTTAGTCCAAAACAGAGACACAAAAATGCAGCAATCAAAAACGGGGAAAAAGAGAAAAACAATGGAAAAATCAGATTATCTTAATTTACTTTTAAGAAAATATGTGAGTATGGTGATTTTTCTAAAAAAAATTTAAAATGTCTAAAATATGAAATTTTTCATAAACTATTACTTCTACAACTCAATTTTCGCTAAACTGAAGCAGACAACAGCAGAGCAATTATTAAATAAGTTAAACAATCAAGAAAAGATCACTTAGTTATGAATCTTGAAATGAGAAAAAAAAATTTGACACCAAGGGAAACTGTTTAAGAATGAAGAATCAATTTCAAATATCAAGTAATGAAGTACTTTGCTTTATATACATTTGTATAAATTATTGTAATCTGGCAATTAGTTATTTGCTGATATGAATCAAAATTACAAGTAAATATTGTTACAACCAAGTTGAAGCAAATATAAAACTTAAAATTAAAAGAGACGGTTTAGCTCTTTGCCAAAAATTATGGCCAAAGTTTTCTAGTCTGGGAGTGGATGGTTCCTTTTGCCGGGTCAAAATATGCCCTAGACAAATAATCAATAGAGATGAACAACAGACACCATTATAAAAATTTAAGATTTAATAGACAACGAAAATAATATAAAGAAACATGTCTGTGTAGAAAGTTTTGTGAAATGAAGAAAAGAGAATTGAAAAAGTTTCGTTGGTTATCTGAAATCAAATTATTTGTTTCTTTTCTCTCTCTTTAATATATTACAACTGTCTTTTCCGTTCATTTTTTTTTTTTACTTCAGGTTTTTACTTTGTTACAACCATGAGAGTGTCATTTAGCAAACTTCACTATCTTCTGTTCTCAAGTGAAGTTCATTTCGTTTTTGCAGTTTTCACTGTCATCTAAGTTATCTTTCTCATGTGAAAAGTCAACATCAAGTAGACTGACTTGCTCTCAGTTTTTCTTAACTGGAAAAACATCATGACTTTATATTTAGTGATTAACATAATTGCCAATTCACAGTTGCTATTTTGTTTGCGAGTGGTCAATTGAATAAATGTTTATATGTGGCATGGTATTAATGTAAATGAGGTAGTTAAAATATTCCACCTCTTCAATTTGCAACCTCCAAATATGTCAGGTCTGCAAACCAGCTCTTAATATATGGGAGTTGGATACACGTTTTTAGTCACTTCATTAATCAATCTCTTAATTTGAGGAGTAAACTTTATATCTTAAGATTTGCTGTCAAACTGATTGACTGTATTTCTCATGTACATTTCTTTATATATATTCTTTAAAGTTATGTGATTCCACAAGTGTGATGTGCTACTTTAGACATCAAGAAATCTGGTTTCCAAGGGATATTATTTAACTTTAGATATATTAGCTTAACTTCTTATTTCAAATGGTTATATATAGAGAGATACTGACTCTCACAATTAGAAAAATAAAGAGTGATAGTTTATTGACCGTCTGTACTTTTAATGCTGGGTGGGGGGTTAAGAGTGTATACATGGTGATGTAACAATGTCAACACCATGGACAAATCTTTTGGTTATTAAGAGAACTATAGAACCAAAAGATGGTTTTGAAAATTATATTATGAAAAGGTGTTACTTTCAAATAATTATTATATGAATCATGAAATCTTCTTGAGAAATAAAGTAATACAAAAATAAAAATGAGGCTTTCAAAATCTGATAAAAATTAACTAAGTATTGATTATGTATAAAAGTATCATTAATTAATAACTGACAAAAATGATTTCCAGAAGTATCCATTTGGAATATTGCAAGTAATGATGCTTCATTGATTAACTCAGTGGAATAATTAATAAAAGCCTAACTTATTTGTGTTTTTTAAATGTCTAAGATCACTGGGGAAATTGTGTTTAATGCTTGTATGAATTTATATAAATAGTGATTCATATAATATAGGAGATAAATGTCCACATAAATATAACACTTTTCTAAAAACTGTATATTTTCACAAAGGTGTTTTAAAATTAAATGTGAATGGAAAACCATGCCAATAAAATAAGCTAATATTTGACAAGGTACCCTTATTCTGTATAGAAAATTAGCATACCAAGATGAAAAATAATGTCCTTAACGTAAGAAAAAAATTGTTTTATTGTCGAAATCTTGATGTTGTTCTTAAAAGGAAAGAACAACGTATATTTTGATAATTAAATTATTTTGATGTTCGTTTATAAAAATTTGGTTCAAAATCTTGGTTTTTGTGCATCAGTGTAAACACCAATGAATAGTACAAGAAATTGTAGTGCTTCTTTTGCATTACAAATCACATTGATTTCGAAATTTCTGCAAAAATTCAAATTATTGTATTTTAATGAATCTTTCACGTTTTATTCACAAAAGAATAAAGTTATTTCAGAAATGTCTTTTTTGTTTTCACGAAATCTTCATAAATATTTTTTCCCTACATCAGTTACACCATATATTTTTACTTTCGATCATTAAATTTTGTCTCATGTTCATACTAGTAAAAAGCAGAACTGTTAAATTTTAATCATTTTCTTTTTTACAAAACACAGACAAAATATATTCTTTAAATCATAAAATTAGAAATGCGATGAAACTAAAAAGCAATCATCAACGCCGAGGTGGTTCAACATCTAACAGCCCACTGACTATTCTCTGACAAACAGTATGGTTTCCCTCTCGACAAGAACGGCGAAGCCCGAAATGTTGCTCTAGATATTTCCGAAGCAGTTGACAGAGTCTGGCATGTTGGCCTTCTATGCAAGCTGCGAGGTTATGGTATAACTTGACAGTTGTTTGACCTTATCCAGTCATTCCTTTCAAATCGCACAATGAAGGTAGTATTGAACGGACATGCCTTCGGATACTATCATATGAGTTCGAGTCTCCCTCAAGGCTCTATTCGAGGCCCTATGTTTTTACTTATCTACATTAACGATCTCGCAGATATAAGATCCCAAAGAGGCATATACGCTGACGACACTACAGTTCACATTCGCATTGATCACAAATCTGCTGAGGTTGACAAAGCAAACCTTGTTGCCGAGCTTGAAAAGGACCTCCGGTCCATGGTGGACCAATGTAAGAAATGGCTCATGATTTTTAATGCTTCCAAAACAAGGTTACTATCTATTAAACATCACAGACAATCCCTCCTACCCCACATTAGCATGGATCAGGTTAGTCTCCCTGAATGCAAAACACTGCGTCTACTTGCCATAACTCTCACAACAGACCTTAAGTGGAATGACTATATAGAATCCATAGCTAAATATACTGGTAAGGAAGTCGGTTCCCTGTATAAGGTCAGGAAGTTTATCCCGCTTGAAACAATCCTGCACATATATAAAACTACCATCGGCCTTGAATACTGCTGCCATATCTGGTCAGGTGCTCCTGCTATCCACCTAGATATCCTTGAGAAAATCTAACGGAAAATCTGTAATATAATAGATCCCAACTTAGCAGCTCGGATAAACTCTGCTTTCTCACTGGCGCAATGTGTCTTCCTTGTGTCTCTTTTACAAATACTTTCACGTCTTCTACTCTGATGAACTTAGCTTATGGGTGCCTTCTATATATAAATTTACTCGAGCCACAAGATTAGCAACTAGGTCCCGCCCCTTTTACTGTGAAACCAATAAATTGTAAGCGCACATTCTACTCAACAGCTTCTTTTCTCGCTCTTCCCGCATATGGAAGATCCAAGAATTTAAATGTAAAGTTTGCAGTCATCTACTATCTAACTAACCTGCATCCTCTTTCTCATGCTCCCTTCCCCATCCAGTCAACGCATCAGTATTCTCATCCTTCTCTTGCCCACTTCCTGACACCCCCTATAACATGTCAGTCTTTCTCATAACTTTCCTCATATGTAACCCCCTGCAAATCAGTGACAGTAAAATGCCTTGCTTGGGGTGATATGATTATGAAAAAAGGAAAAAACGTTAAGTGCCATATGTGATACATGCTTGGGTAATCATATCTCAAAAGAGACATGACTGACTGGGCAGAAGATTTTCTTGCAGTAGGATAACTTTACTATCTGAAATAGACTGATTGCCAACCAAGACTGTAGAACCAAATCTGTCTTGCTAATTAACCCATAGCTGGAGGAAAGAGATGGATTAATACATTTCCTGAAGGTTATTTGTGCATAACTGAATGCAACAAATTCAACCGGAATTCTAACGCAGATCTCCAATTTACAATACACATTTCAGAACATACCTATTCTAGAAACTTTTTATTTTTAGAAAAATCTTCTTAGAATATATATATATATTTTGCATGTTCTTCAATACTTAATGAAATTTCCAGGAAATTATAAATGTGAAGAGAGATAAAAAAATTTTTCCAATGGTGTTCCAGTAAAATGTTTTATTTTAGGAAAAATTTAAATAAAAAAGTCTTTTAATGTTTTAAACTAATGTTTGAAATACGTCAAAGGATTTTGTTTACTGTAAACATTCAATTTAATCTATTGAAATTGGAACTAAATTTAAAGCTTCAAGAAAGAGTTGTATTTTTAAAATTTCATTTTCTTACTTTGAATTAGATGCCTCAACATTTTTATTAAAAACACGCATACGATGATAAAAAAAAAGCCACAAACTTGACCGAAAGAATGTTTTATCAAAATATTAGTTATTATTAAGTAGATAGACGAAAATCATGTTATTTCCTTCGACCAGCTGATTAATAAAATTAATAATATTCAGCACATTTACTGGTAAAAAACTGATGTACTTGTCTATATTTCTCAAATGAGGTAATATTTACATCATTCAGACTGTTCTCTTCATCTTTAATGCCATGTTTACAAAAATATATACACCAGCATTTTTCAGATGCTAGAAATTTCGAACCAAACGCTTTATTACAATCACTGGAATATATCATTCTCATTCCATGTGCGATGGCACTTACAGATGCCAGTTAGTTATCTCCCTTTAACTGAAATTATTAACTTATTTGTTCATAACTCCAGTAGCCTGGTATTGAACCCACTGAACTAACAACTGCCTATATCTACTGTGCCATGTGTCCTTGAGAAAGAAGAACGCCAAAGCATACGACGGACAAAACATTATAAACATGGCAAGAAAAATGAGGACAACAAATCAAACAATGTAAAAGAAAAAACAAACACGATTTGAAAATTCTTTCAAAATTGAAATAATTGTTGGATTTTATTGAAACTTTCAGGATTTATTCACAAATGAATTAAATTATCTGTATTTTCTTTTAACATGTGTTATCCTCACTAAATGGAATTTTTACAGATTAAATTTTGTGCAGTTTCATATTGAGTTGGAAAAAATGGCAGGACACTTCAGAGGAACTAAAGATTCATTTCTTTATCTCAAGCAGTTACATATTTATCAGAATTCTGTTCTAAAACATAATAAAAAATGCAATCAAATTAAGATTTTTTGAGTAGAAAACCGTCTTTCTTTTTAAAAAAGATATATGGACATCATTTTCTTCAGAAAAATCTTTTCAATGACTAATGAATTTTTCCAAGAATTGTTTTATTTTAAAAGTTTATTTAGAAGAATTTATAAATCTCTTAAAATTCTGCACTATTCTTTTAAAATTTCAGTATTAATGAAGACATTTTCTTTGGACTACGTGCAAATATCCTTAGGAAAGGTATTTACCAGTGTCTTCATTCCAGTTATGGGTGAAATAACAGGACAGACTGGGTGCTATAACCTCGGCTGGCAGACAGTCTACCACAGAAAGTAATAGCAACCTATTGCGGGATAATCTTCTACCCACTCAGTCATTTCTCTTTCGAGACATGATCACCCAATTATGTATCACGTATGGCACTTAACTGACTGATAGATAATGTCCTTAATATATATTATTTATAAAAGCAATTAAAAGCTCATCTCATTAAATGATATAATTTTATTGCATTTTTAGCGAATTAGTAGAGATATCTACCAGTCTAATAGCTATTGTTGTGTTAAAAAATTCATAATTTAAACTTAGTAAATAATACTTATTTCAAATCATTAATTATGCTTCCAATCTGCTATCATTATTTTCCGCATTGGATAAACCACTTTTAAATTGTTTTTTCTTTTCTTTCTGAACGGCGTATTCCTTAGGCCTTTAGAGCGCTAGAATGTTAAGTGTCATCTATTACACCCATCGCTGTTTTCTCAGGAAACCCATTCTCAGCCCCATCATTTAGGCGTTGCTGAAGTTGATTTATGTGTCTTATATAGCAAAGTGTTTACAGTTCATACATAAACCATATACCCAATTTTATCATACCCATCTCCAAAAAAATGCATTTTTATTTTACTATTTGAAGCAGAGTTTTGTAAAAAGAGAGCTACCATTTAAAAAAAATAGCAGATGATTTATATACTCCAATGAGTACTGCGTTTACCTAATAAATGAAATTTTCGCTACAAAATTTTATTTCGTGAAATTCCATGAATTTACGTGGAAGTGGGAATAACAAATGTAACAAAAACAAGAAAAAACATTTTTTTCCATAATTTCCTAAAAATTATAATTTCCAAAACACTAATTCATTTCTGAATAATTTCCTGAAATTTTCATGACAATCCGACAATTATTTCATTTTTGCAAGAATTTCTAAATTAATGTGTTTTTCACCGAAAAACCTGAGTTACATTTACATTTATCCATTAAAAATTCTGGTAACGATTTGATCTCCATTTGATGAAAATCAAAACAAGAAGTTTTTACCAAAATTCTGAACGTGTTGGTATTGATTACACCATTCTAAAAATAATTCAAAATACTTTCATCTTTCCTCTTAATAATAACATTGTGATGGAAAAACTTCATGTTCATTACGTTTGGGGCCTATTTTTTTTTATCATACCCATCTCAAAAAAAGATTAGTTTTTTTTAATTATTTTAAAATACAACATAGCTATACATCAAACTTTCCATATTAGTACTCCCTGGATGGCAAGCCTGAAAATCTTCCAAAATGTGTTTCTGTAGTGTTAATGGCAATATTGAATCACAACATGTCCCCTTCATAGAAACGTCCCATCACATTTAGGAAAAACGTCCGTAGATTTTATTTCCTTAATAAAATAATATATTCATCATGGCAAGAAATTTGTCTTATTTGTTTCAGAGTCACTGGAAATCCCCTTACAGTATTACGAAGAGTAGATTTAATTCTCCGTCAGACTGAAGCAAGGCAAGCACTGTATCTTCCAGTGGTTGTTTTGTACTTGGAATTAATCTTGACACTCCATCTTCATGACAGAATATTTGCATTGACACGTACTCACTTTTAAAATTGTAATTCAATATTATTGTACCACATAGCTAAAGTCTGTTGACTGTGTGTATAGGCAAACCTTTCTTTGGGCCAGAAATGGTGAGTGATGGCTTGTGGTCTGTCTGTCGAGAGAATTGCCGACTAGAAATATAGCGGTGGAATTTTACGACAGTGAATATAATCTCAACTACTTTTTTTTTTCAATCTGAGAATTTTTTTCTCCAGGAAGCAAAGACCTCAAAGCATGTGTTATCGATTTTTTTATAGTTTTAGTCATTTTGAGAAGAATGTATGTTCCTACGCCATACGAACTACCATCGCTAGCACCAATGATTTCCAAGTCCGAGTCGTAATGAGTAAGAAACAAGTCTGACGTTAGAATTTTCTTTATTTTTTCAAATGCCTGCTGGGATTCTGCTGTCAAAATCCAGAGCCTATCTTTTTTTTTTAATAATTCATTAAAGGGAACAAACAAATCGTGCATAATTGGTATGAATGCCTGGTAATAATTTGCTAATCCTCGGAAGCTCTGTAATGAACCGATGTTATTGGGTGCTGGCATGTCTTTAATCATGATAGTCCGTTCAGGATTCAGTCTTCTACCATCCTTGTCAATTATGTTGACCATGTATTTGACTTTTTTCCATGCAAAAAATTACATTCGGTCTTTTTAATTTTGAAATAGCACTTTCGGATTTTAGGAAAAACTGTGTACATGATCCTTATGTTATACTTTGGTTTTTCATTAGAATGTCGTCTAATTAAGCAACTGCAAAAATCAAGTTCACCCAGCATGGTATCTATGACTTGCTGAAATATTGTTGACGCTACCTTGACACCAAATGGTAAACGTTCGAATTTAATTTATCTAATCCACGATTCGTATTTATACATCATAATTTTGAACTCAAATCTTTAACATGAATTTATTTGTGAATAAGCATTTGCAAGCTCGATTTTCGATAAAAAATCCTCGCCATCCATTAAGCTTAGCGGAAATGTCTTTTTGGACTAAAAAAAAACAAAAAAAAACAGGTAGTTATAATCCTTCAGAACAACATTAAATCTTGTATCGTAAATATCCTCATATCTTTTAAAGTTAGATGCAAATGTAATGTGTTTCTCAGGCGCGTATGTAAAATTATTTATAGCAGGAAATTTAGAAGAAAAGTAATTCTTAAATACAGTTCAACTGTCTAATCATTCTACCGAATGCGTTGACAGATTAGGTGTGAGATGCAAGATAAGTGTTTGGCGATCGCAAGTATACAAATGTTATCTTGTAAGAGGAAGAAACCCTGAAACACATGACCTTCAATTTACGCAGATTAACATACAAATAAATAAATAAATAAATAAATAAATAAAAGCTTTCAAATACACAAAAGAAAAAAAATGATGTTAAAAATAGGAAGGCACAACGAGTTGCATTAAACTTTCAAATAATAAATCTAATCTTTCTTTACCACGTTTATAAACTAACAACAAATCTTGGAAGTATTTTCAAATACCTTTGAAACTATAAATTATTAAAATTAAAAAAAAAAGAAATTTTTTAAAATTTCGTTAACTGAAATTTTCTTTTTCTTCTGACTAATTTCTCTAATTTATATTATTTATTAAAGCAATTAAATGCTTATCAAATTAAATGTCAGTTATAGTGCATTTTTTTATTTCATTATTAGGAGCAGATTATCAGAAATAAAGTCAAAATTTTTCAAAAGAAAAAATAGATGATTTGCATTCCACAAGGAATCCTGCGTTTAACTAATAAAAACAATTTCCACAAGAAAATTTTTAATTTCTTAAAATTATATGGATTTACAATACATGGAGGTGGGTAACAGAATTATATAAAGATTTATAAAAAAAATTTAAAAATAATTTCATTCAATTCTGAATAAGTCTTGCATGTTTTACTGGCGGACCTGAAGTATATTCTACCACCAGGTTTATTTTCGCTCTTTTTCAATCTTTTCACCACAGTTCTACCGATTACCCAATAAACTTTACAATTATCAGGAAAATTGGAAAAGTCCAATATTTAAACAAATGGAGTGGCGGTCAGTTTCTCCTACAACGGTATAGTAAATCGATCCTCCATTTTGAAAACAATCACCGGGACGACATTACTGTCAACATCTGTAAATTTGTACATTATGAATTTTTTTGGAACTTTTTTCAGTTAAACATTACTTTTTACACCAGAAACATTAACAACGACATAAAAAAATTTGCAAAAATTTCAATATTTAAACAAATTGGGTGAGTGGGGGGCAATTTCTCATACCACTTTAAATCAATCATCCAATTCGGAAACACTGGCTTCAATTTTTTTTCAACTTGTAAGAAAGTAATGAAATCAAACATGTATATGTTCAATAATTTTATTAGAACAGGGGAATTTTTTCTTAGTGTTTTACATGCCATTTTCTTTTTCTTTTGTTTCAAATATCAAATTGTTATTTTTACTTCATGTTTCAGGAAAATTATGTCCAAACGGCGGGGTGGGTTCAATAGCCTGTACAAGGAAACTATGTCCAATGTTTTTTTTTTTTGGGGTGGGGTTCAATAACATGTCCAAAATCTTTCAGGAGTGGGGTTTTAATAACATATTTCTTCGAAGATTTTTTTAAATGTGTTTTCAATACACTTTTCTTTTCAATAGCTAATTTTTTTTATCCAAATTATTACTTTAAGTTTCAAGGAAACTATTTCCAAATGGACTACATGTCCAGGGCCACCCATCAGTTTTCGGTCTTTCTTCATCTTGTTTGTACAGACGTCTCAGCAATATTCATACCACTGAATGGCAGAATTTAATGAAACTCCGTTCAATGTCGCTGAACTTGTCACCGGTACTTGGCAGACGAAATCAAAAATTAGTCGGAATATCACGTGGAGCGATAAATTGGGCTCATAAAAAATGTCCCACTTCTAACGGACATTCTTTTTTTTTCATTTGGAAAATCACCAGCACACCTTATCCGCTTTGAAGTTTGCACATGCCTTTTAAAGCTTTATATTTACTAAGTTCTTCATTTAACTAATAACGAAAAAGTTTCTGGGTAGTATTGAATTTCTAGAAATTTCATTAATTGGAGTGGGGTTAACAGATGTAAAAAAATATTTTTTGTTAACCAAGATTTTATTAAAATAATCATCTTGCATACGTCATTCATTTTAATAAGTCTTGAAAATTTTAATAAAATCAGGCAATGATTTCATATTTGCAAAAATTTCTGTATTAAAGTGTTTTAGATTTTCACAGGAAAAAACAGTGCTAATCCATTCCATTAGTAATCTTTTTAATGAATAGCTGACGGAAAAAAAAAAACTAAGCCAAACGAGATATTCTAACAATTTCGAACGTGTTAGAAATGATTTTTAAAAAATTTAAATAATTTTAAAATACTTTAGTCTTTCCTCTTAATAATAAACACTTTGACGATAATTTTTTTTATTATGCTCGGTGTTGTTTTTTTCAGTGAATTTGTCGTTGTATCTAAAAGTTTTTGTTGTTGCCTGAAATAGCATATGAGGTGTGGGTGGGTGAAACCAAATCCAACCCTATGTTGAAGAGAATAAATTTATTAACCAGGACTTTTAGAAGATGACTTTTATATATATATATATATATATATATACCCCAACCAATCCCATGAAAAAAAAAATTGACCAATTTTTCTATTCGACGTTATGTATCGAAAAGTGGCAAAAATATTTTTTGCCATCAGTGACTTCCTAAACAAATTTGTCAAACAAACCAAAAGTGAAATGTATTACGTGAAAATTTCTTAGAAATATTTTTCAACCAAAAAGAATATCTTTCATTGTCTCGTATAATTAAAAAACAATTAAAATAAACTTTAATTTTAAAAATTGTAAAAATATTTTTTTTGGTTTATCTTAAACATCTGAATCTGAGGAATAAATAAATGAATATTGGCGTGGGAAGTCAGTAAAAATAAAAAATAAAAATAAATTAAAAAAAATGAAAATTATTTGATTTCTTCTACTTACCTTTCAAATCAGAATATGCAACGAGAAAAATCAAGCTGGTTTCTTAGTGTTCAAAAAATTCTGTTGGGATTTCTTTTTCAACTTACTCAGATTTAGTATTTTTTGTTCATTTAACAGTGCAACACAGTCAAAATGGAAACGCATTACAGAGAAAAATTAGGAGGTCGAAAAAAAAAGACAAGGAAATTTGACATAAGTCACTGTATTTATTTTTGCATAAAATTTGACATAAGTCACCTCTCCTGGAACAAATTATTGATATAAGTTATACTTGTATATGAAAACATCATGCAAATTTTAGGTTGCACCTCCACCAATCACAGACTTCTCAATCTAAACAGGTGCTGCATGTGACTGGTAACTTGGCTTTGAGTTGTTACTTAACGTAAAGATGTAAAGGAGAATTTCCTGAGATGAGCACTTTCTGGAGTGTGCCTCGCACCCGTTTTTGACTTATTGAAAAAAAAAATTGGATTACTGCACGTAATTAGGAGGTCGAAAAAAAAAGACAAGTAAATTTGACATAAGTCACTGTATTTATTTTTGCATAAAATTTGACATAAGTCACTTCTCCTGGAACAAATTATTGTTATAAGTTACCTGTATATGAAAACATCATGCAAATTTTAGGTTGCACCTCTACCAATCACAGTCTTCTCAAACCTAAACAGGTGCTGCATGTGACTGGTAACTTGGCTTTGAGTTGTTACTTAACGTAAAGATGTAAAGGAGAATTTCCTGAGATGAGCAGTTTCTGTATTAAAGTTTGTACCTTCAAAATTCCACAAAAGATTTCAGTATCATGACAGGTATGATGTGTGACATAAAGTTGATACCTGAATTTGATGGTTCAGAGACCGGACAAGCAGGTACTGAATGAATATAAAAGTGGAACTTGCCTTCAGATTGACTAAAGGGGCATTTGCTGTTTACCAGCAACTAAGTCAGTTAAGTGCCATATGTGATACACGCTTGGGTGATCATGTCTTGAAACATACATGACTGACTGGGCAGAAGATTTTCTCATAGTAGGTTGCCATTAATTTCTGCAGTATATTTGTTGCCAAACTAAGCTATAGAACCCAATCTGTAATGTTATTTAACCCATAGCTGGAGAGACGATACAGATGAATAATTTTAGTACATCTATGTGTGACGATGACAACGATTTATCGTCTGAAAGTGATCAGATAATTGAGCTCAATGCATCTGATGCTTGCACGCATGCAGAGGTTCAGAATATGCCTGATGACTCCTCAGGAGATAACTCCCCAACACATGCTTTGAAGATGGTCTCATTAGGATGAAACACTATGATAAAAGCCTTTACTTCAAGCTAATTGATTTGTAATCATGCAGTCAGGGAGTAGTCTAGTGAAGAAAATGGTGACCTATCTCATCAAATCAAGTGAAAAAACAGCATAGTATGAAGAAAAAGGTTCCAAAATTATTAACAACGCATTTTTTCCCATCAAAATTTTTATATTATTACGAGGAAAGATGAAAGTATTTTTAGCTATTTTTAAAAGTTTTTTAATCCTTTCTAACACGTTCGAAATTTTGTTGAAAATTCTTGTTTTTATTTCCGTAAGCGGGGACTCAAATCATTACAAGAGTTTACAATGGAAAACATTAACTCACTTTTTTTTCCGGTGACAAACACATTAAATTCGAAATTCTTGTGAAAATCAAATAATTGCCGGTTTTTAATGAAACTTTCAGGACTTATTCACAAATGAATGCCATTATTTTTGAAATCATTATTTTAAAAAATATTCGTAAAAATGTTTTTTTACATTTGTTACCACCTTTTTAAGAAATTAAATTTTGTAGGCTAAATTGGTTTTATTAGTTAAACGCAGGACTCATTGGGGAATGTAAATCATCTATTATTTTGGCCTCTCTTTCCAAAAATCTACTTTTAATAGTAATATAAAAAATGCATTAAACTATGACATTATTTAATTTGATAAGCTTTTAACCACTATAATAAATTAGGGACATTATAGCCTGAAGAAAATAAATAAATTTTAGATTAATATTGAAATTTTAAAATAATTATTTTAATTTTTTCAAATTGTAATAATTTATAAAGTTTTAAAGTAATTTGTAGTCAGTGGAATATCAGTTAAGCTATGTTAGTCAAAATTTGGTTCCTAAGGATTTTAAAAGTAGTAGGTTTCTTGGCAGTTACAGAGCAAAATGGTATTACGCTTTCACTAGCAAAAGCAACAGTCGACGCGAAGGACTTTGAATACCCCGACATAAGAAAGTTAGTTTTATATTTAATATCAAATGCAAATTTTGTTGAAACAAATGATTTATTTAAATATCCAAGAATCATTACTTGTTTAAGCAGTGTATTTGTCTAATGTAAATTTTACATTTTCACTGATTTGCGTTGTGGTGTTGTGGATATCACCTTGGAATGAAAAATCGTAGAGCCGAGTTCAATTTCTAGTTGAATTCGATGAATTCACTTACGTGCAAATACTACTCTTGCGAAAAATATTAATCCGTCTCTTCCTTCCAGCTATGGGTGAAATAACAGGACAAATTGGGTTCTATAGCCTTGGCTGGTAACCTACTGTGGGAAAATTTGCCCAGTTAGTTTTGTCGTGAAAGAGACATGATTGCCGAAGTGTGTATCACAATAAGATACCATGATTACTGTAAAAAATAATACAAGTCTGAATATACAGTAAGAATGAAATATAAATCTTTCAAGCATAATCATACATATTTTACACACTCGTTGACTGAGTGACTTTCTTTCTTTCTTTCTTTCAAAAGTCCCATATGGTAATAACCACTGAAGATAATTTAGAATTGTAATAAAACCTAAGTCGAGGCAAGGTGGAGAAATGGATAGTGGCTCGGATTGAGGGAATGGAGAGCCAAGTTTAAATTCATTATATTCACTTATGTGTGAATACATTTGGTATTAATTAGTCTCTTCTCCCAGCAAAGCAAATAGCAGGAGAGACTGGGTTCTATAGCCTTGGTTGGCAAATAGTCTACTGCAGAAAGTAATCTCAGTCTATTGTGGAAAAACCTTCAAATATTTATCATTAAATACAAAATTCCTTAACAGAATAAATTCGTTTAAAAACTAAGAGAAATAATATATACACCAAAAAATTGCTTAAAAGAAATTCCTCAAAATAATTATTTACATAATATATTATAATTAAATGAGAATATATAACTAGTAAATTAGTTAAAATAAATTACTCATAAAAAAACAAAACAAAAAAAACATTGCCAGTCATGCTAAGGAAAGATTACGTGTACGAATATTTTGTAAGAAAATAAATCCACTCGAAAGACCAGTAAGACAAGAAAAAAAAATGGAATGTATGAATGAAAGCGACTCAAAAAACATTCTTTCTCTGCAGTTTTTAATATACATATAGACAAATCTATGTACACTTTTAAATATTAATGGTGGTATTTACGACGTATGTTCACGGGGAACGCTCGTATTATTAGTATATTTGGGCCACTCATTAGCCCTATTTAAGCACAAACACCTGGTGGCCTTCTCGACGGATTCCAAGATCATTTGAATCGCCCGCCCTATTTTATGCCCAGTTATCACTAGGCTAATAAGGGCTCGTATCATTGACTTTCCTGCGAACCCCCTACAGCCGATCTCGACTGGGAAACAATGAGTACGCCATCCTTTAGTTCTACACTCGTCTAAGTGTCCTTGATATTTGCTGTACTTCCTCTCAAATGCCTCTTGCATATGCACCTCCCATGGGACCGTTAAATCCAGCAAAATTAACTGTTTCGTTGCGTCCGAATAAACGGTTATGTCTGGAACGAAATGTGGGGGACGATATATGTGTAGGGAAACTTTAATTGTTTCTCAAGATCGAATCGCATCTGCCAATCTGAGGAGGACGATAACCAGGAATGAGATCCTGCAACCTCCTTACTCGGCTTTGCATCTGCTTTAACGGAGCGGATCGCTCTTTTTTCTGGGAAAGATTTTATTGCTCTGCAAATCTTCAGCAATAATGAGCGCTGTACGCTCCAAAATCTCGTTAAGACGTCACTGATAGCGCCCGTCCATCAGTGCAGCTTTGCACCCACTCAATATGTGTTGCAGTGGTCCCCACCAAGAGCACAACGGGCACTTCGGTGAATCTATTTTTCCACATAGGTGAAGGTCAGTCGTGCTTGGTAATACGTCGTACATCATCTGAAGCAGGAATCTAGATCGGCTGAAGTAAGTGTTCCAAAGATCTGACCACGTCACTTTTCGCGGATCTGCACCACCCCACCTGGTCCACGCACCCTGCTGGCTATAACCAGCCATTTTATTCATCCGCTTTTCCTCCATCACCTCTCATACTTCGTTTTGTATCAGGTGTTGGCGCTCCTTCCCGGTGACTTTTTCGAATCTGTATGAAGGAATTAGTCCCAGGCCTGCTCTTCCTTGTGCGACTGAACCCAATATAGCTTTTCACTTCAGGTTCCCTTCTGCGATAGCTAATTCCTTACTTGCACTCTATCTTCTGCCCGTCTTGACGTCACTTCCCGCTTCTGCTACTTTAGGATCTTTGGCGTTTCTATACTGGTAAGCTTCTCTTGTCCGTGAAATCATGAACTCCTCGACCAGACCTCTGAAAGGAAGCTAGATGGCATTGGATGATCCATGTAAAGCTGCGCTGCTTAAGCTCCGAGGAAATCCTAACCATTTACGGAGGAAACTGCTAGCTCTCCTCTCCAAAGTCTCCACAGTCGAGATTGGAATGCTATATATCTGGAGTGGCCATAATGCTGGTGGGATCACACAATGATGGTATAACCAGGCTCTGAAGCGCCCTGCTAATATATATATGGATATTATCTATAACGTGAGAAACTGCTACCTCCAGATCGGATATTTCACTGGAGGATACAGCAGTCTGATGAGAATGGGTGATAGACACTTCCATTGGATAAAGATGCCTCAAAGAATGCTGCTGGGTGCATTTATCTACCCTCTTAATCTTAGCTGTACTGACGAAGACGTCATACCGCGGAATAACTTACAAGATCCATAACAAAGAGCAATAAGGTCAAGCCTTTATTGGATTCTGAATTAAAACTACGTCCTCCCCATGTTGGAAAAATTGGCCTGATAGAACTACTGCGTCGGCTCTCTCAGTCCTAGCAGCTTACGAAACCTCTCAAAGGATATATCTCTTTTACCTAGACTCTTAAAAAAAACACTTCTAGAGGGTGACTCCATACCAGAGAAATTGCCGTTTCATCCAGTCAAACTGAGCTATAATAATGAGTATAAATAAATACATTAGTTGATAAAATATCTAACCCAGCATCTCCTGTATATCTGTAAATGAAGAGACGGAAATTTATGACAATTTGAACGTTTGAAATGTCTGTAAGCAAGTTGAAATACTGTAGTTTCTCTCGACCCACCAATCAATACAGTCAACCCTTGACCGTCTTGATGAGGCGTTCCCATATACTATCAAACCAGGCTGAATAAAGGGGAAAGGTGAGATGCTTTATGTTGTATGTGCTAAACTTCCCAACAAACTTATCAAACACATATACTTGTTTGATCACATAACAGTCCGAAACAAAGAAACGAGCTTAATAAGAGTAAATATGGGATGGGACACCGTGTACATTGAAAAATCGCACGAAAGCACAACGACAGAATGGACAGTCATATCCTCGATCAACTCCAAATATAGAGCTCTGGCAGTAAAACAAGTGAAAATTAGAATATACATTTTCTGCATATCTTCACCTCTTTAAACCCATAAGTAACCGATAAAATCAATCCTCGTTTGGAGGAAATGTCTGACTAAATTCACTCTATGTTTACAAAATTTCGTTACCTCGGGCTATTTGAAGGTTAGGGCGTTGTATCGATTACAAATGGAATAAGATGAAATTACAGACTTGACAGTCTGTCTAGAATTATCCACCCAAAACACCAACAAACGTAGCTTGTTAAGGGTAGCAGCAATACCCAAATGTTTTCACTTTAAATGGCAGCCTATCATGATCAACTCGGTGAACTTACAATCCCGAGGCAAGAGGATGGGATAGAGAATCTCTAGAGGGTATAAACGGTTTTTTCCAATTCTCCCTCTGGATCAGATAAGACCGTCATCGTCCAAGAAAAGACCCAAATTAGTCACCAAAGGCGGCACCTCCTAAGTAGAAGGGTCCAATAACAATAACTTCACTTTAGCTAGGCACAAAGACTGTACCGACTTCCATAAATAATTCTTAGCGGTCAGCACATGTTCCCTAGGGAAACCATTCAACCTTAAGATACACTTAAAGATATAAATGGTTTTTATCTCTATTCTTTTTAATTTTATCATTAAGAATGCCTTCCGAACATCAGCCAACAATACAAAACGGTGCATTTTGAATTGTAACATTAATTCCCACATGTCAGAATAGAGATTGATGCCAAGATATACACAATCATTAAGGGAGGGGCGACCACCGGTATGTAAGGAACAAATTGACTACAAGGCGTATTTTAGTTGAACTTTGCCTGTCCTATTGAAAAAAATGACATGTGAGGTATCCAAGTATAATTCTTATACGACTCAGGATTAACTTCGTTATTTTCAATAATTTCTTCCGCCTCCTGCTCAAGGAAAACCTGGAAGTACTTATCGTATATGCATTGTTTATCCAGCTTAGTAACAATACGATTAAGGACGTTCAACGCTAACTGATGGCTTGAATGAAGCAATGGTAATTTGTTTTTATCCCAGGGTAACTTCTACATAATAGCAGTTATTCACATGAGCGATGGATGCACAAAATAACGTTATCTTATCATGATTGAAAACACCGATAGCATCCTCTCCAATACCCAAAGTCTCCAAACTAAAGAATTTTTCTATGGTCCTCTCCATTGCGGTTTCAGCAAAACAGTCCAAATGATCTACATCCGTGGACTTGGGTTCTACGTGGATCACTGGACACTCTGAAGAATTGGCTATAATCTGATTATAATGAGTTTCAGAAGCTCTATTTCCCTGAGTAACAGTCTCTGGTGCAAAAAAGTCAGCAATATTCTCAAAAAGCACCAATCACTGAGGGAACCTAAACACAGAGCCATTCATAAAACTAGTCAACTGCATGGGACCAAAACATTTGAGCAAATCCACACCTAACAGCCATTGCACAGAGAATGAATTATCCTGGAGACTTGAAAAGTTCACTGTCAATTTAAAACCACTAGCTTGCATACTGTCTACCGCTGCACCTAAACCAACCACATGAAAATCTAGGTCTAATTTTTCATCCACCAGAAAGGGAATCGATTTCATTTCCATTAAGAAACTTGACATCTAACAATACTTCACTTAATATTTTCTGCGCCGAACTCAAAAAGGTTTTAATGACAAATTTTCTTTTAGCTGTTTGAACAGGTTTATCATTCAAGGTCCGTATTAAACGTAAAACGTTTAATGCCAGTGTCTACCAAAGAATTTGCTCTTTTCTCACTCTCGACTTGCCTGATGACGATCTCGACCATGAGTAGCAATAAATATATGTCCTTCTCAAAACAAGGATTTACATTCACTTGTTTCTTATCAACAGAAGGACACAAAGCGCAGCAATCAAACAGGCTCTTGCAACCCCAACAAGTTTTAAACTGGCTTTGTACGTAAGGGCACTGCTCAGCAAAATGTGAAGGACTAGTGCATTTGGTACATAAGTTAGCTGACTTGCAGTCAAGCCGGTCCTTTAACGTAAGATATTTCCTACAAGAATATCCATTATGTGTGTTGCAACGACAAAAACTGCACCTGAACTTCTCGGGAGATTTTCCAGTGTTGAGGTTTTCTTATCAAATGGATATATCCTTAACTTGCTCGAACTAAGTGCTCTCTGCTTATAAACAGTTCTATCAGGACTAGCTATTTTGGGCTTAGAAATTTCTAATGCTCGGATAGCATCTGAATATACAGAAAAGAAGTCCTCCAATTCATGGTAAGCATTTCCCAACCGGTTGATAACTTCACGCCGAAACAACACTGGCAGTTTATTAAACAATACGCGACTCGAGAACTTGCTACCTTGAGAACCATTCTCCAGGAAATCCAAGGAGAAGGAACTCTTCATCTCATGGAGTTGTGTCTTAATGATGGTGAGAAACGATCTGACATTATCGCACTCTTGGTCTTTCATCTCTTTGGAGTCACTATCAATCACGAACTGAGTTTCTACTCTTTGAATTTCTTTCAACATTTCTTGCCCCATGTTCGTTTTCCATAAGAGCATTACTAATTCAAAAATTAAGCATAAATTAAATTAGTAGTGTGGGTGATAGACATCCAACAATACTTCTCTTTTTATTTCCTGCACCGAATATACAGGAAATAAGTCCTCCAATTCATGGTAATTATTTCCCAACCGGTTGATAACTTCACGCCGAAACAACACTGGCAGTTTATTAAACAATACGCGACTCGAGAACTTGCTTCCTGGAGAACCATTCTCCAGGAAATCCAAGGAGAAGGAACTCTTCATCTCATGGAGTTGTGTTTTAATGTTGGTGAGAAACGATCATACGTTATCCCACTTTTTGTCTTTCATAATCATTATCCAACACGAACTGTGTTTCTACTCTTTGAATTTCTATCAATATTTCTTCCCTATGTTCGCCTTTCATAAGAACATTTCTAATTTACACATTAAGCATTTCTACTGTACTGAGGTGGCTCTCAACCTCAACCCTCAATGACAAAAAGGTTGAATGTAGAGGTTGGAACTTATTCTTTGGTTTTCATCTTATGAGATGTAGCAGTGTCTTGTTGAGAGATGTACAGTCTTCCTTTGCTCACACTCTATTCAAGGCTTCACAAACTACCCCAAATTACCTTCAAGGACCTAGTGAAGAAACGACGTATAGCAATTCTCTTGTTTCTCAAGACTCCCTGAACCATCACATTTGGTGGAAACTTTGTGTAAATGTTTGGTGGAACATCCATAGAATCTGCAGAATCCATCACTTGTATGGTATTCATCAACTGTCTTCATTCAAAGATTCTTGTTACGTTTGATGGCTTTCAGCATTTTTATGAAATGAACAAATCATTGTGGTATATGGCACTCACATTTTATCTTCAGAAACTTCTAAAATATCATAGAATTTGGTTAATTTTCATTTTAAATGGATGCTTTGTATTTTAATGGATGATTTGCTTTTTCATTCTTGACTGTCAAAAGACTTATTCATTAGTATTATTATTATTCATTACACATTTAGTGATCCTGCGTTAAAATATGTTTATTGACCAGAAGAAAAGGGAATTGGCTACCGACTGAGATGGCAAATGAAAGGAGAGAAACTGAGAAAAAAAGAACAATTTCATGCAAACCATTGTTCTGTTATAAAAACCTGCATGAATCATTCACATACCAGAAACAACCATGCAGAGACCCTGCTTTAAGGTTGAGATACACACTGTCCTACCCTCACTGACTGAGAAGAAGGCATGAAAGAACTCATAGAAAAGACAGAGGGAAACAAAATTCCACCGGTAAGAACATGGTTGATTATGAGCTGTCAAATCAGAACAAAAAGCAGTTTTTTGATACTTGCATAAATTTACATGATCTGTGTTTTTATCTTCTGAGAAGATTTTCTGGTGCATATTAAAATAGCTATTTGAATGTAAACAACTGTAGATAATATTTCTTTCTAAAACATCTTTGAGTTGATATAAAATAATTAAAAATCAGACTTTTTTTATGAATGTCACAAAGATCTTTTTTCACTGTGTTGATATTCAGTTCTAATATTACATTCATAGCAACAAGTTAATAACTGACTGAAATATGTAAATCCAATCATTTTTGGTACCAGGGTTTGAAACTGAATTTTTAAAAATCAAATGTTTTTCTGAAGCATTAATTTTAGCTTAACTGACAGCTAAATGATTAAATTTTCTACTTCCAATAAAAAATAATCTAATACATTTCAAACAGAAATTATATTGATTGAAATCTAAAAGTTTTTAATTCTAAAAATATTTTCAATTTTCTTGCCATTTCTAAGTGATTGCCACATTTATAAACAAAAGTTAATTTTTGGTTTTGAAAATATTGCAAAACTAAAACATACATTTGTTACACATTATTTTTTGAAAATTAGCAATTTATAGTTAAATTTTTCTGATTTGAAACAATTATTAGTTGTTTATAATCTGAAATCAAGGAGGGCTTATCTTTCTGATCTGCATACTGATTGATGAGAGCTTCCCTTAACACGTCTAGCTAATTATGGTAGACCAGAACTGACATAAACATTTGAAACCTAAGTGAACATTTTGTTTCTGTGTTTTAAATACCTAGTAAGTTTTTAAAATTAACATATTTTTTGCAGTCATCAATTAGTTTAATTGAATTTCAGATACTTTAGCTTTATAGTCTTATGTTTGAAGATACTTTCTGAAAAAAAAGGTTTAAAATATAATATTTTTTAAAAAATTAATTTTAAAAATTAATAACAGATTTAAAATATATAAGATGACAGAGTTAATTCAATTCATAAAATGTTATAAAATTTATGTTTCATATTATTCTTTAATAAATAATAATTGTTATGACATTTATGACATGGTAAAGTTATCTTATTTATCAAATTTTTATAGTACTTTTTGTTATTAATAATAAAATGTAAATTTTTAATGCTATTATTTAATTTCGTTATAATCCCATACCCTAAAGAATAAAGCTAAAAAACTGAATGACTTTCCAATTGAAAGACTTTTTAAACCTTAGTTATCACAAAAATTAGTGGAGGTACATACATTCATGATTATTTTTTAAAAAAATGAGGAAATTATAAATGGAAATAAAAAACTCACTTGGTAGTATTATTTGAAAAGCGTATTGAGTGTTGAAATTTACACACAAAACATGGAAATTAAATGACTAGTCTTTAATGATATTGTATATATAGCCTACCATGAAAAAAGCATTCTTGCATGCACTAAAAAAGTTAAAACTATTGAAACAATCTTGGTGTGTGAAGATAAGTATTAACCTTCTCAATTTTCAAATAGTACTTATAGTCTCCACTTATTAACTTAATAATATAATTAGTACAATGAACGGAATAAATTTTTTAAAAAGATTTAAAAGTTTATAAATTATTATAATTAAGAAAATAAAAATAAGAAATTAATTCTTGTAAAACTTCATCATTCATTGAATAAATTTTCTCTTCAGACTATGATATCCTTAATGTATATTGATTATAAAAGCAAATAAAATATATATAAATGATAAAATGCTAGTGTTTTATTGCAGTTTTGTTTTTACTTTTCGGAGCGAATTTCTGAAAAAGAGGAACTATGAGAAAAAAAATAGGTGATTAATATTATCCAAAGAGACCTCCTTTTTAACTAATCAAAAATTTTTCCATATTTGTCAAAATTCTTTCTCAGCATATAATGTCCTTAATATATATATATATATATATGAAGCAAAAGCTTATCTAATTAAATAATATCATGGTTTTATTCATAGTTTTATTACATTTTTTCTTTTACTATTTAGAGCAGATTTTAAGGAAAGGAATAACTGTTTGAAAAAAAATTAACTAATAAAATAATGTTTGTGGAGAGAATGTATTTTCTAGAAATTTTATGAAAGTAAGTTGGTTGTGGGGAGCAACAGATGTAAAGAAATATTTTTATCAAGATTTTATGAAAATAATAATTTATAAATAAATTCGTACATTTGTGAATAAATCCTGAATGTTTCATTAAAGTCCAGCAATAATTTGGGTGTTGCAAGAATTTCCAAAATTATGTGATTTTCACTGAAAACAAAGGCACCAATATTCCCATAGTCAGCTTTGGTTCCTTGCTGAGGAAAAAAAAAATCCCCCCCCCCAAAAAACGTAACTTTAAACCAAATTTCAAACATGCTAGAAAAGATTGAAAAATATTTAAAATAATTTTAAAATCCTTTGATCTTTCTTTGTAATAATAATATAAACATTTTGAAGATAAAACGCTTTATTTTTATTAAGTTTTGGAGCCTTCTTTCACGCTAATGTTTTTACTGAAAAAGTGCATGTACCTTTTATATATATATATATATTAGGGTAGGTTGATTTTTTTACTTTTTTTAGAAAATCAAAAGGAATAATGTACCGAAAGTTGTGTATGAAACCGATTAAGTACTGATACAAACATTTAAATCTGACACTTCAACTGTTTTTTGAGCATTTGTCATCAATGTTCGTAAACAAAAATGCACTGGAAACTTCTCGATTTTGCAAGATATGGCCAAAATATTCATGAGAAAACCAAAAAATTTCAGTATTTAAATCAAGGAATGTTGTTGTTTTATTTTATTGTGATAAAATAAAATGAAGAAATTATAACTAAACTTCACATTGAAAATCTGCACCCCCCATCGTCATTATCAGTGAAAATTTGAAGTGCTGATTTTACCTTCATGAATTTAGTAGTAATATTTGAATACATTAAAAAAAAACTGATTTTTTTGTATTATGAATAAAAATACAGCAAATAATCAAATATGAAAAAATAAATTATATTTTAATAGGGCTTAATATATAGAATCAAATAGCTTGATATAAGAGATCTTAAACAAAAATACTTATTTTAATGGGCATTCATTTTCACTTTCAATTTTACATTTATCTATATAAATTTATCTTTTATATTAAATTATTTGGGATAAGAAGGCTCATACCCCACAAATCCAAATGCAAAGTATTTAATTTTTAACCTATACATGTTTCAGGTGACTCCAATATGATGATAAAAATAGCAGTTTATTTTGTCTTTACGTTCAACTGCTCAAACAAATATGAAGCTTTTGGTAGTGAGTTTTTTTTTATCGTTGATTGCATTAGATGTGATTGTTTAGCTGTCATGTACACGTTGACTTCTAAAATTTAAAAAGGTTTCAAAACTGGTATTTCCAAATCAAACCAAAAGTAGTATGACCAAAACAATGCACACTTTCACTGTATGAAGAAATAAAAGAGTACTGATACCATGATTTTAAATCATTATTATTTACATGTCTTAGTCATGGAATTTTTCTGCTAACTTTTGAACATCGAACATTGAAAAATAAAAAAATGAAAACAGAGTCGCTAATTCAGTGGCTAAATGAATTCTTCCCTAAGTTCTCTCTCTTTACGGGAAAGAAAGGAAGAGAGAAAATTTCTTAAAAAAAAGAGACTGCTCAAGACTAGCAACGTAATTGTGAAGAACTTTTATTTTTTTATTGTTTGTCGAACCAAGGCTATAAACTAACCTATGCAAATGGATGAGTTTTGCAGCCTGCAAAAGAGAATAACTTTTCAAAGTGTCAATCTACTATCTCAAGTTTATCTCTAGCTAATTTGAAATAATTGGTTGATAATAGCCCAACATTCCATAAAGTTAAGTAAAGAGAAGAAAGGACAGAGAAAAGTGGCTTGATTCATGTCCCATATAACCTAGAAGATAAGTTTTGTCAATCAAGAAAGAAAGTTTATTTTTATTTTATGTATACAATCACCCAATTTCAGAGGAGGCTTTATTCAGTTACAAAGCAAAGAGAAATACAAGATTAAATAAATTAATGGAACACTTTGTAATCTACACTAAAAACACAAGGAAATGATCTGATCAAGCTTTATTACATGGATTAATTATCACAAAATATGCCTGAAGGAATCAATGAAAAAAAGCAGTTCAATCAAATGTTGCTTCAATCCAATCTGAATTCCAAAGAAACGCCTCCAGGCTGATTCAAGTGCTCTCTTTCAGCATGGAAAAATACATTATAAAACTGACATGAGAAGGAGTTAGTCAGTTAAGTGCCATACGCGATATGTGCTTGAAAGATCATGTCTTGAATGCGACATAAATGACTGGGCAGAACATTATTCCACTGTAGGTTGCCATTACTTTGAGGTAGACTGGTTTCTAGACAAGGCTATATAACCCAATCTGTCCTGTTATTTAACCCGTAACTGGAGGGAAAAGACGGATGAATACCTTTCCGAAAGACATCTGCATCTAAGTGAATGCAAGGAATTCCACTTAAATTCGAACTCGGTACTCCAGTTTCTTGTTTCAAGTCAATAACCACTACACCACAATGCACATATCTCATATTCATGCACAATTTGTAACACTGTAGAATAAGCAAATGCTTATTATATACATGAATATGCCTTTTTTTGTTTCTGTTTTTCATGAGGATTGGTGAAAAAAAATCAACACTACTCATTAATTACATTGTGTTTTTTTTTGGCTGGGGAGGGGAATGGTTTGGTAATTTTATATTAAGCATATGGTGGTAGAATAAACAAGAAACGACGGAGGTTTAGGAAATAAATGTTTGTATTAACAAAACATACAAGTGGTAAATCGGTGTGAATATCTGTCATAAAAACAAAACGATGAGTAGAGTCATAAAAGTCACCCGTGTGGCCATATAGTAAGAAAGAAATGGTGAGGTATGAGTGACTGGGGCGACGGTCTTTGGATGGTGTCATTAGAGTTGGGAGTTTGCATCTTGATGAGTGTTGTGAATCATAGCTGCCAAATAAATTTTGATGAGTTTTTATATCCTTTTCTTAGGCTCAGATCAACTTCAATTTTTATTTTGTTTCTTCTCGTGGGAGGGGCTGCTACTGGTGAAAATTGTGTATTGTATTTTTCTTTGAGTGTGTAGATGAAATGGAAGCTACGTGCAGAGCCTATGAGCAGTTGAGAAAGTCTTCAGTTCAGTCTTTGGTTTTGGAGTATTCACATCAGGCCAGTCGTGGAACATAAATCAGAAGATCTGTTTCTTTTTGGAAAATTATGGCAGCAAACATCACTTAATTGGCAATTGATTCCAACTTTATAAAATGGTAAACATTTCCTTATGAATAGTAATTGTTTACAAAGTCATTTTTTTTATAAATTGGTAAATGATAAATATTGCTTTGCATTAGTTTCAAATGTATTGATTTTTAAGCTGTTGTAAAGATGAAATTATATTTCTAATATAAAGATTATAACAAATAAAGAGTCTAATATTATTGTTGCAAATTTGCAAGAAGAAAATATATGTAAATTCGTTTTCATATTTAGTTTTTATTACGATTCTGATCTATTTCGGACCCACCCTATGAGGCTGTTGGTTGAGTTTTACAAGCTGAATTAATCCGTATTGATCTGGTGTCACAGGAAAAAAGAGGTCATGATAGGCCAATGGGCCGGAATTAACAGAATCTACAAAGGGAGACCATTTATTTCAATAACTATTTCCAATAGGATCGAAGAATATTGAAAGGACTTAAAAATTATGAATTTTAAATATCATAAATTACATTACAATTTTAAAACATTTTTCAACAAATATTTTTCATGAACTTGCAAAAATTTAAACTTATACAATATTTAGTAAACGAATATTCGACAATTGGTATATAAAACTCATAGTAAAAATAAGTTTTACAATCAATTATCCACTAGGTTGATTCCTATCAAACAACTAAATATTTTACAATTATTTCAGCCCAAGCAAGGCAGGACTGCCTCTGGAGTGCAGGGGGTTACAGTTAGAGAAAAGCCAAGGTACAGGGCATGACAACTGACATTCCATTTGGAAATTGTAGCTTTCAGAGAATCAAGCAAATGAAAAGGATTTCCACAAATGGAAAGTGTGAGAAAAACTATTAGAGTAGAAGAGGGAGTTATATGTAACTATTTCAATGTTACAAGGATAGTACCTTAATGCCAATTTTATAGCATATGCAAATACATGTGGGTTGGAACAACAGGTAAACGAAAGCTTGTAAGATCAATTGCCTTGAAAATACTTGAACAAAAGAAAAGGGAAAACCACATGACATCAGTGAGAAAGTGAGTGAAGGTGGAATGCCAAGTCAGGATTGATTATGTTGCCAATCCTCTATTGGATTTTGTCAAGAACCTCAAGAAAAAGAACAGGGTCACCTGACCAGATATGGCAACAGTATTTAATGCACTGACAAATAGTAGATTGATTCTGATAAGTGGCAGGAAAGTTTCATATGGTAGTTACATAAATATGTTCTTGCATATGTGATCAATTGAAGTAGAAAAATTGAACAATATATATAAATAAAAATTAGCCACATGCCATAGTGGATCATTCTTTCAACAGATTAATAAAAAGTAAATATTAATGTCAACATGAGATTTTCTTCTTGATAAGATGTTGAATAATGTAACAATCCACAAATAAATAGTCCCTTTCAAAGTTCTACTTAAATATTGTATTTTTTAAAAATCACCCATTTGAAATCATCTTTTATTGATTGTTCTTGGCCCAGAACTATTTTTTGAAGTTTTCACTAGCGCAGAACAACTCATGGGTTTTTGCTCCCACTTAATGAGATCTCCAATTTGTTTAAATTTAATTTGTATATTTAAAATATCTTTAAAACATGCTGTTTAAATAAATCTCTCTAGATTATGTTTATAATGGCAAAACATGTCAAAAGAGAGAATGTAGTGTATAGCAAATTCATGAATGTACAACAGTGAAGATGGAGGTTTTGAAGAGCATGGAACCACCTCGTAAGTGCTGTTGTTCCCAGGTCTGTCCTGACACAATGTGGTAGCACCTGTTAGGGACACAGCTATGAGCTAATAGTGAACCCCTCCCCAAACATAAAAAAGACTATTAAAGTATAAAAATACATTTTTATAATAAATTCTAGCAACATATTTTAAAGTAAAAAATGAGCAAGTATATCTACTTAAAGCAAGATTACAAACAATACATTTTATGGTAGAATTAACAGCAATACATTTAAGCAAAATGACCAACAATACATTTTATATGTAGTTTAAAACATATAATGGCATTTCAAATATTTCAATTTCAGCATTAAATAACTCAGATTAGTTGATATGCTGCTAAATTAACCAATCAACCAACCTGAATATCTTTCAAGTACTTCTTAGTCCAACCCCACATGTATTTGAAAAGAAGTTGATACATAGGATAAAAAGAAAATCATTATATTTCTCCATATTACATTAGATAACAATAACACACTTCACTTTCTCCATTGTTTTGGGTGGTAGTCATTATATATATATATATATATATATATATATATAAACACACACTAACTTGCAATTGAGCACTGCAGAGAGCAGACAATTTCATAAACAGCAGCTGTTTATGTCTTTACGCAATGTTCTTGTGTTACTTTGTAGCACACAGATTTACAGCGATTATCGTGTAGAATGTTAAACTGATGGAATGTTCTACATATCATGAAATACATTACACACTACGAAATCAGCTTTTCTATGACATTGCGCTTATAGCCTAGTGGATGAACATCCAAATGCTGTCAAATCAGTTCGGTTTCAGTCCCGGCTTGAGGCAAAACTGTTAATCTAGCTGCACTAAAGATCTGTGATACAGCAAAACAGGCTTGTCTCTGCAAATGGTTTATTTTTATATATACATACATATGCATCCTGTTTAATTGTGATAATGTTTTGTGTCAATATTATTTTTTCAGTGATATAACTGATAAAATGTATTTTGGGAAGCAAATATTTTAATGTAAATTTGTTGATATCGGGTTGGAGGTAGAGCATTCATAAGCACAAAGAGTTTGTCACTTTAAATGAGCAGATTATCAGTTTAGTATTCTCCCTCTCTTTCACATATATATATATATATATATATATATATATATATATATATATATATATATATATATATATATACACGATGTACCAAAATACTTTTGGAAACGTTGAGGCAGATTCCTCATAAAGAACATGATCAAATGTGCATATAAACAAGGGATCATTAAAAACAATTGATTTATGCAGGTTATTTAATGTGGAAACACTTCAACACAACATGGGGACGTGCAAAACCATTCAACACTGTCTTGAAGTATTTCAAAGATTTCTCTAATCAATGATCCAATGGGTGCATGCATGTGAAGAAGCAAAGTGGAGAACATTTGTTATGAATTGCTGTTGAGGTACTACAATGGCCTTTTGGGCAGACATTTATAGGGGCATTTTAACTTGATCTGGTGAAAGTTTTTTGTTACAGTATTTTTTATATACTCTGGATAAGGTAGGATAGTTAAGACCTCAGATCTTCTCTGCACACAATCTTGCCAAAGTTTTTATCATTATGGGTCATTCTAATGTTTGGAAAATAGTCTTTGGCTCCTGTCAAGTGATTTAATATCGACCCTTCAAATCTGTTTTTTATTTTCTCTGGATGAAAATTGTTTTGAGGTGTCATTTATCTATTTATTTCCTTAGCGATGCTGTTCTACATAACTTAGGAGGTAGTTGTTCTTTGAATACAGGACAGCTAACCACCCCCTACTCCCTAATGCTTAACTTTCGCGCATGGCCAGTGGCCTGTCTTTTTCTTTCCGACCAGAGGTTCTTGACAAAGTTACTAGCAGTTAACTGCCCGTGATATTTTGAAACAAAAAGAGAGTCGAAATTAGAGCTGTCTTCCGTAATATATCACTCAAATTTCAGGGTTACCTGTTCGGTAAGTTGTCAAATCGGTTTTTTATTTTCTCTCACTCTGTCTTTAATTTTTTTTTTTTTTTGTTGTTACTAACTTTTTTGACGTGTGTTCCGTTTAGACTTATACTATGTTAAATCTTAGTAAATTCTTTTGATTTGATTTTATTTCATTTTTTATCTCATTCTTTTAATTGAAGTAGATAGTACTTACTATCACCCGGTTTCACACTCCACCCCTTTCTTTTGAACAGGAGTAGAGGTGATCACCTTGTTTCTTGTTTAGGAAGGGGTTCACGGTCCATGTACCTGCTCCTTCGGTTTTACTGTTAGTTCAGTTGGAAGCTCTTTGCAGTTATTGACTATGGTGGCAATGTCTCTCCATTCTGAGGGTACCGGGTTGGCAGTTTCCTGGTTGCTGCATATGGACATTTCTCCTTGAACTCGTGTCAGTTTTTTGTTACAGTTTTTTTCTATCTCTTGCTATTAAAGAGTTATCCAAGTAGTTAGTTCAGCAGTCGCAACACATTGGTTTCATTTTGAATACTTTCTCTTCAGACTGGTTAAAAAAATGTGCACGCCAACATAAAAGAACATACAAAACAATAGCTGGTGAGTTGAAAAGGAAAGAGAAGAATTGTCAGTATAAAATTCACTGTATTGATGGTAATGTGAGAATATAGGCAACTTTTGAAAAAAAAATAAGAAAAAGAGTCAGTAATGTTTTGGAGTTGATCAGTTTGTTGGCTTGGTTTTCTGGTCAGATGTGGTGGGACAGAAAGCTATCTGGACAGATCTTATTTTAAAATAAATATTAGAAAATTAAATAAAATCTTTCTTGTAGCTTTAATTGCAATTTATTTTTAAGTTAATAGATTAAAATGGTTGAGTAATTGGCCATGGTGAATACAAAGAAAAATGCTCCACAAATGGAATTGACAAATTTCTCAAAAACAATAAAGAAAGGAAGTAAAGTAACAAGGAAAAATAATGCTAAACAAACAATATACATGCTAATTAAAACTAGGCGAAACAATAGTAATAAAACAAAAGTTATAAATTCAGGTATATCGACAGATCTACTGCCAAATACTTTTATTAAAAATATAATCTTTCGAAAATAAAATATACTCTTCTCAAATATTATTTTAGAAAAGTTACCTAAGTTAAATTAATCTGCATTGAAACTAATATTACTTTTACTGCCAAATTTTGCAGAAAATCATTTTTAGTGACTTTGAAATACACGTATTCCAGAAAGGTTATGAATATATAATTGAAAAACATGCAATAAATCAGTCCATGATTTGCCCAATTTTTCTTATACAATCCAAACAATAGTTAGACACAGAGATAAAGAGAAAAACCGGATGATAATATAAGAGGGGTTTTAAATTTATTCCTCGTCCAGCTGATATACTTCTTTCAAATCTCTTCATTTTATCCTTAAATTTACTAAATGATTTTTGAATGCATTTTAAGTCAGGAGTGTCATTATGCAGTTTTTGTTTCTAACATCTGAACTCACAGGTTATTGTGCATGAATAACGGTTATATTCAAATAATTTTGGGGAAGATATTAGACATTAATTTTACAAAATTATACGAAGACTTGAATTTACCGAATGACTTCAAAACACAGTTTCTCATCTATAATGAAGTGTATGTTATATTTTACTATTATGTATATGCATTTTTAACAATATATATGCAAATATGTTTGTTTAGTATTGTTCTGGATGCTTTTTAGTACACTATTGCTAGTCATTAAATATGAGTATGTAATTAAAAATAATCAAAATATATTAAACTTCTGAAAATAACATCCAAAATAAATAGGTTTGAATCAATCAGATGAAAATTAAACATTGTACAGGGTTCATTATGTAAAATGAAGGAATTATTCAAGGCTGACCTGTAAAAATACACAAAACAGAATCAGAGACCAGTGTAAAAATATTGGCAGTGGTTTAATATATGTAAATTAAAAAGAAAAACAGAAATAAATACAGACACATTATGGAAAGTAAATGCTTTATTCAAATTACTACATTCCCTATGTTTTTGCTCAATACAAAAATGGCTGATCTGCTCCATCCAGTGTGAAGAGTAGCCAAAGCGATTAACTTGTAAAGATTAAAAATACCTTATATTTAAAGACACTGAGAAAAAATGTTTCTGTTGATTAAAACAAATAAAATAAATCTGACTTATTTTTTTTACATTAATAAAATTTGCAAACCTTCATACATGCAGTTCGAACAGGTTTGTGTTGTATATGTCAGATAAGACATGATATTGATGGAAATACCAACTAAAAAAAAAATGGACATTGAGTATACTGGTTTCTCTGAGTACGCAGATTTGCATATTTTACAAAAAAATATGGCATGACAATTTCGATTTCCTTGAAAATGCAAGCCCATAAATTTTACACGAATATGGCTTCTCTCCAGTATATATACGCACATGGCACACCAACTATGACCTATCTGAAAATGCTGAGCTAAAAGTGTGTGGTTTCTCTCCGGTATGTGTTCGCATATGGCGAACTAAAGAAGATCTATGTGAAAATACAGATCCACAAGTTACACAACTATGTGGTTTCTCTCCAGTATGTGTTTGCATATGAATCCCCAAATGTGACTTCCGTGAAAATGTAGATCCACAAATTTCACAAGAATATGGTTTCTCTCCGGTATGTGTTTGCTTATGGCGCTGCAAATTTGCCCTATGTGAAAATGCTGATCCACAAATTTCACAAGAATATGGTTTCTCTCCGGTATGTGTTCGCATATGCTCCACCAAATGAGACTTCTTTGAAAAAGCCGATCCACAAATCTCACAAGAATGTGGTTTCTCTTTGGTATGTGTTCGCATATGATTCAACAAATTTGTCTTCTGTGAAAATGCAGATCGGCAAAATTCACAAGAAAATGGTTTCTCTCCGGTATGCCTTCGCATATGATTAATCAGAGATGTCTTCTGTGAAAATGCAGTTCCACAGATTTCACAATAATGTGGTTTTTCTCCAGTATGTTTTCGCATATGATTCTCCAAAGATGACTTCTTTGAAAATGCAGATCCACAAGTTTTACAAGAAAATGGTCTCTCGCCGGTATGCGTTCGCACATGCTCCACCAAAGTTGACTTAACCTTAAATGCAGATCCACAACTTTCACAAGTATGTGGTTTCTCTCCAGTATGTGTTTGCATATGAATCCGCAAACGTGACTTCTGTGAAAATGCAGTTCCACATATTTCACAAGAATGTGGTTTCTCTCCGGTATGTTTTTGCATATGATTCACCAAAGATGACTTCTTTGAAAATGCAAATCCGCAAATTTTACAAGAAAATGGTTTCTCCCCAGTATGTGTTTGCATATGCTTCTCCAAATGCGCCTTCTGTAAAAATGCTGATCCACAAATTTCACCAGAATGTGATTTCTTTTCAGTGTGCATGTTCGTATGGTTTTTTTTGAAGGTGATTTCCATGAAAATGCTGATCCACAAACTTCAGAAGAGTATGGTTTCTCTACTGTGTTTGTTTGCCTGTGGCGCACCACAAATGATATTTGCGAAAATGCAGATCCACAAATTTCACGAGAATATGATCTTTCTCCAGTGTGTGTTTTCATATGACATAGCAAAGATTATTTGTTAGAGTATGCAGATCCAAACTTTACAAGAATATATTTTCTCTGCAGTGTTTATTTTCATATCACACTTCAAATTTGACGTATAAGAGCAGATGTATTAATAATCTTCAGGTAGATTCTCTTCTTTCTCAGTTTGCAAATAGTGCTTCAAATGTGACTCCTGTAAAGATACACACCCAAAAACTTTTTAAGAACATCGTATCTCTCCAGTGTATGTTTGCATATGACACTTCAAATAAGACAAATACGTAAAGGAAGAACGTCAAACTTCACAATGTGGTTTCTCTCCAGTCTGTTTCCATGTAACATTATAAATTCCTTGAAATGCTGATCCTCCAAATGCACGAGAATATGTTTTTCAATATGATTCATTAAATCTAAATTATTCCAAATGTTTGCAAACATTACACGAACATGAGTTCTTTCTTCTCATACAATTATACTAAGTGTCTACAAAAAAGAAAAACTGCAGTTTGAAGTATGTGATTCTTTGGCAGTTAAATTGATTTCGTAAAACAGATACACAACTTTTACATGATAGCAGCATATATTTCACCGTTATTAATAGAAAGTCCAAAATCTTGTTTTCTTTCATTTCAATTTCTAATTATATCAGGTCGTATTAAAATGATTTTTTGTTCAATCAAAACACCTGTGAAGAAAAATAAAATGTATTGTAAAAAGAGACAATGTATAATAAATGAAATGAGTTAATATTTTAACAAAAATGTATCAATATAAAAAGTTTAGTCCAAAACAGAGACACAAAAATGCAGCATTCAAAAACGGAAAAAAAAAATCAATAGAAAAACCAGATTATCTTAAGTTACTTTTAAGAAAATATGTGAGTACGGTGATTTTTCTGAAAAATTTTAAAATGTCTAAAATATGAAATTTTTCATAAGCTATTACTTCTACAACTCAATTTTCACTAAACTGAATCAGACAACAGCAGAGCAATTATTAAATAATTTAAAGAACAATCAAGAAAAGAACACTTAGTTATGAATCTTGAAATGAGAAAAAAAAACATTAAATTTGACACCAAGGGAAACTGTTTAAGAATGAAGAATCAATTTCAAATATGTAATGAAGTACTTTGTTTATATACACTTTGTATAAATGATTGTAATCTGGCAATTAGTTATTTGCTGATATGAATCAAAATTACAAGTAAATATTGTTACAACCAAGTTGAAGCAAATATAAAACTTAAAATTAAAATAGACGGTTTAGCTCTTTGCCTAAAATTATGGCCAAAGTTTTCTAGTCTGGGAGTGGATGGTTCCTTTTGCCGGGTCAAAATATGCCCAAGACAAATAATCAATAGAGATGAACAACAAACACCATTATAAAAATTTAAGATTTAATAGAGAACGAAAATAACATAAAGAAACATGTCTGTGTAGAAAGTTTTGTGAAATGAAGAAAAGAGAATTGAAAAAGTTTCGTTGGTTTTCTGAAATCAAATTATTTGTTTCTTTTCTCTCTCTCTTTAATATTTTACAATTGTCTTTTCCGTTCATTTTTTTTTACTTCAGGTTTTTACTTTGTTACAACCATGAAAGTGTCATTTAGCAAACTTCACAATCTTCTGTTCTCAAGTGAAGTTCATTTCGTTTTTGCAGTTTTCACTGTCATCTAAGTTATCTTTCTCATGTGAAAATTCAACATCAATTAGACTGACTTGCTCTCAGTTTTTCTTAACTGGAAATCATCATACATGACTTTATATATAGTGATTAACATAATTGCCAATTCACAGTTGCTATTTTGTTTGCGAGTGGTCAATTGAATAAATGTTTATATGTGGCATGGTATTAATGTAAATGAGGTAGTTAAAATATTCCACCTCTTCAATTTGCAACCTCCAAATATGTCAGGTCTGCAAACCAGCTCTTAATATATGGGAGTTGGATACACGTTTTGGTCACTTCATTAATCAATCTCTTAATTTGATGATAACATGAGGAGTAAACTTTATATCTTAAGATTTGCTGTCAAACTGATTGACTGTATTTCTCATGTACAATTCTTTATATATATTCTTTAAAGTTATGTGATTCCACAAGTGTGATGTGCTACTTTAGACATCAAGAAATCTGGTTTCCAAGGGATATTATTTAACTTTAGATATATTAGCTTAACTGCTTATTTCAAAAGGTTATATATAGAGAGATACTAACTCTCACAATTAGAAAAATAAAGAGTGATAGTTTATTGACCGTATGTACTTTTAATGCTGGGGTGGGGGGTTAAGAGTGTATACATGGTGATGTAACAATGTCAACACCATGGAAAAATCTTTTGGTTATTAAGAGAACTATAGAACCAAAAGATGGTTTTGAAAATTATATTATGAAAAGGTGTTACTTTCAAATAGTAATTATATGCATCATGAAATCTTGAGAAATAAAGTAATACAAAAAAATAAAAATGAGGCTTTCAAAATCTGTTAAAAATTAACTAAGTATTGATTATGTATAAAAGTATCATTCATTAATAACTGACAAAAATTATTTCCAGAAGTATACATTTGGAATGTTGCAAGCAATGATGCTTCATTGATTAACTCAGTGGAATAATTAATAAAAGCCTAACTTATTTGTGTTTTTTAAATGTGTAAGATAACTGGAGAAATTCTGTTTAATGCTTGTATGAATTTATATAAATAGTGATTCATATAATATAGGAGAGAAATGTCCACATAAATATAACACTTTTCTAAAAACTCTTTATATTTTCACGAAGGTGTTTTAAAATTAAATGTGAATGGAAAACCATGCCAATAAAATAAGCTAATATTTGACAAGGTACCCTGATTCAGTAAAGAAAATTAGCATACCAAGATGAAAAAAATGTCCTAAACGTAAGAAAAAATTTGTTTTATTGTCGAAATCTTGATGTTGTTAAGAGGAAAGAACAACGTATATTTTGATAAATAAATTATTTTGGTGTTCGTTTACAGAACTTTGGTTCAAAATCTTGGTTTTTGTGCATCAGTGTAAACACCAATGAATAGTACAAGAAATTGTAGTGCTTATTTTGCATTACAAATTACATTGATTTCGAAATGCCTGCAAAAATTTAAATTATTGTATTTTAATGAATCTTTCACGTTTTATTAACAAAAGAATGAAGTTATTTCAGAAATGTCTTTTTTGTTTTCACAAAATCTTCATAAATATTTTTTCCTTACATCAGTTACACCATATATTTTTAGTTTCGATAATTAAATTTTTTCTCATGTTCATACTAGTAAAAAGCAGAACTGTTAAATTTTACTCATTTTCTTTTTTACAAAACACAGACAAAATATATTCTTTAAATCATAAAATTAGAAATGCGATGAAACTAAAAAGCAATCATCAACGCCGAGGTGGTTCAACATCTCACAGCCCACAGACTATTCTCTGACAAACAGTATGGTTTCCATCTCGACAAGAACGGCGAAGCCCGAACTGTTGCTCTAGATATTTCCGAAGCAGTTGACAGAGTCTGGCATGTTGGCCTTCTATGCAAGCTGCGAGGTTATGGTATAACTTGACAGTTGTTTGACCTTATCCAGTCATTCCTTTCAAATCGCACAATGAAGGTAGTATTGAACGGACATGCCTTCGAATACTATCATATGAGCTCGAGTCTCCCTCAAGGCTCTATTCTAGGCCCTATGTTTTTCCTTATCTACATTAAAGATTTCCCATATATAATAAGATCCCAAAGAGGCATATACGCTGACGACACTACAGTTCACAGTCGCATTGATCACAAATCTGCTGAGGTTGACAAAGCAAACCTTGTTGCCGAGCTTGAAAAGGACCTCCGGTCCATGGTGGACCAATGTAAGAAATGGGTCATGATTTTTCATGCTTCCAAAACAAGGTTGCTATCTATTAAACATCACAGACAATCCCTCCTACCCCACATTAGCATGAATCATGTTAGTCTCCCTGAAAGCAAAACACTGCGTCTACTTGCCTTAATTCTCACAACAGACCTCAAGTGGAATGACTATATAGAATCCATAGCTAAATATGCTGCTAAGGAAGTCAGTTCCCTGTATAAGGTCAGCAAGTTTATCCCGCTTGAAACAATCCTGCACATATATAAAACTACCATCGGCCTTGAATACTGCTGCCATATCTGGTCAGGTGCTCCTGCTATCCACCTAGATATCCTTGAAAAAATCTAACGGAAAATCTGTAATATAATAAATCCCAACTTAGCAGCTCAGATAAAGTGTCTCTTTTACAAATACTTTCACCTCTTCTATTCTGATGAACTTAGCTTATGGGTGTCTTCTATAGATAAAATTTACTCGAGCCACAAGATTAGCAACTAGGTCCCGCCCCTTTTACTGTGAAACAAATAAATTGTAAACGCACATTCTACTCAACAGCTTCTCTCGCACTTCCCGCCTATGGATCTCCAAGAATTTAAATGTAAAGTTAATAGTCATATCCTATCTAACTAACCTGCATCCTCTCTCTCATGCTCCCTTCTCCATCCACTCCACTCTCATCAGTATTCTCATCCTTCTCTTGCCCACTTCCTGACACCTCCTATAACCTGTCAGTCTTTCTCCTCCTATGTAATTCCCTGCAAAACAGTGGCAGTAAAATGCCTTGCTTGGGGTGATATGATCATGAAAAAAAAAGTTGTGCCATATGTGATACATACGTGGGTGATCATGTCTCAAAAGAGACATGACTGCCTGGGCAGAAGATTTTCTTGCAGCAGTATAACTTTACCATCTGAAATAGACTGATTGCCAACCAAGACTGTAGAACCAAAAGTGTCCTGCTAATTAACCCATAGCTGGAGGAAAGAGATGGATTAATACCTTTCCTGAATGTTATTTGTGCATAACTGAATGCAACAAATTCAACTGGAATTCTAACGCAGATCTCCAATTTACAATACACATTTCAGAACATACCTATTCTAGAAACTTTTTATTTTTAGAAAAATCTTGTTAGAATATATATTTTTTGCATGTTCTTCAATACTTTATGAAATTTCCAGGAAATTATAAATGTGAAGAGAGATAAATTTTTTTTCCAATGGTGTTCCAGTAAAATGTTTCATTTTAGGAAAAATTTAAAGAAAGTCTTAATTTTTTAAACTAATCTTTGTAATACGTCAAAGGATGTTATTTATTGTAAACATTCAATTTAATCTATTGAAATTGGAACTAAATTTAAAGGTTCAAGAAAGAATTGTATTTTTAAAATTTCATTTTTTTACTTTTAATTAGATGCCTCAACATTTTTATTAAAAAACACGCATACGATGATAAAAAAAGACAAAGTTTTATCATCAAAATATTAGTTATTATTAAGCAGATAGACGAAAATCATGTTTTTTCTTTCGACAGCTGATTAATAAAATTAATAATATTCATTAAATTAACTGGTAAAAAACTGATGTACTTGTCTATTTCTCAGATGAGGTAATATTTACATCATTCAGACTGTTCTCTTCATCTTTAATGCCATGTTTACAAAGTTATATACCCCCAGCCTTTTTCAGGTGCTAGAAATTTCGAACCAAACCCTTTATTTCAATCACTGGAATATATCATTCTCATTCCATGTGCGATGCCACTTCCACATGCCATGTAGTTATCTCCCTTAAATTAAATTTTTAAGTTATTTGTTCACAACTGCAGTAGCCTGGTATTGAACCCACTGGAACTAACAACTGCCTATATCTTCTGTGCCATGTGTCATTGAGAAAGAAGAACGCCAAAGCATACGACGGACAAAACATCATAAACATGGCAATAAAAATGAGGGCAACAAATCAAACAATGGAAAAGAAAAAAAAAGTGATTTCATAATTCTTGCAAAATTCAAATATGTGTTGGATTTTATTGAAACTGTCAGGATTTGTTCACAAATGAATTAAATTATCTGTATTTTTTTTAACATGTGTTATCCTCACTAAATGGAATTTTTCAAATTAAATTTTGTGCAATTTCATATTTAGTTGGACAAAAATGGTATGACACTTCAGAGGAACTAAAGATTTTTTCTTTATCTCAAGCAGTTACATATTTACCAGAATTCTGTTCTAAAACATGATAAAAAATGCAATCAAATTAAGATATGTTTTGAGTAGAAAACCGTCTTTCTTTTTAAAAAAGATATATGGACATCATTTTCTTCAGAAAAATATCTTTCCAATGACTAATGAATTTCTCCAAGAATTGTTTTCTTTTATTTTGAAAGTTTAATTAGAAGAATTTAGAAATCTCTTAAAATTCTGCACTATTCTGTTAAAATTTCAATATTAATGAAGACATTTTCTTTGGACTACGTGCAAATATCCTTAGGAAAGGTATTTACCAGTGTCTTCGTTCCAGTTATGGGTGAAATAACAAGACAGATTGGGTGCTATAACCTTGGCTGGCAAACAGTCTACCACAGAATGTAATAGCAACCTATTGCGGGATAATGTTCTACCCATTCAGTCATTTCTCTTTCGAGACATGATCACACAATTATGTATCACGTATGGCACTTAACTGACTGATAGATAATGTCCTTAATATATATTATTTATAAAAGCAATTAAAAGCTCATCTCATTAAATGATATAATTTTATTGCATTTTTAGCGAATTAGTAGAGATATCTACCAGTCTAACAGTTACTGCTGGGTTAAAAATTTATTTTTTAAACTTAGTAAATAATAGATATTTCAAATCATTAATTATGCTTCCAATCTGCTATCATTCTTTTCCGCATTGGATAAACCACGTTTAAATTGTTCTTTTCTTTCTGAACAGCGTATTCCTTGGGCCTTTAGAGCGCTAGAATATTTAAAGTTTCATCTATTACAACCATCGCTGTTTTCTCAGGAAACCCATTCTCAGCCCCATCATTTAGGCGTTGCTGAAGTTGATTTATGTGTCTTATGTATGAATTGTAGACACTTTACTATATAAGTCATATACCCAACTTTGTTTATCATATCCATCTCCAAAAAAATGCATTTTCATTTAACTCTTTGGAGCAGAGTTTTGTAAAAAAGAAAAGCAACCATTTAAAAAAAAATAACAGATGATTTATATACTCCAGTGAGTACTGCGTGTACCTAATAAATGAAATTTTCGCTACAAAATTTTATTTCGTGTAATTCCATGAATTTACGTGGAAGTGGGAAGAACAAATGTAACAAAAAAAAAACAACAAAAAAAAAACAATCTGTTTTTACCATAATTTCCTGAAATTTCCATGTCAATCCGACAATTATTTCATTTTTAAAGAATTTCTAAATTAATGTGTTTTTCACCGAAAAACCTGATTTACATTTACATTTATGCATTAAAAGCTCTGGTAACGGTCTGGTCTCCATTTGATGAAAATCAAAACAAGTTTTTACCAAAATTCTGAACGTGTTGGTATTGATTACACCATTCTAAAAATAATTCAAAATCCTTTCATCTTTCCTCTTAATAACAACCTTGTGATGGAAAAACTTCATGTTCATTATATTTGGGGCGTTTTTTTTTATCATACCCATCTCAAAAAAGATGGGTTGTTTTTAATTATTTTAAAATACAACAGACATAGCTATCCATCAAACTTTCCATATTAGTACTCCCGGTATGGCCAGCCTGAAAATCTTTCTAAATGTGTTTCTGTAGTGTTAATGGCAATATGGAATCACATGTCCCCTTCATAGTAACATCCCATCACATTTAGGAAAAAACGTCCGTAGATTTATTTCCTTAATAAAATAATATATTCATCATGGCAAGAAATTTATTTTATTGTTTCAGAGTCACTGGAAATCCCCTTACAGTATAACAAAGAGTAGATTTAATTCTCCTTCAGACTGAAGGGAGGCAAGCACTCTATCTTCCAGTGTTTTTTTGTACTTGGGAATCAATCTTGACACTCCCTCTGCATGGCCGAATGTTTGCAGTTGACACGTACTCAATTTTAAAATTGTAATTCAACATTGTACATCATCGCTTAAGTCTGTTGGCTGTGTGCATAAGCAAACATTTCTTTAGGCCGGGCCAAAAATGGTGAGTAATGGCTTGTCGTCTGTGTGTAGAGAGAATTGCCGACTAGAAATATAGCGGTGGAATTTTGCGACAGTGAATATAATCTCAGGTGCTTATTTTCAATCTGAGAATTTTTTTTGCTCCAGGAAGCAAAGCCCTCAAAGCATGTGTTATCAATTTTTTATAGTTCTAGTCATTTTGAGAATGTATGTTCCTATGCCATACGAACTACCATCGCTAGCACCAATGATTTCCAAGTCCGGGTCGTAATAAGTAAGAAACAAGTCTGACGTTAGAATTTCTTTTATTTTTTCAAATATGCCTGCTGGGATTCTGCTGTCAAAATCCAGGGCCTATCTTTTTTTTTAATAATTCATTAAAGGGAACAAACAAATCGTGCATAATTGGTAGGAATGCCTGGCAATAATTTGCTAGTCCTCGGAAGCTCTGTAATGAAGCGATGTTATTGGGTGCTGGCAGGTCATTAATCATGATAGCCCGTTCAGGATTCAGTCTTCTACCATCCTTTTCAATTATGTTTACTACGTATTATATTTTTTTCCATGTAAAAAATTACATTTCGTTTTTATAATTTTGAAATAGTACTTTCGGATTTTAGGAAAAACTGTACATGATCCTTATGTTAGACCATGCTTTGGTTTTTCATTAGAATATCGTCTAATTAAGCAACTGCAAAATCAAGTCTACCCAGCATGGTATCTATGATTTGTTGAAATATTGTTGACGCTGCCTTGACACCAAATGGTAAACGTTCGAATTTAATTTATCTAATCCCCGATTCGTATTTATACATAATTTCGAAATCAACTCTTCAACAGCAATTTATTTGTAAAGAAGCATTTACAAGCACAATTTTCGACAAAAAAACCCCGCCATCCATTACGTGTTTCTCAGGCGCGTATGTAAAATTATTTATAGCAGGAAATTTAGAAGAAAAGTAATTCTTAAACACAGAGTTCAACTGTCTAACCATTCTACCGAATGCGTTGACAGATTAGGTGTAAGATGCAAGAGAAGTGTTTGTGCGATCGCAAGTGTACAAATGTTTTCTTGTAAGAGGAAGAAACCCTGAAACATATGACCTTTAATTTACACAGATTACCATACAAAAAAAATTCAAATACACAAAAGAATAAAAAAATTATGTTAAAAATAGGAAGGCACAACGAGTTTTATTAAACTTTCAAATAATAAATCTAATCTTTCTTTATCAAGTTTATAAACTAACAACAAATCTTTGAAGTATTTGTAAATACTTTTGAAGCTATAAATTATTAAAATTAAAAAAATGAAAACAATTTTTAAAATTTCACTATTAGGAGCAGATTTTCAGAAATAAAGTCAAAATATTTCAAAAGAAATATTAGATGATTTGCATTACACAAAGATTCTTGCGTTTAACTCATAAAACCAATTTTCGCAAGAAAATTTTTAATTTCTTAAAATTTTATGGATTTACAATACATGGAGGTGGGTAACAGAAGTATATCAAGATTTATAAAAAAATTGGGAGGGGAGGTCAGTTTCTCATACAACGCTATAGTAAATCGATCCTCCATTTTGAAAACAATCGCCGGAACAACATTAGCGTCAACAACTGTAAATTTGTACATTATACATTTTTTGGGACCTTTTTTCAGTTAAACGTTACTTCTTACACCTGAAACTTTAACAACGACGTAAAAAACTTGCTAAATTTTCAATATTTAAACAAATTGGGTGGTAGGGGCCTAATTTCTCGTAGAATTTTATAGTAAATCAATCATCCAATTCGGAAACACTGGCTTCGATGTTTTTACTTGTAAGAAAGCAATGAAATTAAACATATGTTCAATAATTTTATTAGAACAGAGGAATTTTTTCTTAGAGTTTTCCATGCCATTTTCTTTTTCTTTTGTTTCAAATATCAAATTTTTATTTTTACTTCATGTTTCAGGAAAATTCTGTCCAAATGGCGGGGTGGGTTCAATAGCCTGTACAAGGAAACTATGTCCAATGTTTTTTTTGGGGGGGGTGTTTTCAATAACATGTCCAAAATCTTTTTAGGAGTGGGCTTTTAATAACATATTTCTTCAAGATTTTTTTTAATGTGTTTTCAAAATAATTTTCTTTTCAATAGCATATTTTTTCCAAATTGTTACTTTTTTAAGTTTCAAGGAAACTTTCCAAATGGACTTCATGTCCAGGGCCACCCATCAGTCTTTCTCCATCTTGCTTGTACAGACGTCTCAGCAATATTCATACCACTGAATGGCAGAATTTAATGAAACTCCGTTCAATGTCGCTGAACGGGTCACCGGTACTTGGCAGACGAAATAAAAAATTAATCGGAATATCACGTGGATTGATAATTTGGGCTCATCAAAAATGTCCCATTCCTAACGGACATTCTTTTTTTCATTTGGAAAATCACCAGCACACCTTATCCGCTTTGAAGTTTGCACATGCCTTTTAGCATGCCCGCAGGAACTCAACTTATGTGCAATTAACTTTTGGGTATGCGCATATTCAATGACTGAAACCTTTTCAATAGAGCCATTCTTGGAGATTCAGAGGAAGATAGCATCGTAAGTTAAGAAAACGTAAGAAAGACAAGAACAATAGCAAAAAACTCGTTCCAAAAAGCCAAAAACAAATCGACCCCAAGGCTAAAACAAAAGGACAAGAACTCGTCCCAAAAGAATTAACATGTACGACCCCAAAGCGATTGGATTGAAAATGAAGGTTCGATGTACTTTAACGTTGTGAGACCCCCACAAATTTATTTGTTTATATTTAGCAATTTTTCCATTTTTTTTTGATAATTGGAATCTATAAATAACAATAAATAGGAATGCGGTAAAAAAATGAAAAGCGGCGAAAATAAACTTGGTCGCAGTATACTTCACGTTCGCCGTATTACTAAAATACGACAATTTGATTTTTGCAAGAATTTCCAAATTAATATTTTGGCCATAGAAAAAACAAAAAATGAATTGTAATATTACGTTTTAAAGTTTCATACGGATTTGGTTACCCGCTAACATTCAAAAAAAGATTTCTTACCAAATTTTCGAACGTGTATGAAGAAATTAAAAGTTTTAAAATGTAATTAAAAATATTTTGATCTTTCATAATCTTTTTTGATGAAAAAAAAAAAGTATGTTTTAAGTTTTGCGACTTTTTTTCTTATTATGCAGTGTTTTGTTTCTTTTTTCAGCAATGTAGTGGAGATAAAGCTTTATATTTACTAAGTTCTTCATTTAACTCATAATGAAACAAAATTTCCTGGGAAGTATTGAATTTCTAGAAATTTCAATAATTGGAGTGGGGTTAACAGATGTAAAAAT